>JAPTHN010000013.1:11081332-11670914 GCA_026936325.1 Platynereis dumerilii | reverse complement strand
TCCCTCATTCCATCTATATATATATATCTATCTATCCTAGGATTAATAGGTGCTTGTTCTTCCAAGAACTATCTATCTATCTATCTGTCTATCTGTCTATCTGTCTATCTATCTATCTAGCTATCTACTCTATCTGGCAGTGTATCTATCTGGCTGTCTATCTACCATCTAATAGATAATATCTATTTAAAATATTCATTGTACAATGGTATGCACCTTCAGCTGTTCACAGTGTATTTTGCAGCTTTGAATGATATTTTCTCTTATTCAGATCCCTGAGTGGGATAATTGAATGCTTCGAATGGGCCAGTAATGGGCCAGAACACACAGTGGAAAGTGTTGAACAATTAATTAGACACAGAGGAACACTCAAGATGATTGCAAAACAAACACACTAATGACAGTTCCATCACATACTCCTTATTCAGGAGGCAGCCAACATTTTGTTGAATTCTGTTCAAAGTAAATCTGTGTAGGAGTCAGGGACGAATTCACATCATGCCCAGTCTTTGGCCATATTGAATAATCATATGCAATTTGAGAACATGTCTGTCAAGTTCACTTCAACTGTTTCGAATATATTCTGATCAAATCATTCCACCACAAGGCTTCCTAAACAGGCTGTTGGACCAGGAACTTCAAATATACTTCTTTGGCAGTCTATATAAAGAAAGTATTAAGTTAAAATGTATTGTGAGTCTGTCATGCATATCCCACAAAATGACTAATATTAAACCAAGCATGGCCATCATGATATAAAAAATACCTGTAGACAACCACCACATCTCTCTTAAGTAAATGAAACTAGAACTATTTTCAGAGCCAACACCTATCTGTTTTAACTTTTTAGTTTGTGTCTATCTAAATCATTCAGGACATAGCAGCCAGCCAATTCATATAATATTACTTTGAACATTGAAAATACCCTTTATCTCAAATAAGAATACAGATCGAGCAAGGTTAAGTCATCCTTGCAGAATAGATAGATAGATAGATATGGTAAGTGCAGCCCTCTAAGCCCAATTCTGGATGCTCACGAGGGTTGATTGACGAGATGAGAGAGAGAGCAGGAGTCCTCAACATGTTACACATTTACCCCATGTGAGGGATCTTTTACTTGCCCAGCACAGACACTGATACAATGGGCCGCCAATTTAACGTCTCATCTGAACGACATCCAGCTGGGATTTTGCTCATAAAGGTACACTGAAAATTTCAGGTTCCCCAACCAGGAGTCGAACCCATGCAGGCAAAGACTTTCAGCGGAGAACTTTTAAAGTGTGCCTATAGATCTATTAGTCTTGCAAATGCAATGCAATTTCGACTACTTTAAATACATATATTTTGTAATACCTTGGGAATTTATGGGAAACTTGGCCTTGTCATCAGGGCATATCTATATTTCTAAACATTTAGAAATTCAACTACAGTGGATTTACCTGATTTTAGGGGCAGTACTTTTCCTGAATGTTTGTAAAGATTTCCATCTCTTTGGCTTATTTCTTGATTTCACATCATCAGCAAAGTTCACACTTTTGGAGGCTGACATCTGAGCCATTTTGACGTCTGACATTACGTTTTACGTTGCGTTCGTTACGTCACAATGTCATTCTTTTATAAATATAGTTTTGAAGTCTCAATGAGTTGAATCATTTTCATAATTATATCCATCAAAAAATGTGCATATTAATTGATTCAGTGAGGACAATATTTGAAGATACTTCAAGATAGGCCTACTCCAACATGGCTTGTAGGGTATTATTCACTCCAAACTGTACTCCAATATGATAAGTGATTGCTCCAATATGTCTGTACCATTGATACAAATGCCAATGCTCACACGTGTTACTCCAATGCAATACTCTTACTCCAATATAGAATACTCCAATATCAATACTCAAATATTAATAGGTTACTCCCAATATTGTCATTCAATCCATTGGTGTATTCCATGTGTGAGGAGTTGTTATATAATGCATGCACAGTTGTTAACTTCTAAACCTTGTAGAAAGTAACAAATGTTTCAAATCTAGCATTTCAGTGTTGGTCTAAGATCAAGTATCAGAGATACGCATCAGATACAGTGTAGAGTTAAGTGTAGTTGAATTGAGTTATTTCCACTTTCCCAATGTTCAGTATAGTCCATAGTTTCAGATAATTGTAATTTTGTAAAAATGAACAGCATTCCCAATGAAGATCACCACAAACACCTCATAGGCCTATTTGTGAAAATGTGAAACTGATTTTCAAGGAAGACAGTTTGTATTTAGGCCTAAAACATTTATTTTGAGCTATTTTATCGGAGGTGGGGAATTTTCTCAAAATCCCATAGTTAAAATCTTAAAAATGATTTCGTGATTTCCCTATGATCCTGAAAGTTGAAACTTAACCCCTTAGTTCCACGTGAACGATTTCATCCGAAATATAACTGTATACAAACACTGATAAAAAGTGTTACATAAAAGCAAGCAATATATCACATGTCATTAAAATGTATGTGTATTCCATATAACAATTTTCCAGAACGTTTTTAATATTTCTTCTTAGGCTCTTCCTAATGAATGCATACAAAACTTCCCTTTATATTTGTATAAATATGAAAGAAATATGATATACCAAGTTGTCAAGCAAAAACATCAATACATATGTTCATGGGAAAATTTTCTAGATAATTTAAGAGTATTCCTTTAGCCAATAAAGTGATGACATGGAAATATTAGTTTATATTCTTCCTGGTGTGCAGGTGATGTAATGGGTAATTATGTTATTTTGGTCAGTTTCACATGTTTTTTCGGTTTTCACTCTCCACAAATAGCAAATTGTGAGGCTGCTCTTGTTGAATTAATCATTTCAGAAAATTACTAAAATTGAAAAGCTACTTTTATCCTTGATTTCACAGAACTGAACCAGATCATCAATTCCAAGTAATTGTCGCCCAAAAAAGAATCTGTTAATTGAATTATTTTTCTGTGTGTTCATTGACATACATCCTATAAATTGAATTCTGAGTCAATTTATACAACATGGTAAATTGACTAAATTCGCTTAATTTGATCAAGGCAGATTAATGTAATCTCATGTCAGTGAAATCTCTATTGTCAACTGGGATAATCCAATCAGAAATAATTCCTAGTAATTAATCCAATTTGAAGCTCATAAATCTCAATTGACATGTCATTAGATATATCTAATCTCCAATTAGTTCAGTAATTCTCAATTTATACAGCAACAAGAGTCAATTTATCCACCTTTCTCCACAGTACCATCACAAATATATGAGCACCTATTTCCCCACATAACAGAGCAATAAGTTCACATGTCAAACAGCTTATCTGGTGAGCTCAGAAAGGGTAATTCATTGCTCACATTTTTGTGTTTCATCATCTTCACACCAGGTGGTAAATATATATTTTACGCCACCTCGTGGACAGTAAAATACTAGATCTTGATCCTGAGTGCAGTATGAGCATTTAGAGAGCTCTGCAAATGTCATAGAACGTTACATCCATGGAAAAGTCATCAGGTTATAAAATGACTCCTGAGAAACCAAAGAGTATCTGGACATTGCATAAAATATTGTGTCTTTGCTATAAAATCATTATTCCACAGAACCTTATAATGTACACCTAACTGCAAGTTGATATTTGTAAGTAAAACAAGGTAAAATGTTGACGAATCCAATATCACCAGTTTATATCAAAGTTGTAATCTTCCTTTTGAGTTCATATCCAACGTGTGCTTCACCACGTATCATTTCAATTTTCATATCAAGTCTTTAAACTGAGCATCATATTTAAGCCTATAGACATCATGTAAATATCAGGCATGTTGATGAAATGGCATTTTACATGCATCACACGTCATTAACAAGCTATTGTTATGCATGTAGACCCTGCTCAATACAGCTGCCATGAAATACTGGGACTGTGCCAGATGAACCGTGCATCCAGAAAGGGAGGTATTGAAATTTGCTTAGCTACAGTTGCTTACATACACAAAGTGTATGGATTTTCAACATGACATTGTTTAATGTGAAATCTGATTTGTTAAAATATTAACCAATCATGTCTTGAAGTATGTTCCTGATCTACGTCAAGTAAGGGTTGGAAGCGTATGCTCATAATGTTCCCAAATTACATTATAAATTCCAGAATGATCTTAATATCAATACAATTTAGAAATTTGTGACATTGAAATGTATCCTGTACATGACTGATATTCTGGTAAATAATCCTTCAAATTACAACATATACCCGGGACATATATACTCAATTTCTATATATATAGAGTCACAGAGATGTCCCAGATTAGTCCAAATTTAGGCCTTTTCTCAATAATATAATTCTTCATTTAGAAAAACAAACAAACTGCAACTGGTGTCATAAAATCCCTGACATAAAGAGAGACTAAGAGAACTTTAAGCCGGAAGCACTTTTGAGATCTTCTTTTAGGAATTGAGAATGCCCTTTGAAATAAAGGATCAAGTCAGATGTTTGGTGATGAATATTCCTTTGAGTCCAAATGTGTAAAATAGAGAATACTAGATTAGATAATCTTTTCTAAAGATGCGCTGTCCACTGAGAGATGAAAATAAGATACAGTGAAAATATAGTATTAGCAGGAGTAGTGGAATGTATGCTTGAGAAGAGACATTCAATAGTCAGCAATCCTCTAAACTATCCATTGAAAACATAGCTCAGAGTGTCTTGAAAACTCTACAATTATGTACCTGATTTATGTGCATAGCAACAGGTAAGCCTTAATATATATATCCGTTACTATGGTGACTGTACACCCTATACATCCATGGCAATCAAAAATCCTTGAATGAACAATACAAACTGCATTCACATTCAGTTCAGCTGGCTAGGGTGCTCTGCAGTAGGGATGGACGGAGCTAATCAATAATACAGTTCCATCTGCACACCAGCAGCATACTCCTGAGAATTTCATAACAATGGCAGAGAAAACCATCCCAATGATATAATTATCACATAATTGGAGTAATAGAAGACCAGTGTTCTCTCACACTACCCATTCATAACATACATTGTCATCATGTAACAAGGCTTGTGATTGGTTGACTGCCTCTCCATATATGGCATGAAGCCGTGACGTCACAACGTACAGAGCAGCGTCTTGGGCGTCATGACATCGATCGATAACGTCACAAGCAGCGTTCCCAGGCCAAAAAGGCAAAATTCTATTTATAGACAAGCAATTCTATGCATAGGCAACATTGCCCTATAAATAGCAGGAGTCAAATGGTACATTACAAATCATGACTAATTGGGTGGAGTGCCCCATTCTCCTGGGATACAATAATTAATAATCTAAAATAGGCATAATAGTATTATTTATATTCATACAATCCACAAATAAAATAGGCAAATTCCAATGCTATAACATCATCATATTGGTCCTTCAGTTTCAGCAGTTTTTACATCTAACTATCCAAATGTAGGCCCATATTAGAATTATGAATGATAAAATTCCAAAATTTATTTACTTCACCAATACAGAGCAAGAAATTATTTATTTAAAATATTAAATGGTCTCAACCTTATGCTATCAATACTATCACAAGTGTGGTTTGGTGATAAGTCAGCTTAAGGCCTTAAAAGGTTTTACGTCCTGTATTTATACACTGACATGTTATTTTGCACATGTTTTACCTCACATGGTCTTGACTAGCAACCCGGGACTAGCAATTTGTCTTTAGTTAATCAAATTGCTTTTTGCAACGGCCAGCCTTTATAAAGCAATTGGAGGCCAGCACACGATTTTCCATGAGCCCTAAATGGACCTTGTAAACTACACCATGTGACCGGAAGAGCTCCCATTACACACAGGAAGTACTTGCGCCACCAACAGGAAGGAGAGGGAACTAAGGTCATTCACAGCATCATGTCCAGGAAGAAGATTTGTGGTAAACAGCACAGTTGCCTAAACTGCTAAACATGGTACTAAACAGGGTGGCAGCTGGGGTTGGCATCTTATTTCACCTTCCAATGAATTGCCCTTGATATCCATGCTTAATTTGTCTCCCGGTATTAAATGGCTAAAACAGCACAGGCATCATTGGGGGCAGTCAAATTCTCCTATTTCAAAAAAAATCAATGAATTGCACTTGTGCTTTATTTGTCTCATGATAAAAATGGCTAAAACAGTACAGGCTTCATTGGGGGGCAGTCAAATTCTCCATTTTCAAAAATCTCCTTTCCCAAAATCACTTTTTTTTTTCAAAAATCTCCTTTTGACAAAATCTCCCTTTTTTTATTAGTTTTGTATTTTCAGCTATTGACTTAGTCATTATTCCTTCTATAGATCCTTCTCACTATATATATGTGTGTGTTTGTGGTTTGTGGAGAGTCCTTCACTTCGGGCTAATAATATTTCAGAACTATAGTGACAAAAGTCAACATCAAAACTGTAACTAAAATTTCCTATACAGATGTACTTATTGTACTAAAACAGACAAACTTTTTCAGGATCCTAATTCAGTATTCACACCTGACACCAGATCCTTGCATTGTAATTAGTCGGACTTAAATAGAACAAAATGATGCATAAATTTGCATAATTAAATTGAGAAAACAACTGACCTGTAACTGCGTAGAGTCAGGGGGACGTCGCATCTGGAAAATAAAGAATAAATATAAGTATATTATTAAATTTAAACATTTTTTTCCGGAAGAAAAGGAGAGAGCAAGGGAGCAAGGAAGAAATGAAGGAAGGAAGAAGTGAAGAAAGGAAGGAATGAAGGAAGGGACGGCCGAATTAATGAACAAACGAAAGAAGAAGCGAAGGAAAGGATAAAGGAAGGTTGATAGGATAGAAGGAAGATAGAAAAGGAAGAAGAAAGTAAGAAGGAAGAAGAAAGTAAGAAAGAAGAAGAAAGGAAGTAGGAAGGAAGAAAGTAAGAAGAAGAAAGTAAGAAGAAGAAAGTAAGAAGGAAGAAGAAAGTAAGAAGGGAAGAAAGTAAGAAGGGAAGAAAGTAAGAAGGAAGGAAGTAGGAAGGAAGAAGGAAGGAAGTAAGAAAGAAGAAGAAAGGAAGTAGGAAGGAAGGAAGTAGGAAGGAAGGAAGTAGGAAGGAAGGAAGGAATAACTGAGCACAAGAACATGAAGTAGTGAGTGTTTTGCTGCAGAACAAATATCACAAATAGATGAATCGCAAATTTCAAAAGTTTCAATATAAATACATGCATCTCTTGAACACGTTGAAATGTACACTGTATCAAGTATTAACGAAATATGCTAAGCAAAGCAGATCAACAAAAATGCAGACAATCCATAAATACCATGGCTACAAATTTCATTAATACAACATTTGAACCTACAGACAAAGCACCATCTTGATCATAACTGAGTTCCAGGACGAATGATAAGACATCCACAAAATATGAGAGAAATGCAGCAGCAATTCCAGCATGCTACTCCATGCTAACTTATGCCATGCTATTCCATGCTGAGAGCATGAGAGCATGTCTTGGTGAGCATGTTTTTGTGAGCATGATATCATCTTAGGTGAGCCAGGTCTTGTGACTGAGCTGCCTTCTTGCTCCAAGACGTGAAAAAATGACAACTCATGTGATGCGTTAATGACTTATGACACTAATTACGTATGACAATTACTTATGACAACCATTCGTGTCACCTCAGCAGAGACACAGCAAGATTGATAGACTGATGGCATGTTTTTGAAAGATCTGTACATAGTATACTACTTTGTATGGAATCTGATCCTTTGAGAAGTAGGGGAAAGTAGGAAGGGCAAGTAGGAAGGGAAAGTAGGAAGGGAAAGTAGGAAAGGAAAGTAGGAAAGGAAAGTAAGAGAGGAAAGTAAGAAAGAAAAGTAGGAAAGGAAAGTAGGAAAGGAAAGTAGGAAAGAAAAGTAGGAAAGAAAAGTAGGAAAGGAAGTTAGAGAGGAAAGTAGGAAGCAAATGAGAGGAAAGGTGATGATAAGTATCTATAGAGGAAAATTAATGAACGGAAAGTAGAGGAAATTTGAAGAGAGACAAGGAAAGCAGAAGAAAAGAAAGGAAAGGAAAGGAAAGGAAAGGAAAGGAAAGGAAAGGAAAGTGGAGAGAGGAAAGAAAGGAAAACACAGGATAATATAAAAATACCACAAATCTTCTAAAATGCAATCTAATTGTTACCTGAACAAGTAATCGAGGTGATCTGCCAAATTTTCACCTGAGGAAGTTAAGCTAACTATAAATAACTTCATAAATGGAAATTTATTCACAATTAAGTCATGTGAGTAAGACACTTTTGCTTGTATTTTGGCCCGGAACAGAAATTTCAGCATGAACAAAACAAATCGGTTTACATTTTTTTATCACTTGGGATTTCCTTGATTTGGATAAGCGAACTTTCATTTCCACATTTTCATAATAATCTTGAGAGTGAACGACTTCATGTAACCCCCCCCCCCCATATCTTTCCACTGATTAGCAGGTCCTTTATCAAGCAATTCAAACTAACAGCACCTAAACATCCTGAAGTTTTCATTTTCATGATCACCTTCAAATGACCATGTGCCACCAGGCAACCATCATGATGAAAATTGTGGCGAGCCTTCCACCTGACCTGATGCAGCTCATGGCAGCCACAGAGCATTCCCAAAGCTTCAAGACAGCACCCATGGGCAACATTGACCAAGGTTCCCTAGGAACATGCACATAGAAAAGAAATAAGACACCAGACAAAGGTCTCAATGGAAACTATCATGTTTTCAAATCACTATCAGTTCTCGCAGAGCAGTAGACAGATCTAAAGGGCGGGACCTCAAAACACACAACAAACATGCAACTTTTGGGTTCCCACCCTAAACACTTGTGATATTAAATCTACCTACATAATATATTCAATAAACTTTACAAATATATACTTGCCCTGAAGATCTTGAGAATTTCTCGTTGAGCATTTGGAACCATGATGAATTGAGCATCGTAACTATCACAAAATACAACACACTCATCGAAACATTTGTCACTATCCAGTTGCTGAAGATCAGCAACAATCATCCAAATTCCGAAGTCATATCCAACTTTTCATGTTTTCATTTTAAGCCTGACTTGAGGCTATAACATCCATTGAATCCAGAATATGAAATTTAAATAATTCATCTCAAATCTAACTTAGTAAGTTTGTATTAACTCCATAGTGTTGACACATTACTGTAATAATACAGATAATATCATGTCAAATGAAGTTTTAGCAAAACACACTTAGCCTTTGCTGGGCTGGTCTACATTTACTACTTAGATGTTTGTGCATATGATTATTTTCAAAAGATCAAAGTGACGTCAGCTGCTGGGCAACGTCTTGAGGAGCGTCTTCAAAGGGATTACAACGTCACATGTGTGACGTCAGAACGTCATGAATGTCCTGCACAACGTAACTTGTGGTCAAACTGAACTGGTCAGTGGTCATCTAGGTTGGACATGATATAACAGCTCATCAGGGACAGTAGGTATTCTAATGGCCATTCTTACTGATTTTTATGGCCACTCTGGTCTGTTGATATATTTTCACATATCTTATCTATATCACCTGTCTATTATATATATATCTATCATAGACAGTCAAATAAACCATCAACATATTCTGCTTCTTTCAGTAGTCGAGGTTGGGATGGCCGAAACTGAGAATGGCATGAGCCTCCGAGACCGAGACCGAGGCCGGGGTCAACAAAATGTGGCTTCAAGGCTGGCCTCGATGATGAGGCCAGTCAGGCTTCCAACACTGGCTCAAAGACACCTGAGACAAAGGCGAGGCCAAGGATTTGGCATCCAAGATCCAACCAGAGCCATCTAAATATGGCCCAAGGCCGGCCTCGAGGACTCCAACACTGACTTCTGTACTCGAACTTTCATGCATATTGGTGACTGCCGTATGATGATAAGAACATTGGGATGAGAAAACTTGGGGAGTCTGGTACTAACCACCTCTATTCGTATAATGTCCTGTGACCTGTGGGCTAGGACCAGGATGAGTTCCTGGAGTGGAATTTGGACCCACGACCTCATAGCCAGTGATTGCAGGAACAAGTCTCAACCATTGAGCTACAGGAAACTCATACACGGCTACAGCAGTTTCAATCAGCATTACTTCCTTGAGCAACCTGCTATGTAGTATTTTTACCTTTTTGATCGGCCAATGAACAGTTATTTACTGTTATGAACCAATCAGAATGATGAAGCCCAAATCTTATTTAGCACATTATTTGCAAACACTAAATATTCCCACCCATTACCCAAATTAACACAGGACTATATGAGCAATATCAGCAGCTTCACATAAGAAATGGTACTTAAGAAAAGTTCATCATACATGTAGGCCTACACTGATTACTGGCCTTCACAAATGAGGTACAGAAATGAGTTCTGAGTAGTCAGCAAAATTTAACAAATTGCACTTTCTCAACGCTAAAGAAACAAAATAATTACTGTCTTCACAATACCACAAAATAATTCTCCTGACATATTTATAACTGTCGAGGGCTTTGCAAACATGGCTCTTGAGGGCAAGTGTTTGCTTCCACTCTACATGAATATTTTGTATAGCCTAACTTAATCATTGCTAGAAGTCTGATGGTTGTGGCATGGGAACCTTGGCCATTTTTGCCCATGGGCACTGCTTTTATTTGGGAATGCTCTGTGGCTGCCATGAGCTGTATCAGGTCAGGTGGAAGGCTAAGCACAATTTTCATGGCTATGTGGTGATAAAAAGATACAGCAGTTTTAAAATTTGGAACGAACAAGACAAAAACTCTAAAATTAAAGTTATCCAGGCCTAGACCTCTCAAGACAATGATAAATTTCTGAGCTAATTTCCCCAATGCTCTTTCCTCTTTGGTCAGAAAGCCAACAGAAATGTATTGTTAATTTCAAAACTACCAAGACCTTGTAAGCAGTTACCAGATGAACAGACAAGCACAGACAGCATACCTTTTATTTTTGATCTTGCCTTTCTGATGACCTGGTGCTCCACAACTGTGACATGATCCCATTTTATTGAAGTCATCACTACATAGTCTGTCATTCATTTCTTCATTTCTTCATTCATTTACATAATAATGTATTTGTAAGACATTTTGTTTGTATTTCGCGGCATATACGCTGTCACCTGGTGGTAATGTCGTGCAAATCGTTGTGTCATCAAGAACAAACATCGTCTGCGCAAGAAGAAACATCGTCTGCTCAAAGTCAGAGCACTTCCAAGGATTCTCTTGATCGATTAATCGGTTTGAAAGAATTAATTGTTCATCGAGATGAATAGATATCGACAGAGAAAATCTTGTATAGTAATTAAAACAAAATAGATTAAGTAATTGAGCTTGAATGTCGCTTGAGAAATGTCAAAATCCAGTACTTATCCTTTTTAATGGAACATCTACTCCAACATGAATCCATTGAAACAGATCAACTGATCACATTGGCCTATTCTTCACATGGAATATAAAGACTACATCAAAAAAAGTTAAATTTCCATGTCAATTGATCAAATCTATTTCAAAAGACCACATTGCATAATGCATATCCATGAAAATTATATATCCAAATCAGTCTTTGTCACTCATTCATTTGAATAATTTCCAAGCAAGCCAGAAACAAAATATTCAAGATGTCTCATCAATTCCATCAAAACAAGTTGGACTTAAAAGCAATGCACTTCCAATAATGTACCAACTCATATAACAATACACAAAATGAGCTGATATATATCTCACAGTATGTCGATATAATATGTATAATATGTATGTAGCCTAAATGATACTTATGGTCATAGGTCAGCTAATATTATATACAGATCATGACATCATATTGATGCATAGCATTATCAAATCATTGATACCAAGTCTCTCCTTTGGTGACATATCTATTTGGTATTATGAAACGTCAAATTCCTTAGAGATTATAATTCTTTAAAAGATTTTCTTGGGATGCACAATGTGTCAATTGACATCAAAACTATAAAGCAAAAGTGACAAATAAAAAATTTCCCATTAAATGTAAATAATTTATGGTAGCACTGGTTTTAGACATAATTTAAACATATAATATCCGAGACTATATTCTTAATCACAAAAAGTCATGGATGATATAGATATTGACAAACTTCAAAATGAAATCCAAAATACCAAGAATATCACCAAAAAGTAAGAATTTTAAGTCCAAATTGTCTGATCCAAACAGAAAGCTCAACATCTGAAGATTGGCCTCAGTTCCAGTCTGATATTTATGCAGGATATGTAACAACCAACCTGGTGAGCTCTTTTGAGTAGGCAGCTATGTGGCATTATAGGAATCCACCCCCTGCTCGAGGTTGTGATGAACAGATAATCTTGGTGGTAAGATTGATTGCGATTCCCAGGGTCTAGTTATTATAAGGTCGAGACAATACTAATTGCAATAGCAGAGGAGATTTGTACAGGTATGTAGCAATGATTGCCAGCCATGAGATCATAACTTAGTTCATTGCCAGCTAAATCAATGTCTGATTAGTTACTGGGTTGTGAATTCTAATAATTAAATGTGTCTGTCAGCAGCGATATTTGCTAAGAAATTATTTTACAACTTTTATTTTGGTTTGCAATTCATAGGACAGATGAATGGATGATTGGGGTTATACGTCCCATATTGATGCATTTGGTGCTAGTAAGGACAGGAGATGGACACAGCCATGAGGTAAAGGATCATTGAAACCGCCATCCAGCAAAAGCCCAGGTGACCCGGCAAGAGCTGGATTCCAACCGGGGCCCAATGATTGACAGCATACACCTCAATTCACAATATTCCTATCTTAAAAATATTAGGTTTGTTCATTAAATAATCCCTGAGACAACCAGCAATAGTCATAGAAATTATCACATCATTTCAAATAAATCCAAGGTGAAATACTGCATAAAGTGCAGCCAAACAGTCAGATTGATTAATGATATATCATGCCATTATATGGTATGTCAATGATATTTTGATGAAATAATAATAACTCTAAATTTAGGAGGCCTGTCAGTTGGCAAATTAATAGAATAAAGTAAATCCAAACTATTTTCTTGCAAAAAAAAGTTTCATTCTCCCATATAGTTCATGTGATCACTGTGTAAAACAATGCAAGTGCAAAGTCTATGGAGATGCTAATAAGACGGAGAGAGGACCCCCCCCCCCACCATGCTAAGTAGGATACTTGAAATATACATCTTCTATTGCTAGACCCAGCACAGTAGTCATAACTATCTATTTACACATGAAACAACAGATAGCTAGGGATAGGCAGCTATGTTGTCATTGTCTGCAGGTTACAGCTTGTGTGTGCTGTTTATTACAGAAATCTTCCCATTTAACAGAATTGGGAGTCTTGTTTTTAGTATAGGCCTAGGAGCAATCTACACAATAGGTCTCGGAGAGCCATCACTGTAATGCCCTGCTTGGCAAATTTTCTTTAAAAAAAAAAAGGTAACATCATTTTTCTTTCAAATGACTAGAGTCGCTAGACAAAACAACTCATGCAGTTACAGGTAATCTTTTACCGATTACAGAAATTTCATCAAACTCCTAAAATGACATTACTTTAATTGATGTTGTAAAATTAGTTTTGGCGAACTTTTCTATCACTCTGAATTTGTCTATGGTAACCCTCTTCCGGAGTAAATTCAGACTTCAAAAATATGCTAGAACTTTCCTCACACAATTCCCACTGTAAGCAACTAGAAACAGTTGAATAAATTTCATAAGTCTTTTTTGCAGTTTTGAAGACTTTTTATGAAAGCCAAGGAGTATTTTCTCACAGCTGTTTGCTGCTTGACAGAAAACAGACTTGTGGCTCCACCTAACGGGATGTTTTTGTTGACATAGGGTGTCACCTAGTGTTGGAATAGAATAGAATAGAATAGAATAGAATAGAATAGAATAGAATAGAGCACTCAAAAGAGAAGAGAAACATCAGAAACACCAGAAGAGAAAAGAAGAAAGCTCTAGGAGAGAAAACGGTTTCAATTTTCATGATCAATCTTCATATTAGCACACTAAGAATAGAAAAGAAAAGATGGTTTGTCATTGATAGAAAACATTTATATTGGTAGAATAAATTCATGTCATTATATCTGATTGCCTGGGTGGAGTTCACAACATTTTTGGCAAACTTCTCACATGTCCTAGACAGAAGCACAGACAACACAATATTACAACTATATCTGGTAATCCGACACACAGGCAATTATAATTTGAGAAGATTTACAATGGATTATGATATCAAATTTCACAAATTCCATTACAATGGGTTTTGGATTGAACAATTAGTTCATGGAGGTAATAATATAGGCCTATACTGTTCATATACTTTAATACTGTAATACATAACAGAGACTGCATTATTTCAAAATGAGCTACATTGTATATATTGCTAAGTAACATTAACTATCTCAGCACTATGATAATTTTGCATAATGCAAACAAAAAAAAATCTGAAATTATTCTGCATTGTCTCAGTGTATTCATCACACAAGGAGATTGAGAGCAATATAATTGCAGTAATTTAACTAATTTTCTTCATAATTGGGAGTAAATAGGCCTACTCATTCCCTGCTTACTGATAATGCCATCACAATTAAACCAGTAAACATCAGTCTGGACATAATCATGATAAAAACTCAGCCAACAATTATGGCGAATGTATTGTCTTATGAAACGGACACAAGTTCAGTTTCAGCAATCATAAACAAGAACCCGTGGGTTACTAAACTGCTGTTCCAAAGTCTACACTTGGAGAAGAACCATGAAAGTATAAATCCAAATAATAGCCTTTGCTTTCCGACAGATGTATATTAGGGGTATTTGTGGTATATTTACAAATCAGTCATTCCTTATCATAGCAAATCATCAAAACTGCTCTGGGCCTAGTCCAAGTTAGCTTCTTTGCATGTTACTTTAGCATTCAATCAGTCAGTCAATTAGTCAGTCAATCAATCAACCAATTCTAGCTGTCAATATCAATCCATCTACCTGTCAATCAGCTCTGAAACAACAATCTGCAAGTTTCTATTTGGATTCATTTTCCTAAAGTTATACGTAAATGATTTGAGAAATGCTCCTTACCTTAGACTATCTGTGTAATCGTATTGCTTCGAAAATAGAATAGAGAAGAACCAACGTAATCCACACATTTTAATGACGTCACTAAAAGTGCATACAAACGTCATAAGATTTGCAGTAAAATCATTCCAAAGATTGCCTTTTGCACACTTCTTCATTAGTAAAGGAGTATTTTTCGTGTGTTATTGTTTGCCTGACAGCAATTTCCAAAAAATCTGTCCGTAAGCAGAGTACAATTTGATCAATATAGTCTCAAAAGTACAATTCCTTTAAATGTCACATTTTTAGGAGAGACATAATTTTCTTGACATGCATTCCCAATAAATTCCACTATGTACATATCAGATAACTAAGGGAAACATAAGAGAGTGTATCCACAACATGGACTATAACTGCCAATATCCCTTGAAGCAATGCAGAGAATTAAGCATTTCTGTGTATTTTCTGGCCTGTCATGTTCACGTAATTTTGTTCAAAACATGCCAATAATTGTTGACATAGATGTGAGCTTCACATGCAGGTATTTTGATAATGGGGTAATTATCAAATGAGGTATCCCAATCAGTTGGACAAACCCCTATGACTATAGATCCACTACCATTATCTGTGAGCACAGCAAATAATAGAGATTAACTTATTGTTTTTGTTTACTTTTATGATAATGCTGTTTAGATATGTCTATTCAGAATGTTTACTCAAATATTTAAGGACAATAGCCAATGATAATGTATCTGCTTAATCCTTTATGCAAATTGAATCTGGATGAGTTCTTTGGGATTCTGAATATAACTTAGTCCAGCAAATAGGTTTGAATACCAGTAAGATACAATTTAAGATATATCATCCAAGTTTATAAGTCAAAGGTGCCCATCAACACATCAGACAGATGCAGTTCCTGAGATAATCAAGGCAGCTGCTGTAGTAGCTGATAAATGTTGAATTCCTGCTCCAAGCCTCTGTGGGGCAGGTACATTCTATAAATCACACAGATCGGCCAAACATTGTATGCATACATTGGCTGGTAGGTACATAACTCATTCACTTAGCCAATTGTGTTACAGATGTATTCAAAATATAACATCTTCTGGTATAAATGTTAGGCATATATATGTATGGTTTATAAGCTTTATCTAGGAGCATTTGTCTAACAATTCGTTTGAGTTTTTTTTTTTCGTATGTGGAAAAGTTAATTTTATACAATCCAGTTGAAATCCATAAAATGAAAAAAATTATTATGTTCCCTCTGCAAAACTATAATTGAAATTAATGTCAATTCATACAGCACATGTCTTGCCAAAGAACCAAGATTATTGTTGATTATTACATAACAATGTTCATATTAGCATAATCACCTTTAATCATTAAAGCCTTTTAAATCAGACTTATCCAACTGGTGCTGAGCTCTAATTCTTTAATATTACATTTTCTAGCTTTTAATTCCCACAAATTTAGCTCATAAGTTCAAGTGTGAACTCGTATCCTTGAACTTCTGATAATCCCAACTGTGTTATGATCCAAGTTAAAATTCCACTTCCAAAATCTATTCTCCACAGTCTAAGTTGTGCTGGTGTTTTGATGACATCATATTTAGAACGTGACGTTTATGGCAAAAAGAATTTTCTGCGTGACATTATGTAATTAAGGTGATGAAAATCCAGCAGCAAAACAATGAGTAGAAGCTGACATTATAGGTGGAACTTTGTTCTAAACATTCCTAAATGCAAGTTAGGTTTATAATGTTCCAAAGTGTTTCATAAATGTATCAATTCCTGATATTGGATTATAGACTATAAATGTATCAATTCCTGATATTGGATAACAGACTATCAGTCACAGTAATTGATTAACAATCATTGTTACATTCAATGATAAAACGAACACGATAACAGTTGCTAATTCAATCTCCATCAAAATGTGTGTTAAATAAAGCACTTTGAGAGCACATTTAAGAATCATAGGCCTTATAGTTCAATAGGCCTACATGTAGAAATTTTCCAATAATTTGGCCTACACATAATATTCCATACCAGGAAAAGTTTTCAGACACTTCAAAGACAAAGTTATAGAAATCAGGAAACATTCGCAGGAAATAAACTAAAATCTCATGCTACGATCACATCAACATTACAAGGACCATGTAATAGGTACAGTGTAGTATCCAGATCCAAAATTCAGAAATTTCCAAAATTCAACATCACAAACATCACAGCCTAATTAAATTCCGATCATGTTGTGAAAATGTTCCAATTTAGAACGCCCTATAGTGTTACACTGTAATCCAAATTTGATAGCAGAAGCCAAGTGCTCTGTAGTAAAACAACTGGTAAACTAAACTGCCCATTCCTTTGCATAGCAATGCATGCAACTCCACTGATCAATTCTGACAACAAATCCTTTGTAATTAAGATATCAAAAGCAATATCTGTGATTTGAATAAAATTTGCATAAATGTTAATATAATTCAACTTCTTAAAGACTTTTTTACTAATTCCTAGAGAACTTAAAATAGATAAAACGTCCCATGGCCTGGAGCAGTGTTTCCATTCTGCCAAGTTGCCAAAATCAAAGGGCCCACCACCAGCGCCCCTACAGGCAAATGTAAGAACTAAGACAAATGGATAAATCTTGAAGGTTTACTAAGACAGATATTGTGTTGTTGAAATAGGCCTATATAGTTGCAACTATTGCAAACTGAGAGAATTCTCAGTAGGCCACATGCATCAATAATGGGGACATTTTCAGCATTTCATAAAGAATAAGACAATTCTGAGGCCTATCAGCTTCTAACTGTACACAGATTTGCTCCTCCTTTCAATCGATTAAAAGATTCCATGCAGGACAACATGGAAGGAAGCAAGTTAGCAAGGAAGTGGGTAAGGAAAAAAGAAGCAATTTGCCAAAGTAAGGAATCAAAGAATGGACTTAACAAGACAGGTAAAGAAGTTAGCAAAGGAAGGATCCAAAGAAGCTAGGAGAACAATTAGCAAGGAAGAAACAAACTTGCTAGCAATGGAAGGAAGGTCCTGAAAGGAAGAAGCAAGCAATGAAGGAAGCAAGGAAGGAAGCAAAGAAGCAAGCACGGAATGAAGCAAGGAATGAAGCAAGGAATGAAGCAAGGAAAGGGTCAAGGAAGGAGGCAAGGAAGGACCAGCTCCGGCCTACCAATACAAGAGGGCTTACTTTTCTTCTTTTTACTAATTTTACGAAAAACAACAACTGAAAAACACCTCTAACTAATCATAAATTCACTAACACAAAATTCAAAACCATTCCCAACATTAAACATTAGTAAAACCTTCGTATTTCAACCGAGCCAGTTTTCCCACGTTCAGAGCTGACAGATCATGAATACCTTGAAAATATGACATTTGAAATTCAGAAAGGGTTTTAGAAAGCTAATCTTGACATGGTTAATAAACAAGTACTCAAATATATTATGCTATAGCTTCAAAGTCAGACTGGTGTGATTCAAGTTTACATATATGTTGGGTTAGAAGTGGCACCTTACAAAACAAACTTTAAAAGATGACCACTAATATATTAATGGCAAATAAAGTGCCATTCGGAATATTTTGGACAACTGGTGTAGAAATTATTGGAGAGTTTCATTCTCACACGTAAAATATATATTCTTGAAAAATGTTTGTCGTCAATGGAAATGTGGAACTCATCCCAAGAAGTCCAATTGTCAATATCTAGGTAATTCTTATATTAATACAATTAACAGTCAAATCAGTATGTCTGACTCAAAATTCCACATGGGATTAAAATATGTACGACTAGCCCTATACATTGACTGGACTATTCAATTCACTCCATGTTGAATTTAAGAAATATTGATCAACAGATTTACTGAATTGAAGACACTTCCTTGTGCACCAAACTGCAATGTTTTATTTGTTGGCACAAAACCAGGTTTCATGATTGAATTTTCTGAATCATTGACAGTGGAAATGGTCATGACAAAATATATTCAAGCTAGATGGAAGAAAAAACTGAGAATAGAATAAACAGATTTATGGATGGCTGTGCTGCACGATCAGTATTTATACACTTCGGTGGGCAAATTGGGACAGGAGAAAGAAGCAATGGGCGTAGAATGATTGAAACTGCTGTCCAACATAGGTCCAGGATTCAAAATTACTGACCAGAGCTGTAATTGAACCCTGGCCCTGTGATTGGAAATCCACACATCGAAAAGATAGACAGATAGACACTTAGACAGATAGATACGTGTAGATAGATAGATAGATAGATAGATAGATTGTTCGATAGAAACCAATAAATCAAGGTTTTTAGTAGCAATCAATTCGAAATCGTATCGATTGCAATAAACATACACAAACAGAATACTATTTCCTATACACCATCTATAAAACAACACATCAATTCAAAGATCACCCTATAACACCAAAATCATTGCATTGATGTAAACTGCAGAAGCAAATAGAGCACTTGTGTTGATGGATTGCTGCCTCATTCTGAGTCCTTGGTCTTATCCAGCAACAATGCACACTCGCTGAGTTGAAGGACAATTGCAGGAGATAGCAGCAAATACAGCCCGGTGCAACTTTTGTGTGTTTCTTCGTGCTTTTTGCTTGTCAGAGAGGAGTAAATTGCCACATAAACAACAATTACAAGAGGAATGACAAGAAATAATGGTTTTGTTGGAAAAATTGTCATTAAGGGTGGTATAATTCTATGTACACTCTGAGAATCAAGTTTCCTTGTCGATTGTGAATATAGGGATTTTTGTAATTGACGAAATTTGAAATTTGATCTGGGCTTGGTATATCTTTTTTATACCAATTTTTATGCTGGCTTCTTGAACTTTAGGACAAGATTTGTTATAGTACAGTATTGTCTCTGCAGCCAGCATACTATACTGGTTGGCCCATACGGAAAAGGGTCAAATGGTTTGGTCCCCACCATTTAGTAATATCAGCTAGAGCATTACAAAATATCTCATGATCACAAATACTTAATATTGTTGCATTGATGTAAAAGTACACCTGCCACTCATTAATTGATCAATTGTTGCAGATACAATTGTTGCAGGACCTGAAATAATTGGGGGTGAGTTGTAACAATTGGGGGTGAATAGTAATGAGAGCAGTTTGTTCTATTTATAGGTCCAATTTCTGGGTGGCACATCCTTGGGATGATTAACAGACTGTTAGTGACTTACAGTTAGTGACTAACTGGCAGTTAAAGACTAACAAACAGTTAGTGAATCAACAACTGTTAGTGCTTACTTACAGTAAGTGACTAACAACAGTGACTAACTAACAGTAGTGACCAACTGATGAACAACAGTTAGGGACAAAATGACTAACAGTCAGGGACTAGCCGTTAGTAACTTACTAACAGTTACTTGCTAACAGGTAAGGACTAGCTGACTTACATGACTAACTAACAGTTAGTGACTGACTAACAGTTAGTGACCAACTAACAGTTAGTGATTGGTGACTGACTAACAGTCGGTGACTGACCAACAGTTGGTGACTGACTAACAGTTAGTGACTAACAGTTAGTGACTAACAGTGACTAACAGTTAGTGACTAACAGTTAGTGACTTATAGTTAGTAACTAACAGTTAGTGACTAACAGTTAGTGACTAACAGTTAGTGACTAACAGTTAGTGACTAACAGTTAGTGACAATTAGTGGCTAATTAACAGTTTTTGACTAACTAACTGTTTTAACTAACTAACAGTTTTTGACTAACTAACAGTTTTTGACTGACTAACCATTTTTGACTTAGTTTTTGACTACCAACAGTTCTTACTACAAATAGTTTTTGACTAACTAGCAGTTTTTGACTAACAGTTTTTGACTAAATAACAGTTTTTGACTAACTAACCATTTTGACTCACAGTTTTTGACTACTAACAGTTTTTGACTACAAATAGTTTGACTAACTTCCAGTTTTTGACTAACTAATGGTTTTTGAATGAATAATAGTTTTTGACTACTAACAGTTTTGACTAACTAACCATTTTGACTTACAAACAATTTTGACTACTAACAGTTTTTGACTACAAACAGTTTTAGACTAACTAACAGTTTTTGACTGACTAGCAGTCTTTGACTAACTAACAGTTTTTGACTAACTAACAGTTTTGACTAACTAACAGTTTTTAACTAACAGTTTTTTTACTAACTAACAGTTTGTGACCTAATAACATATTTAGTGACTAACAAATAGTAACTACCAAAACAACGGACTTAATGACTAACAGGTAGTGACTAACTGATGAACAACAGTAAGGGATGCATGATTAACAGTTAGGGATTGACAGTCATATATAGTGACTTACTAATTAATAGTGAGTCATATTGAGCCTATGCTCCCCCATATGAACTTGCCAACTCCAGCTAAACGGTCATAGGAATAAAAATAACAGTCAATACAATACACAAGTTAGTGTAGATCAGCAGAGCAGGTATAAGAAGCTATAAGAGGATTTATAGATGAACCCATGATATATGTGTGTTCCAGACCTAGTTAGTGAGAGATATAGAAAAAGTATAGTTGGTGTCTCCGGAGTATCGCAAGCCCCCTTGGTATGAAGAGATAGAGAGGGTGAGAGATAGATAGATAGATAGATAGATCTATCATGGGTTCATCTTTAATTCCTCTTATAGCTTCTTATACCATATCATGGGTTCATCTGTAGTTTCTCTTATACCATATTTTAAAATTCTTTTGGCAAAACATACTCTTATTGTAAATTTTGAAATGGTAATCACTACAGCCAGCATATATCTTTTTTTTCAAAAAGATTTTCTTGTTTAGACAGCCTACAGCCCTACACCCTCATACTGCCCTCCAAAGCCTGAAATTATTATAATTCCAAAGAATATTTCCAAAGTCAAATGCAAGCTATTGCCACATTGTTAGACCTTTCAGTTGGGGCCTTCTGCCAGCTCCAACACAGGTACTGACCACAGGAACATAATGGTTGTAAGTAACTGTCAAAATGGTTTCTATTGTTGAGCCACTTTGTTGTTTACTAATTTACCCCTATACTTCATACACACAACCATTAACCCATAAGTCTTAGGCGGCCCAAGGTGGGACCTTTTTACTGCCTGGGCATGGACACTTACTATGTGTACCAAGTAGCACAAACAATCCTGACCCCTGCTGTTAAACTCTTTGAGGGTGGCTCCTATGTTATTTTCTCCACAGGTAAATCTTCCCACTTGACCCCATGCATTGTGTGCTCTGCAGGGGCAGTTGATTAACCCCACCCTGGGTCACATGCCCCACTGACCCTATGCATAAACAGTCAGGGGGTTAATAGAAGGGGCAGCTCACCTGGATTAAGTTCTGAAATCCACAAGGCCATTGAATTGATAGGTAACTCTAGTGGAAGACCACTGCACTGTACAGACCTGTAAGTTCATAGCCATCATAGGTGTTCGAGAGTATGTTGCAACTTGACCTATCAACCTGACATGCTATTACATTTATTTGAATGTGTGGGGGAAAATTACTCTGTTGTTTAATGGGTTATGAACTTATGAAACATTCAATACTTACAATAACTGCTGAAGGAGGACTGCACCAGGCATAGCTTGCAACATTTCTCTATAGGCCTATTCAATGATGTAGTAAAACTTCAATCTCCAATTTTGGTAAAATCACTTTCAAAAACATCAAATCACTCCACAGACATTACGCACATTTATGACAGTATTTTCTTCTTGAAGCAACTCTAAAACATTGAATTGTAGACACCAAAGAGCTTGATATGCCAAATAAATGTAATAAATGCATGCGTATTCATGCAGATTTGCTAAGAAATTTTACTGTACAATCCCTTAATTTCCTATCTAAGTACCAAACCTAATTATCTATTCTACTGAATACTTCCCAATTCAATGAATTGCAATTAACAGTCTGGAGTCACCCTCATACCAACAAGAAATCATTTATCTGCTTAATCGACTTGACTGACACCTGTAAGTGGCAAAAGAATACTAAAAGATCTGGGTGACATCACAATAGAAGGAATAGATGTCACTATAGTAACAATAGAATTTTCCATTTGCATGTTATGCAATAGGATTGCCTGCATTTGCATCACAAAGTAACTGATAATTGCTGATAATGACCAAACTTTTCTGAAGACGAGCAGCCTATGATAGGTATAGGATAGGCTGACAAAAAAGTCCGGAAATCTATCTGTCTGACTGTCTAATACCTATGTTCTATCTATTTGCTTCAGAGCAACCAAAATATTACCATGATTTTAGTTTCAAAGGCTTTTACCCTCTGCATTTATGCACTTAGTAGGCTAATCAGCAGAAAGCAGCAATGAGGCGAGGGACAGAAACAGCTATCCAACTTTTAGGCTTTCACAATGTCACAAAACAACTTCTACTCATTTGCATCTAATTTGCATACTGGGTCACGTGCCTGTGAAATAGCCTTATATGGTCTAATCTTTCTCAAAGAGGATTATTCGCATAAAGAGGGCTCCTATAGTGGAAGAGCCTCACTCCAATTGGCTTAGTGGTTAAACACTTACTCTGGGTTCAAACCTAATCCCTATGGTCCATGACAAAGAAACCTATCTTAGTATCAACCCAAGTTAATGCCCTCTTTGCCTGGGGGTATGAGGGTAGCTCTTACTGCTCTTTAGTGACTGAGTTTTAGGGTTTAGGAATATAGGGGCACATGTCAAATTAAAAATCCAGAATGTCTTGCAGTTTGTCAGATAATACAGAAAATTTGTTGGTGTATGCATAAGAGTGATATATGAACAATTCGTAAAATACTTAAATACAATTAGGGGGTTTGTAATTATGTATTTTGAGAATTTGAAAACAGTACCTTCTGCAATAGTGCACTTTACTGGGAAATAGTCATTCTTTTTGCCATTTGCTGAATCAGCTGGGCTGGTGGATCTAATGAACAGGTGCATTCGTCCAAATTTACTGAGACCAGCTATCATGTACAAATCTCCTTTCTCTTTACGTATTACCTATAACAACCAGCCTACTTGTCTTTAATTACATTATCCTTATAACCCAAAAAGACATTATTTACTTGTCCATACATATAGTTTTAAATATAGTTTGAAATGTTTTGTAAGTTGTCAATCGCAAAACATGAGCTTTAACTGATAGTACCCACATGAAAAGTGCATATTTGAAAGTTGTAAAACATTCTGACAAATATGAGGCTCTTTCAGGAAGGTTAAACTATTTTCAAAACGGGCCAATGCCATACTAATGGATGCGGGTTTTAAGTTTTAAATCTGCAAATACTGGTATAGTGAACCCAAGAATGTTTGTCAACAGATGAGTGTATATACTTCGGAAATTTAAATTCTATTTTAGCTCACAGTCTAGATTTGTATCTCAGCTAGCACTGAAGATAATTGAAGGCTTTATTTAATCACTTACAAAAACTTGGCCACCACTACTGGTAGTAAATGATACTCCCAAGTAGGTAAGCTTCCTTACAAACATATGCTCTTGCCAAAACTTTGAATTACTTGAAGAACACACGTCTTAAGTTGTAATCTAGATCAAATAGAGGACAATTCTAGAACCCTAAAGAAAATACAACTGAGAAGCTTCCAAACAGAACAAACTGTTCAATTATCTATCAGCAGTAAAAACTAGTTTCAAGAGCAAGCATATCTTTGCTGTTCATACCTGAAGGTCTTAAACTTGAATGCAATAGAAATATAACTACCATGGTAGGCCTATACATTGACTTATCTGAAACTAATTTAATGTTTTTTAATCGAAGTGTATGTGTGAAGAACCAGACAACACTTATCAACATTTCTTGCACATATTTTATTATTATACCATCCTATCTTTTATTGAATCTAATGTCGATCTATGCTTCCTCAGAAGTTCTTCTACATACACAATTTGTTTCTTTTTATGATGATGCAGTTGTACTATTATGGTAGTTTGTCACTGTTCCATTTGAAGTTGATTAAGCCCATTTGTGCAAGTTGAAACATTTCATTGATAGTAAGATATCACGTAAATTCAGTATAAAACTTTCATTTTCTGTGTTTGTGAAAACTTGAAAAGGTGCAAGTAGTTTTTCTGAAACTTTTTCGCACATACTCCAAAGTCACCCACAGGACGGAGCCACCCACATCTTTCATTCTGACACCAGAGGTCGCCAGTCCCAAGATACACAGCCACAGCCCACCAAGCACACATGTATGTATCCACATCTGCAGACAGGATTTCTCTCAATGCATTTCATCCCACCAACATCCTAGCAGTGAAAACACGACTATTTCGGATGCCATGTAAATTAGAGGACATCATGTTCCACCACAGGATCCAGTCACAAAAACAAGATAAATATAGATTCACATGTATGCAGATTCATGACATCTGGTCCACTGATTGCGTAGGCACACCCACCAAATTGTTAATTCAGTTAGTTGACAGCTTTTAATTTGGGTGAGAGATAATGGTTTATGTGGTTTTCCTAATCAATTCATTAAAATAGGATGTTTAAAAATATGGGAAAGGATAAACAGGAAGAGATTGTTGTTATGCTACTGTGAGTGCACTGAGGGGTGAATTTTTTTTTGATCTGATCAATATTATAAAAATCAGACATGACAATAGAGAAACAAAGACAGGAAATGCAAGGATGGGTGATGGGGTTTTAAAAGTCCTGTATTTTACCAACCCGGGAACTCACTTTAGTCCAAGCCCATGGGACATTAAATGGAGGCGGGTTGTATCAATTATTCTATGCTGGGGCAACTAAAAAACCCTGGACATCCCTGAATCAATAAGGCATGTGCCAGACTCCCAGCCTTCTCATCTCATCATCATACGGGGTCACCAAAAATGAAGGTGCAGCTAGCTCCCTCCACAAAGATGGCGTTTGAGATGCCCTGGCTGATTCAGGGCATACCAGCACAAGTAAGTCCTGTACGTATGTATTGTGGTAGGCCAGTCAGGACAGGAGCAGAAAACAGCAATGAGGCAAAGGATGATTGAGACTGCTGACCAACATCGGTAAAATCTATAGAAAAGACATTTAGGACACAGCAATTGGACGCCCACAAGGCTACCATCTCTCCTTCAACAATATGTTTCAGGACCATGCTGATAAAGCCAAATAAACTGTTTGCGCAGGACAAATATGACGTAGATCTTTCTAACATTGGTTGCCCAGGCAAAGAATCATACCTTGGTGCAAGTAAAACGATTGTTACATCCAAAAGGCTTGATCAACCCAATCACTTGACCACGCATCATTAGCCCAAAGGTTTGCTTTCCCAATCAGGTGATCGGACAATCTTTGCCGATGGCTTGATCTGGGCCAAAAGGCTTGCTTTCCTGATCAAGTGATCATGCATCTTTTGCCAAAAGGCTTAATCTGGGCCATAAGGCTTTCTTACCCAATCAACTGATTTGGCATCATTTGCCCAAAGGCTTGATCTTTGCCAAAAGGCTTGCTTTTCTGATCAAGTGATTGGGCATCCCTTTGCCCAAAGGCTTGATCTGGGCCGAAAGGCTTGTATTGATGAATACTTCATGGTCTTTCCAAAAATCTACCAAAATCACTGGTCACAATGTGTAGTTTCCGAAAGGTATGACCCAAGCTTTTTGCAAAGTTCAGTGAACTATTTGAGACGGGTGGGTGTTTAACAAATATTTTTCTGGAAATATTATTGCATATCTTTTCTTCAAATTTTAGACAGATAGATAGATAATTTTAATGATTGATTTATTGATCGATTCATTCAATTGATTGTTTGATAGATGATTGACTGAGTGATTGATTGATGGACTGACCAATTCATTCATTTGATTGATTGGTTGATACGAAACAGAATATAACATCTTACATTTATTTCAACTAAAATGTACAGATTCTCTGGAAAGGGTTAAGTCCCAGCTCTAGCTCCTCGGTATCATGATGACATATCAGATATGCAGACAAAAATCAGATTTGACAGATTGACAGACATCATGCATAAGATAGACAGGGATAAACAGAACAAGATGAATTTGGAGTCTGTTGAAATGTCAGAGGCACAGATCAAGGATTCAAATGTAAAACACTAAATATTTACTGACATGATGTTGGGTGTGGACTTAGTATTGGATTATATGATAGCTTGTAATGTAAATGGTAAAACAGTTGTATCAACAACCATTATACTGAATTTCATATCAAAGATATAGTTTTTGGCCATTATTGTTAGGGATGTTATCTATTTAGCTTCTTGATTTCTTGAAAAATCAAGTTAGTCACAACAGATATATTGAAATAAAAATCATAAAAATCAAGTTCAGATTTTCCCCTGCCTTTTCTACTTCAGAAATAACAGATATCAGAAAGGCATCACTGAGAGATAGACCTTGGATCTTCAGCAAAACAATGCCTTTTCAAACCGATCAAACTTCCTATAAGTCATACAGGTATAACAATGAATGGAGAACTCTTGCGAGTTACGTGACGACTCAGGCACACAGCAGAATCAATGATGAAGACAATGCGAAGCCGTCAAAAATATTTGAAAACTTTCGTCAAATCTCGTGAAGGTAAATTCATCACACTAACGAATCCGGAGATCGAGAATCTACATTCAAGAATTGAGAACTGATTTGCCAAGTACAGGTTATAGCAAAATACCTCCAAATAATGGAACTTCCAATATTTTAAGATTTTTCACATCAAATGGTCTACGGTTTACAAAAAAGTAGAAAACCAACCTTTGTATTTTCTCCAAACTGTCCCCTACATTCCAAGTGTATCTGTTCCTGGGAGTGTAGAAGTCATCCATGGCACTTCTCTGTTTCTCTCTCAAGAGAGGCATTATAATTCCAAAGAGATATGATTGCAATACAACAATTGCTTTTTGCAAATATTTATTAGAATGCACTGTTGCATTCAATTCAAATATATCCTCTTTAAGCAATCACTTTTGCAAACTATGAAGTTATTCCAAAATAGTATGCAGCAATTATCTTCAGCAATTATGATTACTGAGATGTATAAATCCAGGCTTTGTCTTCGGCAATCAGCATCTAAATGATCCAAAACGAGGCTGGATCATCCATTGACGTCACACAATATCCACATCCTGGTAAAAACATGTACAGAAAAATAAGACTAAATAGGATTTATAAAGCTGGTGATTACTGTCAGTCATTTCCCTATACAAAGTGTACAAGTGGGATAATACATTGTCATACAAGTAAAGTGTTGTGTATGTAGGGGAATCATAGTTAGGATGTATTGAATCAATTATAGAATGTTATTCCTTATCTGTAGGATATGTCATCAATGTATCACAGAGGTCCAATTAGCATATCAGTAGTGATGAGCAAGAACATTGGTATCATTGCCCATGATTAATCCCATGACTGATATACATTGTATATTTCAGTAAGTTCCTTCACATCACAGATGTAGCTCGATTTTGGTTGCACAGCTGAGTGATTGATAATGTGTGCTTAGAGAAGCCCTAAAAATGTCATATGAATGTAGGAAATAAGAGATTCTGCAAATATGATGTTCATGTTGACAAACAATTGTTTGCTAAGTCATGAAATTTCATCAAAGTTTTATTTTTTCTCAGAGTTTGCATTGATCAACTTCAAAAGCTAGTGAAAATCAATAACTTTTTTTTTAAATAAGTCAATTCCAACAATAAGTCTGCAGGTAACCCAATCAATCATCTTTTTCAATAGCTGAAAATTCCTCTTTTAAATGTCGTACATCCAAAGGTAGATAGATAACCTCATTTGTTCAACCGTTTTTAAAAATCCAGACAATTATCAAATTCCATTGCATTCCAGCAAGTTCCATCAACGCAAGTCCCAGGATGTCTGCTGCATTCCAAACGAATGTCTGCGACGCTGTCTACAACGTCGTGACGTCAGAGTACGCTGTCTGTGGCGTTGTGACGTCACTAGAAAACGTCCTGGGCAGCATCAGAAGCACGTGGACCTAATAATAGCAAGGTTTGTTGTGATCAGTTGGTAATGTGTCGTGTGTTCAGGTTTTGATCATGTTAATAAAATCCTGTTTGCCTAAAGCAATAATTGATACATATCATGAGGAAAACCTAACTAATTTTTACGACAATTTCATTGCTTAAGTCATAACTTTTTGGCACATATAGGCAGCCTAATTATCAATGTAGTTCAATATCTCTTTGATCAATTAAATTTCAGATTCCATCTCATATCAACATTGCTGACTGCTCAGTTATAGCTTGAAGAAACACTGCTATTGTGGCTCCATGGTTTTAGGTTTATTAATCAGAACTTGTATAAACGAAGAAGGCTGGTACATCAAAAGTACAGTGTAAGTTCCAAACATGACTGTGTATTATTGCAAGTCAGTTAAGTCAAGTCAGTTTTTAGAGGTAGCTATTGTAAGCCTAGATGTGGTTGGACACACAAGTAAAGACATGTCCATTATAAACTCAACTGCAATGGTGTGGGGCCAACTTCATGTTGTTAATATATTTAATTAGCCCAATTAATGATTTAAGTCAGAACACCTTAAGTGACATGCATTTAAATCGAAAATTAATTATATCACCTTTTTCTTTAATTTGGCACTGTAATACCTTAATCATCTCGAATTGACTTTAATTTAATGCTATCAAAACACAGACCCATCTATGTCACATTACCATTGCTGGGGGCAATGTTACAACTTCAAAAAGAGTTTTACAACTTGGGAATTGCAACAGGATCAAAGACAACTTCAAAAGAAGACAGGTGGCTATTTTACAGTTTTGCTGTCAAATTTTTATGTCATTTTCTTGTAGCTTTGATTACAGCCCATTACATTTGTTGAATTAAAAGCTATAAATCAGATGTCAATTTCTAATTTTGTCACTTTTTCAATCTTGTACAAAATTCTTCATTGAAATTTTAAACTTCCCTGAAACTGGACAAAAATGAAGGCAGCTATCAAAATACTCACAATCTTATCTCATCATTATATATATATATCTGCTTGTTTTTTACAATCCTCAGTCATTTGCTAAACACATGAGATCAAGGAGGCTGAATTAAGTTTAAATTTTTTTTTTTATTGACCCTGGAGCAATCAATGAGGTTTCCAAGACCAAAAATATTGGAAACTTCTACTTAAAGGAGGCAGTCATGTTTCAGATTTTGATTAAAATACACACAAAATACAACCCTCAGCACAAATATTGCAAAAATGTGAAGGGAGAAGAAAAATGTGAAGAGACCAACTTATTATGCAATTCCTGCATATATTTGAATCAGAAATTTTGTGGAAACATTTTTAACCAGATCATAATTATGCCACATTGCTGAAGCGGTTTTGGAGCCAAACTAAATTTTGAAGAGACATATAGGCCTATTCTGTTTTCGGAAATGTGATTATTATCAATTGATAACCTATAACAGGTCACATCCTTTATAAAATTATAAATCTAGACTTTGTGTGTTACCAAAACTTATGATAACATATGGAACATTTACTTTTGTGAAAATGATAATGCACAGAAAGAGGATGAATAATATCACATTTCATATTACCCAATTAATCAAACCATTAAACTAAATTTTAATAAAGCAAAAACCGGTGACCATTCACTTTACTTTACAATTAAAATAAGTATAAGGCCCTAACTAGCCTGTAAAAGCAAAAGCTACCAATCCACCTTACTTTACAATCAAGGCACAGATAATTTATCCACACAGAGTCTTTGACTTTAGTTCCAAAACTCAAATTAAAAGTTATAATCAAAATCAATCTGCAGCAAGACCCAGAGGCATTCAACATGGGTATACACTAAAAGATATCTTTCATAGAAACCTTTGTCAAAAATCTTTCTGTTGTCAACCCACATTATTGTCACTTGACACTAAACCTTAAATTCATTAAATGTCCCTTTAAAATAACTACCTTTAGGGTTTCTTTGGGGTTTGGGGTTTACCTGTCAATTGTAATAGCAGGGATCCAATTTTTGCTTGGCACCCTCTTCACTAATTTACACCTTTGGGGCATGGCCTAGATCACAAGGAAATGGAAAGAGAATGTTTGACATTGTCACATTCAACATGAGAGATCAACTGGAAAAAAAAACTTCTCACATTTCTAGACTTGACTACAAAATAACCACCAAAGATTTAGAAAGAAAAAAAAAGTTCTACTTCAACTTTTTGTTGTCCTCTACAGTTTGTCCACTATCATAAACAGCGACTCCAAAGTTCCAAAATGTCAAAACTTGTAAATCTCCAACTTTATTCAAAAGCAATTTATTATAATAAGTAAAACACTGGGCATATGTGTAACATGACACGCAATGTCATAGACTATAGTAGACAACCCATTTCAATCTGATCGATCAAGATACCAATCTCAACAATGAACTCTTGAGAGCGCCTGACAAGAACTTTCCTGGGAGGGTTGCACTATCCAGACATACTTATCAATCCATATTCAGTCACTGATCCACTCTTTTTATTTGGGTGTCCATCCAAATGTGACCCACTGTATTTCTTGCCCTTTCTTTGTTGACTCTGACAGGGCTTCAATTGTGTCTGGATCCAACACCTACTAAGTTGGCTCAAAGGTATGCCAACGATATCAGTGTGTTGTGGCAAATATAAGGGCTTAAGAGGAAAAGTAAATAAGGCAGAAAAAACTAGATACAATGTAATAATGTGCCCTATGGTTTCTTTGGTAAAACTAGAAGTTGACGCTATATAAATTTATTGGTTGACGAATTGTATATATCACTTATCGGAATTGATATTGATGTGCAAGAAATGGCATATTGGCAAACAAAGTGTAGCCCACTTTTCGGAATGTTTTTGTCACTAACGTACAACGAAAATTGTGAGAGTCCGCAACTTGAAACATATTTACACTTTCATCTGAAACATTCCTGACAGCCACTAATATTTCGATCTTACCAATATTGCTCAAACCAGAAATATTTTGGAAAGGAAAAGATGTCGTTAATTTATAATAATGACTGTTATGGGAAAATTAACTGCAAGGGCTATATTTGACACAAAATTTTAGTCGCAGCCAGCATTCTTGTTGGGAAAAGGGTTTGATACCGAATTACTGATACCGACAGAGACAAACTCCCTTTTATCGGAGAGAAACCAAGCGAAAAATGAATGATTGAAATGATCACAATCAACAATATGTTTCTATGATTTCTACTGGAGGTCATTTAAAGTTGATATGTTTAATACCTTTGACCGGTGAGTAAACAAATATAAAGAGCACAGTAAAGTGACTACAGTAATGATAGACCTGTGGTCAATCCAGAGCCCTCCTTTGGTTATTCTATAGCCATGCTGGTCAAATTTAAGGATCCAATTTCAACAACTTAGTTATTAAGTACCAATGGTAGCACTTTAATGCAATTTTGAGGAAGCCCAAGTGTTAAAATGATTTTTAGAGTCAATAATTTAGGGTAATGTTCCTAAATGGTTACTAAATGTAGATTTTTGGTGATTATCAGAGGTTATATCTTCACAGATGGGCAGTTTAATGAATAAAATGATAATTGTACTAAGTATACTTGTGTGGTCCTTGAAAGTAGGAAGTAGATTTTAAGTGTTCAATAGTAAAAGCTAAAGTTCTTTTGACTGCATGGCTGTGACTGTGTGAAATTGTCAAAGGCTTTGGCTGGATCAGAAATTTAACTTCATCTGACTTGATTGTAGATCATGAATGGTGTGATAGTGCTGACATTATATTTTGGGAGTCAAAGTATGTCAGATGCAGATGTCATGAGGAGGTGATGATTAATAGCAATATAAAAAGTAAGGCTAGGAAATAGTAGGACAACTTCAGTCTGTTTCAAGAAGTGTCACAAAAAATTCACTTATTTTGATTTTTTGTCAAATGCTTTATGAAATACAACAAGAAAACTCAAGACATATATTTACATGTATGAAGTTTTCAGGTTCACACAAAATGTAAGTGCAAAAGCAGTGTGGCCAATTGTGAGAATGCTTTAGGGCTTATCTACCTGATAGAGAATACAGAGAATAAAGGCATTTGTAATACTTTGTCATATTGGCAACTATTGCATTGTCATTGTGAAACATGGATGTAACTTAGTCATTTCATTTTATTTATACATGAATGATCATATTGTGCCTGTAGCACTTCTTATCTGTATATACATAATAATAAAATCTAATGATGGTTGCTATACATAGCAAAGAAATGTGATATCATGAATAAAGAGACTCTTGAAAATCTATAATGTGTGCCATATTTTGTTAAATAAACAAGATTGTCACAATCTTCTTTTAAAAAATCTTGTGTTGGAGGGTTAAAAAATTAAGTTTTCCTAATCATATCTATATCTTTTCATTTCTCTTCTATTGCAAATTCTTTCTATGGCCACCCAAATGCCAGAACTGTTTAATATTTACCTTTAGCGAGTCTACAGTCTCCAAATTTTTATGAAATTCCTTTTTTGTGATGTCTCTTAACCCTATTTTCTTCCACTTTTTATAGAATCACGTTTTTATGTTGTCTGTAAATATTTATTTAGGAAAGGTAGCTCATTCAATAAGACCTTAAGTACCTATACGTGCCATACAAAAGCATAGGATACAGGTAAACACTGTGTTTATTTTAGAGGCAACTTCTAGTTTGTTAAGTTTTTGTTAGGTTGATGCATGTGTTTAGTGAATACTTACTGTAATATTTGGTTAGTGAGACTTTGTATCCCAGTAAATTGTACTGACAAATACATTTGAAACTTGTAGTACATGGGTATATAGACATATACATTGGATTGGAGGGGTACTTCAAGTGCACAAGCAGATATCCATGATTTCAGTATAGACACAAGTACTAATCCGTTGACCTTCATAAAGCAACAACTAGCCTGTCACTTATAATTATTTGGTGTTTTGGGGACACCTTTTAATTTTAATGCATTGCCAATTTTACAAGATTTGATATATTAATCCATCATAAAAATAAAGATTCGAATGTTCAAGTAGTAAACACACAGTGCTAAACACAGTGCTAAAAATACCCAAGTGAGTTGTAAGTAATATACTTATTGCTGGTGACTTCACCACAGATCATGAAGTGTTAAGACTGTTAAGATTTGCTGTATTAATCCATTGTAAATGTATGACAAATACCCATGCCAAAAGATAAGTGTTGTGTAAAAGATAATTTGCATGGGCAAATTATAGTTATAAAACAAATAAATTTGTGTACTTGCAAATCCATTCAATCCAATGTCATTAGTCTGATTGGAATCATACTTCTTTCAGGACTAATTTTTACTAAGAGCACAATGCACAGTACTGATCCATGATAAAAAGAAGTTGAGGTAATATTCCTTGGTGATTTCAATGGCCAGATTTGCAAGGCATTAGCACACTTCACATCCAACAACAGTCAATGAACTGCATGTTAACTACATATGTATCCATGTATACAGGTTCAATGACACATTTTTCCAGTCCTTTGGGTCAATCTGGACTCCATTATCGTGTTTGTGTGTTTAATTGTTGGTATTAAAACCAGCCATATCTAAAAACCAGTCATAAAATTCACACAATAGTCCACTTTGCTGAGTGGTGAAGTTTTGATCCTAAACACAAAAATTTACTACACTGAGTTGAGAGATAGTATATGTGGTGAAATGAATACAGACTCAAAAGCCCCATGCATATGCATTAGAGGTATGGGCCAATGAACAGAGGGAGGGCCTTAAATACAGTGCCACCTCCATTTACAAGCCCCCTCCAAGAGGCCTGCTGTGATGGAATATTCATTCTTAAATACAATTTAATGTTACAGACAAGAAATAAAGGTATTTTACTAAAATCAAAATAAACAGACTTGTGAGTATGTTTATATTAACTTTATACTCCAAAGCAACACAAACATACAATATTATACCAAAAACATTTATCTAAAGTATTTGACATTTTTACAAAAGACCATTTCTCATATAATGCACAGACACTTCTAAAATACTACATACAAATTGGTGCTTCTCTGATTGTAGTAAGTTTAGATCACAGAGCCTGGCAAGGGTAAACTCAGTGGGATTTTGATTTCCAGTTGTTGTGTTCATTAATTTATTTTTTGGCCCCTGCACTTTGTAAGAAGTTCTCAGATTGTTGTTGGTCTTGAGGAAGCACTTGATGCAGCTGTTCAAAAACGCATGTGTGAAGATGGATGGATGGATGATTGGGGCTTTACATCCTGTATTTATGCACTTGGTAGGCTAATTAGGACAGGGGGAGGACACGGCAATGAGGCAAAGGATGATTGAAACAGCCATCCAACGTAGGCCCAGGTGATTCGAACCCCTGGACCCAGCGATTGGCAGCCCAGCACGCCACCACTAGACCAACCCCCCCCCTCCCCCCACATATGTGAAGAAGGGACCTTTTGGCTTCTAGTGGTTCTATTTTTCCTGAGATCATAATACAACTCAAAAGTACTCTTGCAAGGTCCAACTGCATTATCTTCCGTCACTTTCTTGATGTTTTTGATTCTCCATATATCTCGACGTACAAGTCACTGCCAGTGCCACACAGAGCAACAAAAAACATAAACACACACCTCAGACACCTGGGTGATGACGTCACCAAGACATTCCAACCCCTTCTGATCTTGAAATTCTGATTCCAAGCAGACTCCTGCCTCCTATCCAGACACTATGTGCTCCAGGGTGGAATGGGAGGACAGCTTTTGCACCACACAATTCTGGAAGACTGTCAGTTTACGAAGGGACTTTTGAAGCCAAAAGCACAAAATGCACTTAAAACATTGTGGAAATGCTGAGTTGGCAGTTTCAACTCAGTCAAGGGACTTTCTGTTAGTTCCAAAAGGAATACTCGCAAGACTGCCAGATGGTGACGTCATGAAAGTCATCAGGCATGTGACATTGCAAAGTAAGAGGACTGAAACTCAGGTCACGAGATGAAGACAATGGCAATCAAAAGCTCCCAAAGAAGCACAAAAAAAATCAATTTTGTTTTGAATAAACATACATTGTAGAAGGTACATATACTAAATATGATATATTTAAAAGAGACTAAAAGTATTCAATCAGAACTTACTTCCTTCATCCTACAGATGAACCTACCAGCATTTATGGCAATTGCCAAATTTGTGACAAAAATACTATTCTTTCTCCATCACAAGTTAATATTTCCTGTATCATGTTGGCAATTATCATGAAATTCCCTGATAATGTTTGCACTGGGATTTTTCAGGGCTTGTGTTATGGATACTGACTATCACTGGGGTCATTCCAGCAACTGGGTCAGAAGCCTTGGTAAGGTTAATATATACAGCTCATCAGCATATTTTTCTTCAATTGAGTTGTCGTTTTTTTATGTTAGACTGATATGCTTGACTTTTACCGACAATTTAGAAGACATGGTTTTGCAGTTTTTACACTATACTGCCTTGCTGCTGCTGATCTGAAGAGCTTATGACTAATGACAGAGGAAGATGTAATGATGAGCTGACAAGATTGAAATACACTAAGGGTTCTCCCTGTTCCCAGGTGTTGAGTAATGGGGTATTGCATCTGAATCAGAAATGCATTGAGGCCCAAGACAAAGGTCACAGCAAAGACAAAACAATGATTCATGTACAGGATCATATTCCAGACCATATCTCACTACCCTAACTACTTCTTCTTTTCTTCATTCAATGATGGTATCTCTTTCTATCTTTCTATCTCACCTGTGCCTACTGCCCACCTGCAAGGCTGTAAGTCCTGTCAATTGTCATGCACCTTCAATCCCATAATATTACAAAACTTGGTGACAAAAGAAGACTGAAAAGCTACCAACAAAAGCTCTTCTAAATATCCCCCATAAAGCACAGACCCCTATGGAGGGCTCTTGCCAAATCTTAAGTCATCTGTCACTGTTGATTATACACAACCGTGGGTCTTATCATTGCAAATGCAGAATATCTTGAGGCAAGTCTCTAAATAATGAGACTATTTAGAGGCTTGTGTCACTTGTAAGAGTTGCTTTGTGCAAAGTGAGTTATAGTTCAATTCGAACTCAATTTTGAAGGAAAAGTAGTGTGACTTCATTGGAGAAAGAAGTGTGACTTCAAGTCAGCAATCACCTATTTCCAGAAACAAAGGACTTTTACAAGTGAAGGGAACAAATGGTTTTTTTCTGCTGGTAAACTTCCTAATAGGTCCTATATATATACCTATATATACATTGTAAAATGCAAATATGAATCATTTTAGTATGTTACAAATTCAATTTGCATTCATGCACTCATTGCACTGTAAAAGCAATTGAGCCAGTCAGACAGCAACGTCGGCTAAAAAAATGTTGTTTTATGCTGGAAGACCTTCATTTTTAAGGTGCATGAGAAAAACAACTTTTTTTAAAAGTTTGAACATCTAATGCATTGAAAATTTCTCAAAGACAAACCGTGTCCATGGCGACCAATATTTTTTTGCCTGCGACAGAGGGACAAAACACATTATCTCAATTTTAAAATTACATGCATCAAACAAACTTTGTTTAATCAAGAATCCACAGCCTCCCTCCCTCAAATATCATCTGGTTGGCACTTTGAACACATATCTTTCTTCCTTCAAACTCATAAGTCAGTCAACTGGTTAGTCAGTTATATTAGTTCATTCACCCAAAATCGTCAGTAAATAATTCCAGTCAATCATTTCTTCACTCTAAAAAAATTCTGACAAAATTGGTTTTTTAGATTCAAAACAATGTCATATGTAAAGACACTAAATTAGCAGTCATGCTTTAATTTGAATTCTGTTGAACACTCTAAAAAATGTCGGGACAAAATTGTTTTTTTAAATTCAAAATGGTTTTTTTGAAAAACCAAATTTCAATGCAAAACCAACATGGATTTTTAAAAAAATCCATGTTGGTTTTTTGCATTGAAATTTGGTTTAAAAAAAAAATCCATGTTGGTTTTTTGCATTGAAATTTGGTTTTTCAAAAAACCATTTTGAATCTAAAAAACAATTTTGTCCCGACATTTTTTAGAGTGTTCAACAGAATTCAAATTAAAGCATGACTGCTAATTTAGTGTCTTTACATATATATGACATTGTTCAGTCGATAATTCTTTCTGACACAAAATAAAACATGGGACATTTTAGACATTTTGAAATAAATTTTGAGCATAAAACTGACACTGATTTTCTTTTATCCATCCACATCAAATGTATAATTCAAGGCATTTCGTTATAAAAAGTAGCATTAAAACATCATATTCAACACAGTGACAAGCACATATTTAAGGGTATATGGAACATTGTCTATAAGGGAAGAGCAAAAAATACAACAACTAAAAACCATCACCCACATTCGTGATGCCACTGAAACAATATACAGACAAATTCTGCATAAATTCTGTTCAGCATATCTAAATATAAGTAGGGAAATGGTCCGAATATATTCACAAATTCACCATAATATATTCAAAATTACAATCTACAAGTCTAGGATAGGTGTGCTTTAATAGGATAATTTCTCGGTTTATTTTTGATCTATATTTGAGCCACATAATATAATCCATGTAATTACGAAGTCACGGGGAGGGAATTATATCAAAAGGGGTAAAAATTGAAAACACAAAAAAAACAAAAAAACAATAATGCTAAAGCATGTCATCTGGTCATCTATATGAAAGTGAAGTTCATCTTATTATGATATCACGACTAGGAAATTCTCAGTGCATGTATATGCAACAATGACCCAATGGGTGTAAAAACAATCCTGACATGGACCTTAGCATCTCGAGCAATGTGAAAAACATTCTCACAATTGAAGAAATACTCTGGCAGCTGCAATAATGGATCAAAACGACAAAAAGCAATGGTATCTGTGAATTTGCTGGTTACACCCACAAGTCTAAGATAGATAGAATTCTTTGTATTTTCTAAATGTTAATGGTACTGTTTGTCTGTCATGGCCTTGCATTATACAGTGGGCCATGTATGTGCAATGTGCATTGTTGCATTTTGTGTTCTTGAGGGTTTTAGGGCTTTATTTCCTGTATTTTGTAATAATATAGCTCGACATGACAGCCATGACGACAGTAATGAGGTGAGGATAAGACATAATCGATCTTTAGCTTCTCGGATCTTCTCGAGGCACTTTTTCTAGGGTCGGTAGAACTAGAGAAAAAGAGCGAAATTAAAATTTTTTATAATGTCAATTTGTTAAAAATTCTGGTTATGCTCAATTATTTTTTCCGTAGGCAGAAAATCTGTTGGGTTGGTCGATCCGAGAAGCTAAAAATTACAAAAAGTCTGGAAAAGGAAAAGTTAATAAATGTCGCTTTCATAAAGAAAGGGCTAGGCTACATGCCATTTTCAAGATAGATCAATGAGATGTGGATAAGTCAACTTTTAAATAATATCTGTCATCTATCCCACCTCTACCCACACCTACCCATCCCACAAGTATTTTACCCATCAAGCCAGATAAGATATTTTGTTTGGAAAACAGTAACAGTGCAATTAGTCTGCATGAAACAATGATATATTGTAAAGTGATGCAGGCGTCAGACAGGGATGTGCACTGCAACAATTGCTATGCTAATTGCTCACATGTACACAAAGTAACATTCTCTCCATAGATAATCTTGATAATAGGCTGATATTTATTTGGGCAAAATGAATATCAAAGTCAGAGACGAAACCAAAAACTTTTACTTGTATGGCCATCAACATGATCAAATTTCAGAATGCTCTACGTCAAAATGACTACATATAAGAAATGTCACTACTAATGAGCTAAGTACTGTCATACAGACATTTGTGGCACACTCAAAATATCAACAAGTGAATCTGATTACTTTTCAGTTTTTCATTTAAATAAATTTCTATAAAGTCTGTCATATGCAAATGGCAATGGACTTTGCAGAGAGGTCTGTTCAACCAACGTCTTGTCATTCATCATGTCCATTGCCTGAAATAATCATATGGCAGACTGACACCAAGGAAAATTTGTTGACAAGACAAAAGGAGCCAAAAAACTTATTAAATGTTGAAATGGACCTACCTTCCGGACTTCTCATTGTAGGTCTCCTCAAAAGCATATTTCTTGTAGTGAATCATTGCAAACGTCTTCGTTTTTTTCAAAAGTTTATCACAATGCAAGTTATGTGCTTCAAACAGTCATCCCAAATTCACTTGCATCTTGGAGTGCATTTAATTCCAACTTTATCTTTTGAAGACTATGATGAGTGAAATTATATTACTGGAAATGAATGATTGTCTGAGGTAGTTCCAAGACAGAGTTTATGACAACTGCAGTTATTGTCTTAAGCTACTGAAGATGCAAAGACGTTTGGTGCAGTGAAATTCCAATATTCCAAAAATCCTATAAATCCATCTGAAAGAGATGCACAGCTCAGAAGTGTACAGATGCAATAAATGTATTAAAACACTATTGCTGAACAATTGCACAACAATTGGCACATTTGATCACGTGACAACCATTGTTTACATTGGCTGCCCTAGTAGCCCAATAGTATATATGCAATTGCTAGAAGTGTTGCCCTGGTAACTGATGTAAACTGTTCTGTAGAACCCCAGCCTCCAGAGCCCAGACTGAGGCAAGGAGATACGGCAACAAGCTATGATGTCATAAAACATGGCTTCTAGCCAAAGGGGGTAAGTAGATGGTGCCAAAGGGGGAAAATGGGGGAGCTAATGGGGTTTCTAGGCACAGCCTTGGCCAGCGTTGCTCCCTACTCTGAGCACAATGTATGGGGGCAGTATGGCACGAAAAAATATATTGGGAAAAAATATGGCAAAAACATAGGCTCCTGCATGACACTATGGTTTCTTTCGCATTATGTTTTTCTGTCATGGTATTCATCCTGTCATAAGGCAATTTATACACAGCACAGGTCCCATGTGGATTATAGTGACCTCATGTCATAGATCATGACTGTTGGAAAATGGAAGTCAGTCCCTAATAACTCATCCCAGCTGCTTTCCTCCCGCTTTGAAAGCCTCCAATGCTTTTATTGGGATATTTTTGGAAAGATGTTGGTCAAATGTATACAGTGCCACATAATAAGAAAGATACGTAAGTTATAAGCGCCATTTCCAGCAATCTTTTTTTTTCAACGCGGATCTTTCAATTTTACCTTATGATTGTACATTCATTCCGATAGTTTTCCACTTTGCGTCATGCTTTTACAGTGTACATCGAATCCTCTCAATCTATCTATCTCCAATACCTACTGTACTTTGTATCTTGTATCTATCATGCAGTGCATTATTTCCTAGTAACTTATTTGATCCAATCACCAATGAATCCACCTTTCCTTTTCTCTCAATTACTATATTTTGAAAAACATATCCTTGCTGTACCCCTACATACCATGCATGTGCATATATTGTATAGGCTCATGCACACATTTCATTTTACCCTGTTCACACCCACCCTGCTATGTATTTCCAACATGGAACACATAACCCAAGAAAAACAATGGTGCCACGTGGCAGGGTAAAAGTTATCACCCTCACCTGCCCCCAGACCTGCCCTCTCCTCTAAATGGAGGGTAACCATCTCTGCCCCAGCAAAGGCCCCCAGGTGAAGGGCTAATTGCTCTTTTCCTGGTGTAAAGAGGTTTTCCAGGGTTTGAAAAAGTTGGTTGTCTGTTTTTCGTTCTTTTTTGTGGATCTCCAACATTGTTAAATTCCCAGCTGTGAGGGATGAAGTTGATTCATCCCAAGAGCATGTAAATTGCTTCAAGTTCCTTGGCCAACCTTTATCAACTTGACGCGTTCTAAAATATATATACAATCTTGTGAAGTTATTGTATTCTCAATTTGAAATGGAATAAAATCAAACAAAAGATCATCAACAATTGTACAGGAAAGAAAAGCGACATTGTCCTGCAACTTTTGAATGGATTTAATACTGTTACTGCCATTCATATGTTTCATAGATGATCATCATGCCTTGATGTCATTCTAAATCATCCTTGGAGTATGATTTTCAATCTTCAAAACCATACTACTTTGTTTGCAAACTTGCAAATTGCGTTTAGTTCATTTCAATAGGTTCCTAATTTCAAATACAGGCCTTCGGAGTCAGCAGTGAGGGATCCAAACAGGGGAGTTTAGTGATAGCCCGGGCATCTTTCAGCATTCGTGGGCGCGACTCACATGTCATATTTCTTTAAAATACTACATGTACTTGTAATCCCAGGGGTCAAGGGGGAAGACCCTTTGTCAGCACTAGTCAGGTCGGTTAGACCCGTGACTACCGACTTTGGGTGTCAAAAAGCGAATCTTCACCTTCGACTACCGACTTCTGACTTGGCATCCCAAAGTTCTACTCTCAAAACCTCCCTCGCAGACTCTGACAAAGCCCTGTTTTTAATGAGGTTTTCATACGTCATCGAGTTACTACTCTGAGAAGTGTAAGAGTCAATGTTTTCGGACTAAAAGTCTCAACTCCGATGACTCCATTAAAAAATACACCCTCACAAATACTCTTGACTCGGACTCCGAAGCCCTGTTGTGTTCAAATACTTATCACATCAACACCATGTCTATAAGAGCTTACAAGATGTTACCTGCAAATAAAACTGTTACTATGGTAATAGGCTGTAAGGGTGCTATACCCATCTTTACAGCTGAAGATACCAGATGTTATTGTAAACAAACATGCGAAGAGCAGACGACTCCTAGAATGTTTCAGCATTGCAGACGTGATGTGATTGTTTACTTCCACTAGGGGGTACTGATGCCATAGAAAATGCAACTGCTCCACCTGGTGAGTGGGAAAAAGTTTGGGTGACCTCAGGCAAAGCTATGCATATGACATCATCCCCAGTCATACCATGACAAAATGGCCCATAACCTTTCCTAATTCATGAATACTTAATTAACTGACCCAGTTTTGGCTCAGTCAATCAGGGACTGCTACATCACAGTTTGAAATTGTTGCTTCTGTTTCACACAGTTACAAATGGAGAAATTGTGTATTGTTGAAAGGTGCTATCACAGTTCCGAAAATTGCATTGAGGTTTATTCACGATTGACCATATGGCCAAAAGCACAGATTAACACCTTTTGGTGTTGACAACAGCCTGATCACTCCCCTACATCAATGCTTTTCTTTTGTATTTGACCACTTCTGACTCAGATGCCTCACTCACCAGCAAGTGGTCAAAGGCAATCCTACTCTTGGAGAAATAGTCCCCTTTTGGCCTAGGTATTAATGCAGAATTATGAGCTCAAAAAGGCATAACAAATTTATGTGCAGTTACAACTAATTCAAAGTGCATATTTATGAAACAAGAGAAAGAAGAAAGGCCAATTAAAAAGACAACTTACATGCCTTTTAAAGTCTGATAACATTGTTTGGATTGGATGTGCAATGGAGCAAAACTCCAAACAATTATATTGTCTTGTAAGCGTTACTTGGTGTATCACACCAATTCTGACAGTTTTGTTAGATAATCAAAATAAGATCAACCGAGGTATACTTTATTAATTTATGTGAAAGCCAGCCAGAATATAAAGTAACATTTGAAAGAAGATGGGAGTTTAATATTATGTATAATTGAAAAAAGAAAAGATTGACATATAGAAAAATAGATAGATATAATAGGTTGGGTGGCTGAGTGCTTAAGGTGCCAACCTGCTCCGCTGAGGGTCCTTGCTTGTATGGGTTCGAACCTGGGGTGGGGAACCCATAATTTTCAGTGAACCTTTATGAGCAAAATCCCAGCTGAATGTTTTTCTGATAAGGCGTTAAATTGGCAGTCCCTTGTATCAGTGTCTGTGCTGGGCAAGTAAAACATCCCTCACATAGGGTAAATGTGCAACATGTTGAGGACTCACTGCTCTCTCTCCCATCTCATCAATCAACCCTTGTGAGTGCCCAGAAGTGGATTTAGAGGACTGCAGTTACTATATTTATCTGTCTCTCTATCCATAATAGATATGATGGATATGCTAGATAGATATTGAAAACAGATATTATGTATAGATATATATATAGATAGATAGGTAGATAGATAGATAGATGGATGGATTGGATATGATAGATGGATAGACAGATAGATGATAGAAAAAATAAAAGATTGATTGTAAATGACCGATTGATGTGCTGGTAGAGACCATTTGATGTCCAGGGGGGGGGGGCTTGGAGATTTTTTTAAAAGAAACTTTTTGTTAGATAAATACTTTTTTTTTGCAAAATTTTGTTGATTTTGTTAATGAAATTCGGGAACTTTGCAGGCTAAATATAAATAATTATTAGTGCCGCATAAAATAAAACTCCAAATCCCCCTCATATTATGTAGTGCAATGTGAATATGAACATGCATTTGGAATGTTCAGTGGCATATTTAGGGGGGCCCATATGGCCGTGCCACCCCCCCCCTTGGGCCCAAAATTAACATGGGAAAGATAGGAAAAGCCGCAGAGCGCCCGTATTCACCCCTCAGGCCATTCCTAGATACGCCCATGGGAATGTTATGGCTTCTAGGGGAATAAAATGTGTATATAAAACGTGTGTCAGCTCGATGCAGATTTGTGGGAAGTTATTTTTTCGGAAATGGACTTGTCAATCAGAAACACAAATTTAGTTAAAAACCATTGCCCCAAACTGAAAATGCATCGGACCTTTTTGCCTTGCCAAGATAATCTGTCATTTAAGAAACACCTCCCCCCCCCCTGACTAGTTTCTCGCTGTCTCCGAAGTAAATTAAAATTTGAGAAAGCATTTTACTGGGAGGGGGATGGCTAAATACCAATGTCAGTGAAACTTCACTTCTCTTCAACAGTTTACATGAAAAAACCAAGACCTGGAACTAATCCTTAAGTTTGCAAATCAAGTGCAAGTTCTCGTGTTGCTTGCACTCTCTTTAGGATGCAACTGCTGTACACTTCTGCCGAACTACTTCTGGTCAAAAACAAAAGAGAGTTTTGAAAGAGTTGTCAAATAGAATAGAATTGCAATAACTGTGACATAACTTGAAAAGGTGTCTGGCCGTATGGTCAATCGTGAATAAACCTCATTGAATGATGTATTTTCACAGTTCTGAAATGAAACTGTTTGAAAGTCTGCTTGTTTTACACTGTTTTTTACAGCTGCTTGCAGCCTGTATTACAGGAGGAATTTTCAATAAGCCTCTGACCATATAGGAAGTCGCACTATTTCACCTATCACTTTGAAACTTAGTGTACAGTCTCAATATAATTTTATCTTGCTTCCATCAACTTTTGGTAAACTTCTGTGACATTAAACTTTTTATTTACAAAACTAAAATGTTTGTTTTTGGCGCGAATTTCAAATGATCAACTGCTCTGAAAGCAGCACCAACAGCAGTCAGATCTAGTGTTTACACATTCAATAGAAAGAATGAAGGGATGAAGGAAGGAAGGTATGAAGGAAGGAATGAAGGCAGGAATGAAAAAAGGAATGAAGGAAGGACGGAATGAAGGAATGAAGGAAGGAAGGAAGGACGGAAGGAAGGAATGACGGAATGAAGGAAGGCGTGAAGGAAGCAATGAAGGAAGGAAAAAAATAAAGAAAAAAGGAAGGAAAGTAGGAAGGGAAAAAAGGGAGAGGGAGGAAGGGAGAGAGGGAGGATATACATGTAGATAGATAGATAGATAGATAGAGATATAGATAGATCCTATCTACAAGCAGCTGTTAAAGTGCTTGCACGTTATTTTCTTAGTTGCCAGTAATCCTTTAAGTGTCCATAATCGGACTAAATCTGCCTGCAAAATGCTTATGACCTAAATAAGCAGCCAATCACAGAAGAGGTTGGAAATAGCAGAAAGCCCTGTCCATTTTAGCAGGGCTTGCTCGGGAGGATATGCATATGAATGCACATGTATACGTACATTTATAGCTCAACATCAGCAAAATACAGTTTTGTGTCAACTTTCTCAACTTGTTATCAAAAGGTTATCAATAAAATATAAAAACTCACCTTTGCTAAAAAATAAGGGGGTAAACAGTGAACAAGCATCAACCATTGAATGGATACTGTGGAATTGTCAATGGCTAGAAAAATCATGCACATTCAATGCTGTCAATGGTAGCGAATCATCCATAATCAATGCTAAACATGGTAAAAAAACAGAAAGACAAAAAGCAGACTGACCTCTTGCACTTGAAGCAAGGTCGGTGGTAGACGTCCTTCTGGACGGTGACTCTGACATCTCCTTCTACCGTGAATCCACAAACGCGACATACATTGGCACCATCTAGACTGATTCGACTGCTAATACTTCTTATGCTTCCCCGGTCATCTGTATTTCTTTGGAATGAATCGGGACGTTCAGCGTTCTTCATAAAAGAACTTCGGCCATCGCCGTTTCTTGTGAACGATTGTCTGCTTTCGCCGTTTCGAATAAATGAAGTTCTCTCTTCGGAGTTTCGACGAAATGGACTTCTTTCGAAGCTGTCGTCACCGTTCTTGGACACAATACTGCGTGTAGACGTTCGCTCCTCAGAGTTACGTAATAAAGGGGTTTCTAGAGTCCTCCGTTGCCATGACAACCTCCTCTTTGACCAAACGTCTTGTCGCAACCGGCGATCTGGTGTAATTGGGCTCTCTGCCTGACCGTTTTCACTGTTGGCATCCACTGAAAGATAAAAGATTACCAATTAGGATCAGAATTGGGTACAATTGGCCAATGGACAAACTTTACACTAATTAATTCATGGGGTGTCACTGACAACTTGTTGAGTATGGAACTACTTGACAAACTTTTCTTTTCAATCATTGAAAGACAAATTCCTGGAGGTAAAGTTTCTGGAGACAGAGGTGGAAATCCACAGACGCACCCCAGGGGGCAGTAAAGTGCAATGACACAGAGCTCTGTCAGCTTGCAGTGCCCTCTAGTGGAAATCCATCCACCACATTGTTGAAGGTTTTCACTAATTTACAAAACTCATGAAATCATCATAATAACTAATGATTAACACACACAGAGGAAAGTAAAAATTATCTAAAAAAACTTTGGGGAGCACTTAACTTGCCTGAATTAAAGGAAAGAAAATGTATCTAGAATGAGGTGGCGAGAATAAAGTAGTTTTATAAATGTGAGAACCTCTGGTATCTACCAGGACTCATCACTTTCCCTGGTCTGGCTGGTCATTATTTTCAAAAAATATATGTTGCTTTGAACCAACAACAATTTTCCACCATGTTGGTAAATAAAAGATACATGTTGTGACAGACACCCTACATGCCATATGTTGCTGGGGTATGTCCCCCAGATAACAGCAGAACAATTACTTTTACAATGACACGACAATTACACAATATTGCCCAAAGTTCACCACATAGGGCACCACAATAGAAGAGGTAATTTGCTAAAAACCACAAATAAGTGTAATTTGCTAAAACCACACAATTACTGAATGGAGCCTATAGACAGTATAGTATAGATCTATATTCACAGACCACATAATTTACTATTTTCTGAAGGAGGATGTGTCCTGTCTTGCAACAAGGGATAAGGACAGGAAGAAAATAGAGACCCAAAATGACCATTCATGTATTATCATGTCTTATTGACAGAGTGTAAATACCATGCAATAATATGGTATGGCAAACCACATGTATAATGTTTATAAGTCATGGGAAAGCAGGTAATATGGCGAAGGCTTCTCTGGGCAAGTTCTTGGTGGCCATGATTGATTGCTGACAGCATGTTGTATCATTACAAGATGGAGCATAGATAGATAGATAGATAGATAGATAGATAGATAGATAGATAGATAGATAGATAGATAGATAGATAGATATGGTAAGTGCAGCCCTCTAAGCCCTGTTCATGGCGCTCTGGAGGGTTGATTGATGAGATGAGAGAGAGAGCAGGAGTCCTCAACATGTTACACATTTACCCCAAGTGAGGGATCTTTTACTTGCCCAGCAAAGACATTGACACAATGGGCCACCAATTTAACGTCTCATCCAAACGACATCCAGCTGGGATTTTGCTCATGAAGGTCCACTGAAAATTTTGGGTTCCCCACCAGGGGTTTGAACCCATGCAGGCAAATACCTTCAGCGCAGCAGGCGGGCACTTTAAGCACTCAGTCACCCAGCTGAGGATTTCTGTCCTGTATTTATGCACTTGGTAGGCTAATTAGGATAGGAGGATAACACGATAATGAGGAGAAGGATGATTGAAGCTGTTGTCTGAGACAGCATAGGTCCAGGTGACCAGGTCCTGGTAAGAGCTAGAATTGAGGTTTTACAGCAAAGACACAGGACAAACAAATGGGCATATCTACATTGCAGCATTGCTGCAGCGTTGTGACAATGTCGAAAAAGTTGTATATTATATAAAATTGTATGGAATAAATTACGGTATCACAATTTTGTGTAGCAAAGTCAAGATATGGCGTAAGCATGTGACATTGTGTCAACACTGTCAAAGTTGTGAAAAAATCTGTGAGTTGTAGCAAAATACATCTCTTTGTGGAATAAGATGCATGAGCCCTCCACAAATTAGCAACATTGTGTTTATGTTGTGTGCCCCTTGAGAGGTAATGTCAGTTATCCAAAATAAAACATTTTATCATCCAGTAAGGAGTGTTTGTCAATCAAATCAATATTTAGCTAAATTTGGCTTTAAGATGGTTATATATCAGATCATAATGACAGTAGATTGTTTATAAATAGGCCTACTAAATGACTCCTATAAAGTCAAAGTCATTCTGTGTGACACAAAATAATCATTCACAAAAAAATTATAAACATTTTATGCAGAACATTTGAAGCAGCAGATTTTTACAATCTCAAAAAGTCATCAAAAGTAGCTAACATTAGTAAGAGTGCATACCTTAATTCTAGGTTTCCAGGAGCATCCAAATGACAGAAACGCACCTTTATAACATGCCAAGAAGATATCAAATGGACTCAAACAACTATAACTCCACTTCAAAAGTATTTGATAAATTCAAATTCTAACAAAGGACCAACTCACATGATCAGACCTGTCATTTGTAGGTTCATGTATATATACAACTCAACTTCTCAGGTGAGACCATGAATACTGACAGTTGATACAGTTGTGCAGCTATAACGTGAACCTCTCAAGAAAGAACGAAGGGCCATTAATGCCGGAACGGATGGATGCTTGGGACTTTACATCCTGGATATATGCCCTGTGGTGGGCTAATTAGGAAAGGATAAGGAAACAGTAATGAGGCAAAGGGTGATTGAAACTGCTGTCCAACATTGTATTAGGTAACCGGGCCGGAGACAAGGTCGAACCTGGATCACAGGCCCATCCAGAATATTACCAACTTAGCTATATATTAACATATCATCTATGGTGATGTATGTAGCTAGCTTTGAACTTGAAATAATATATAGGTTGACAAAAATTATTTTTTCAAGTTTCTAAAAGATTCTACTACATAGGCATATATATGTACTTGCTTGAAGTACAGAATAGTATTGAGGCTATAACATCAAGGATGCTTATATATAACATATCAGTAGGCCTACTTATATTGCACTACTATTCAAAACAACATTGATTGACAAGTGTTCTCTTTTTACAGAAAAGCTATTTCCCAAATGTCATTTTTGTCTCCAATACCAAAATTATTGATTCATTTGTAATCATGGGGGATTTTAATAGCAACACCAAATGTTACAAATGTGGCTTTTCGAGGGGTTATATTATTATGCATGGCCTACTGTTGAGCAGCATGACATGTGTCATGCATTGAGTGACATTTTAAAGTAGATTTTAGCCAATTATCTTCATAACTAGGATATTGTGTTTATTATTTCCCCCTTTGAATTGGCATAAGCTCATTTTTTTCACAATTGAAAAAACCATATTTAAGATAGTTTACTTGATCCCACTCCATAAATAACCAGAATGAGAGGCCAGAACAGGAGACCTTACAAGGGGGCAACCATTAGATAGCTAGGGGGCTTGAATGTCTTTGTTTTTCTTATAATTTCTTACCAAGTTTTGAGAAATAAATAAACATTTTGCGGTCAGATGTGAAATGAATAATTTCTATTGGGTGAATTTCTACATTGTCATAGATGGTTGGGGCTTCAGCTCCTGTATCTATGCACTTGGTAGGCTAATTGGGACAGGAGGACACAGCAATGAGGCAAAGGATGATTGAAACTACTGTCCAACATAGGCCTTGGTTACCCGACAAAAGCAGGATTCGGACCCTGGACCCAGCGAGGTAGATTCGGACCCGGGACCCAGCGATTGACTGCCCAGCACTCTATCGCTAGACCAACTCTCCCCGTGCAAAACCAGGATGCCTATAATCCAAACCAGCCAAAAGCCATCATCAACTGCATTATGAACAAAAGATCCTCCCAACCAAATTCAAAATTCACCAAACTCACCATAATAATAGAGCTCACTGTCCCACACCATACTGGAGCACTTGGAGTCCTTCTCTGAAGACTTCCTTGAGCATGCACATCCACACAACAAACTTCTTATCCCCATGTTAATAATGTTTATCTCAATCTTGTATCTTCATAATACTCCACAATCCTATGCTCCAGTATGACAGCCCACATATATTTGACTAATGTACATGTGGTATTTTTATCTGCAAATGCATGTGACCAATTAAGCTATCAAAGGATGGCATATATATACCTGAAATATTTATATGGACTCAGGTCTAACACAATATGTATTTATGTTCTATTTATGTCAAGAGACAGGTAAGCATTATATGAGGTAGATATACTTATAAGTCATAAAACTAATATTGTCTTATAATTTAGAGGATTTCAATTTTCAGTGTCTCATATTTTGAAGTTTGTGAACGGTTTGACCGGATATTATCGGTATTAATATGTGAGAGGGCATGTTTATCCAATAAGTCTAAAATAATTAGAAAATGTCAAAGTGAAAATGAAATAGTATCGGTAGCCCTTACTGATAATTTCAGCGATTTGCTTACTTCCAGTGGTAATTCAGCCAATTGTCAAAACAGACAAGCTGAAGGATACAGTCAGGTTTCCTAGCAAAATTCTATGAATTGAATTGCCCAAGTCACTCAGAGATATGAAACAATCACAAGGATTATCCTATTCATCTCATAGAAATTAACCACGATAATCCACCTGGTAATCCAACAGGTAATCCAATTGACTAATGACTTGGCCAATTGGCTTAATTAATTAATGATAACAATATATACAGTCATCAAGCCAAGAATAACAGACTTATCCATGAATGATCAGATGAATAATACTGCAATACTATGTGACAACAGAAATACTACTAACTGAATTAGACTGAAGCCACAACACTAATGAATAATTTAACTCCCATCCTGTAGACTATATTCATAAGTTCAATTGATTTTTGGAATGATCAACTTTTTTATTGATAACACCCAGCAGCTGACACAGTGACAGATCATTAACAAGTTGATAAGTTAGTAAAAAGTTTACAAAATAAATATTGATATAAAATTGATATAAAACTCGTTGAAAGATAATCTTTTGACTTCATTGGTAAAATAGCATAATGCATAATATCAGCTCAATATTATACACAATAAGTAAACAATGGCATTTTTCTTGATTTATCTAAGGTTAAATGACTAAATTCCAAGCTGATAACTTATTATAGGACAATCAGGTCTAGTTTCTGGTATAATATACAGTTTTCTTTCAAAAAAAGAGAAAAAGAACAAGCAAAAATTAGTACATTCATGCAGACAGGAGTTATTGGCTCAGTGGGTGCACATGCTTCTGATAGCATTGCATTGTCCTATATCTATGGAATATACTTTAAAAGGACGGTTACTAAAGTGCCACCTGGTGAATATCTTCTAGGAAAACTACATCCTGTTAAATAAATGACTGGGGCCCTTTATATATAGACATTAATGACCCAATATGTTTTCTGATGAGATGAGAATTCATGCTTCCACAAGCAGTTTGGTTGATGATGTTTAGCATTGACCCAATGGTAAAGCATCATCCGTTTCACATACTTACAGGCAGCACTGTATATCAGGGTTGGATACATTTGCCTTTGCAGTCGCAAACATCGCATAGGAATCAATGCTTTCAGAAAATTGCGGATGTATTTGACCTTGCATTTGCATTTGAATGCTAAACAATTGCATTTGTATTTGTATCTGAGTTTTTGGAAATATTTGCATTTGCAATTATACAATGTACATACCACTGAGGGTAAATAAATTCATGTATTTTTGTATTCTTGTGCCATTTTGATATACCCCTTGCTTATTTGCGTCAACACATTTTAGCTGAACACTGCTAATTTCTGCTACAACAGATAAACTAACCGAGGTGGCTCAGTTCTAGTTCTCTTGATACCCAATCAAAACTCATGACATGAAGTGGGGGTGTCCCCAATCTTCACCATGTCGACCTCTGATTGGCTCAAAGGGATTCCTTATAGATGATTTTGAGTCTTTGCCTTCTTCAGTACAATGTCTATGTCATACACCAGACGGTGCAATAAACCTTGTATTTACAGTGCCGCCTGTAAGTACGTGAAAAAAGGTGATCGTTTGCAATTGGGTCAATGCTGAACACCGTCAACCCAACTGCTTGTGGAAGCAAGGATACCAAAGATACTCATCCTATGAGAGAGTGAGTAGGAGATAGGATTACGCCACTGTATTTATTTCCAGAAAAGTATATCTGCCTAATTCCAAGAGATATCTTTTCCAAGACTTATCTTTAAACTTTTAAACACTGGCTAAATGCTAAGATGAAATTGTGAACATCATCAAAATCTTAGTGATGGTGACTTCACTGGATGGTGACTTCATTTGACGTATGGTGAAATGTGTGGCCTGAAAAAATCCTCTAAGTTATTGTTTTATTCTTTGTCAGGCTTTTATTCTAAACTTTCTAAAGTAATAAAAGTTATTCAGTAAGATTACAAGGCAAAGAATTGAAGTATCTCAGATAAAAGTGGTTAGTTCCAGTGAAACTGAGCTTTAAAACAGTAAATTATCTTGAGGAACCTTTTTGAAAAATCTTTGAAATTTCTTGGGTGTTATCTAGGTTTTTGAAATTTTAAAGGAAGACAATTGGACAAGAACGGGACAACATTTATGCCATTACCTGAAGTGTTTTTCTATTTAAAAAAACAAAAACAAAGTCTAATAGATGGTGAAGAATTAACAAACACACAAAGAACATTACCCAAATTGGAAGGTTTTGTAATTTTCAAGGTGTTGCAAGATATTGAACATCCATAAAATTGCACAGGGATTTTTCACAAAGCCCAGAAAACTCACAATAGTTTTATGTATTACTGACACCCTATTGCATCAGCATTTTCAGCCCCAGAGTGACCATGACACATTTATGAACTCTAATGACATCACCCTGAATACCAACAACTCATTATCCTTCATAATTCTCCATTTTCCTCTCTTCATCCCAAATTGTCATTCAAGATGGGGAAAGTATGCAGGGGAGCAAAAAATGCAGTAAGCTTTGAGAGCCAATTCAAGAGGCTGGGATACAGCTCAACCACAATAAGCCACTTAGGAGACCTCTGCTAAGCATTTGACACAGGAGTACATAAGTACATTCACATTGTTTGCAGTCTAATGACTTAAGTATTAGACTAAGTATTCAGTATACATTGTATTGAGAGTGTGATATTCTATATTTAATTCCACGGTTGTGCCACATGAACTTGGGAACACTGAAATTTTGAAATTAACAAACTTCTGTGCGTTTTAGTTCAGGCCTGCTCCGATGAAGGGAACCCAACATAGCAATGAGCAAAATTTCAGCTGGATATCGTTCAGAAGAGACATCTAATAGACATTTAATTGACAGCCTTTTGTATCAGTGTCTTTGCCGGGAAAGTAAAAGATCCCTCACATGGGGCAGTGTTGAACATGTTGAGGACTCCCATTTTCTCTCCCATCTCATCAATCAACCCTCATGAGTGCCCAGAACTAGGCTTAGAGGGCTGCACTTACCATATCTATCTACCTATCTATCTGTGGGTCATGATAGCTATTGGAGTATTGTTGATCTTAGTGACTCCTAAAGAGATTTTGACACAACCAGATAATTTGAAGTAAAGCCGCCGGAGACGAGTTCTGGTCGCTCATGACCATCTTAAAATCAGTGAGATTGGGGAGTCAGTGGTTGTCCTCCACGTGTTACACATTTACCCTACCCCATGTGGGAGATTATCAATTTGCCCAACACACAGTACATTTACCTCATCCAAAAGACATCCAGCAATGTCTGTTTTTTTTAAACATTTTTAATGTAAACAAAAGGCTTTTCTTGTATCTTGAACACATAATTAATATCCTCTATCTGTACTTGAAGAAACTAGTTACTTCAAGATCTGTAGAACTAATACTGAACTATCTATCTAATAAGCAAGTCACCTGATTTTATTTTTGGTCTGCATTGCTATTGCATAGTTACATCTGAAATTGCATTTGCATTTTAGTTGCATCTGTATTTCAGAACATAATATTCTATATATTACAGGAAAAACATTACCCATTTCTATTTTTACATATTTTTCATCCAAATCACTTAGCCCTTGAGAAAGCATTTAACACTGTTGAGTAAAAAGATGAAATTTGAGAATTATGCTTCAACTTTTTCAGAAGCTTTTTCCAACTCCTTTTAGCAAGTCCTGGCGATGTCATGCTGTAGTATAATAACTCATAATACGTGAAAAACCTTCAAAATGTACATTTCAACACAGCCAGGTGTAAATGCCTCAAGTCCAGGTGTTTTAACTCACAGCTGGGTGCCTTGTCAAAGTCCATAACTTCTATTTTTCAAATACTTGAAATATTGAAGAATTTTGCAATGTTTTTGTCCCAATAAATTAACTTACAACTGAAAGAAAATGAAACTTTTTCTACCAAATCAAAAAAAAGTAATGCTTTTCAAACAAAAATACTTTAAAGCTACACACTTCCTCCACTGATAGATCATCACGTTTCCTCAACATGTAAATTATAGTAACCTCTTGAATAGAAGCCATGGAATTTGAAAACAACCAGAAAGGGAAGCACAAAAAATTGCAGAAGAATCAGTAAACTGCAAAGAGCACCTACCCTACCAGCAGTCATGCCGACAACCTGTCTTGACGTACACTGCATTGTATTTACAACACCCTACAACATCTTTTGCAGGGGGGTACAATCAAATTACCCACTTTCAGGTCAAAAGTTTTCAAAACCAATGCACATGAATATAATGAGATGGAAAAAAACATTGAAAGGGGTGAATTAGGCAGGAGAAAAATGGGCCAAAATCACAGTTTTTAGAAACCCAAGCAGATGGGTGGGACCAGATGTAATCACAGTGATGTGGTTACCATGGTAACATTTTAGTTTTTGCCATCAAATAACAAAGGCAAAACCACTAATGTTCTCACTTTTTTGCTAAACTGCCTGAACCTTTTAAAAAGGTAATTTAACAAGTCTCAACTTCATCAAATGCTAATATAAACAGCAGTGACGTCTGCCTCATTGTTGGATTTCACTTACTTGAAATTCTGCATTGATAAGAATACAAAGAGAGTTTTTACTGAATCTTTTAGTATTTTTACCTCAAGTTACAGTTGCATATAAATGAACACATCAGGAATAGAAATGAAAGATTATTCTGTACTTTCACTTGCTGTTGGGAATGAATGTTCAAAACAAATCCTATTGGAAATGTCATGTTCTTTTGTGAATCTCTTTTTACATTATTTTTTTCTTGTAGTGAACCATTCAAACAACATTGGCCTTTCGCTCCAATTACTTATCAAAGAATTTCATTCATACGAATCTCTTGAGTCTAGCAAGAAAAATGGGTTGCCATTCATGTCCTATTCACCTCAAATATCGTCCTTTATTAGTGATGCACGGATAGTGAAAATTGCAGGATACCGGATACCGGATAATCCGGCAACAACAACTGCCGGATACCGGATAGTAACCGGATAGTTGGAACCGGATAATAAACATACGAAAAGGAAGTTTTTCAGCAATCACGGATGATAACAAAATTTTTTTTCTGAGAACGGAGAGATATCATGTCCTTCGGGAGGACTGTTCGTCTGATGGAATGTTTTTCGCTATGCTCTTAAACTGAATTTTAAAATTTGAAGAGGGTTACATCATGTTTTTGATTGTGTTCTTGCAACATTCTTTCATTTATTATCAAAGTTTTTTGACTTTTCACTTATTTTTGAGCATCCCAGATATCCGGTTCTGAGACCCTAATTCTGCCGGATACCGGATATCCTGCAAATTCCAATATCCGGCCGGATACCGGATACCTTGCCGGATATCCGTGCATCCCTATCCTTTATGATGCAATATGTTTTCATCGCACTGGATGAGAATCCATGCTCCCACAAGCAGTTTCTTAGGGTATGTTTAGCATTGACCCAATGGCAAAACATCACCAGTTGCACTTACTTACACTTACTTACAAGCATGCAGCAATGTATCTATCTAGATATCGATCATCTATGTTTTGGCAGAGGTATATCAATAAGATAAAATTATAGTACACCTCTTCTCCCTACACTCTAAAAAAAACTGTAAAAGAAGATCGGATCAACCAAAATATCAATATTTGGTTCCGGAATTAGTATCTGGTTATCAAAATTATTTTGGTGGAGCAATCAACAAAATCTAATGAAAAGATTGGTCAACACAACCAATCTCCTGCTTTCATAATTCAAAGGAGACCCAAATAGCCAAGCTACAAATTGACTTACCAGCTATAACGCTTTCACTGCTACTGTCAAGAAGGCCAAATAAGTTTTCAGAAGACATCTCCCTTTTGTTTTCCAATGAAAAATATTTATATATTCCAGTATATATTCGAAGAATTCAACAGTCAACTGTTTCTGAACATTAGATATATTGTAGATCTATACTTCTGTTTGAAACTCCAAAAATGTAGCAACATGAAAACGAATAGCTCGTCTTTCCTGAATGCCCAACATGAACAGAATGTCTGGGTGATCTGAGATCCATGTAAACTCCAGTCCAACCTATTCTCATTATATATCAAGTTACAACGGAGGAGGATAATGTATTAATGTGATCCAACTGAATATACATCTTTGTGTTACCACATACTTGTTCAGAGTTACATGTGAATAGAAACTGTTGCAAAAATTGCTATCTATGTGTCTTTCTATCAATTAATTTTACCTATCTATCTTCCTGTTTCCATCTAATGCTATCCATCTGTCTATCTGCAGTGTCGCCTGCAAGTAAGTGAACCGGGTGATATTTTGCCATTGGGCCAATGCTAAACACCCTCAATCGAACCGCTTGTGGAATCAAGGGAACTCACTTGATCCATAGAAAACATGGAATAATTCTGTTTAAACTCACCGATCTCTTATTTCTGAGTGACTATCAACAGAGTACATAAGTAATCAAGGTTGTCTGGCAGAATTACTTCTAGTGCATATACATACATCAAAAGTTACTGAACAGCTCCAACTTATGACTTTAGAGGGATTAAAAGAATAAATGGCTTAGCCTGGAGTTATTTGGCTTCTGCTGTAAATCTGGGGTAGACTTCAGCAAGGCCAGCTGCACAGCTGAGCTTCCCATAACGGACCTATAATCATCCATTAATACCAGAATACAGCTTCACTGTTCTATTGATCATATAAGACCAGTGGACCACATAAGACAATAATGTGAGGAATCACCCAGGATTAACCTTGCAGGATGGTAATGCCTGAAATAATTGCAGCTTCAATTGTTAGCGTATAAACCTTAGACCACGGCCCCAACACCTCCCTGCTTTGACTTAGTCACCAGCTAATGTTGGGCTGGAGGCAAACTGGCAATTGCATTAATTTAGTGATTAACACTGTTTTATCAGGGTGTTGGGTTGGCATAGCATTGTGGATGAATGGGGTTCACAGCCTTTGTTTACACAGGCTGGGTTCGTTGACATGCAGCCTAAGACAGGCAGAGACAGTTTACTTTATGAGATGGCTGTGCTTGAATTTGAAGAGAAGACAGTAATAAAGGGATGTTCCTTGCTTCACACTGAAGCAACAGTGACTTTCTTTTGAAAAATCCAATTAATTTTTCCACAATGCACAAACCAAAACTTTTTTAAAGCAAAGCCACTTCCTTTATAATAATAAACCATAACAACTGAAGTTTCTGTTTCCATTCATTCATAAATGAATCATTGTCAGAAACAAAAAAGCCACTAATTAACAGTGCATTCTGACACTGAGACCACCAATTACTTACTTTTTACAGCTTTTCCTCATTTCACAGAAAAAGCTGAACAAAGGGAAGATTTAAAGTGCATTCAAAAGGAGAGTAAAAGTTGTAAAACATGACATTCCAACACGTTGCCAACATCATTAGTCCAGAAGTTACCTCTTCCCTTTTATAGGAGGACAATTTAATTGTTAGGCATAAAATTAGCTGAAAGGGGGGCCATTCATCAACATGGTATTCAACATGTAGCCTGGGGCTGGTTGAGAGATGGTCATATTTAGGATATTAATAACAGAATGACATAGAACATGGGCAGTTTTCGTGTTCTGTCAGTTATCAATTACATTTTGGAGAGATTTCAACTTTCACTTGGACAACATGCTCCACAACAATAGCTGGACAACGGATGATGAACTTTGAAAAAGAGTGCTACAACTGAAATTTGATGTTAGTAAACTGACACTGTAAAAGCTTTCATTGTAAAAGATGTCCCTCGGTGCCCTTGGTGTCCTTTGGCGTCCATTGAGACAGTGTGCTTGAAATTCATGGAAGGTTTTCAAGGTTTGCAGTTACTGAATAAGCGAATTTCGACAAAATTTACATGCAAAATCTGGTTTGAGTGGTACTTCGTTAAACTGCTATGCAATTTATTTATAAATGCCACACCATGTTCGCACAAAAAGTACATTTTGTGTTACAGATCCAAGTCTCCAATACAGCAATTACATCTGTAAACAATGTAGTTTTCCACAACAAGTATTCCCCAAACCCAACACATTTTCACAGTGCCCTCTATGATTTCTATCTTCATATTCCTGGCTGGCTTCCCTGGAAACTATTGAGAAGTGTCACTAACAATATTTTAAGAACCAGACACCCCAATGTTCAATTTCATGTCCATCTCCCTTCTTGTGCCTGCACCTGCCCATTATAAAGGCAGCTCACGTAGATCTCGAAGAGGCGTGTGACAGGGTTGAGTTGCCTGTGTTGACACCCAGGTTGAGAGTTGTCAAATGCTCTTCAACTGTCCAAGTCTTTCTTCAAGAGGCAATAAAGTTCTCAGGACAAAAAAGTAACCACAAAACTGTCCGTTACAGGCTCAGTAATCAAAGCATGGAAAATGGTTTAATAATAGTCCCAAACTTAGGTTTGCTTCACTGCTGACTGATGATTGTGTAGATTTGGGCCGAAGGCCCGAGCTTGATTGGCGAATTTAAGGTTTGCTTCACTTAATTCCTTATCTATGCTGTGTTGAGCGCACAGGACAGTGCAGTTGGTACTGCACCACTAAGTAGACCACATTAAACCACATGTGACCACACTACACCACAATGTAACCACACTGCACCACAATGTGACCACACTACACCACAATGTGACCACACTACACCACATTGTAGACCGCACGCACCACATACTCTATACCTTTATAACGTGAACTGCACGGCACAATACCATACAGCACCACATGACACCGCACCACAATGAACCACAGATTGAGTGGAATGTGTGGTGCAGTACGTACCGCATAGACCTATTTCTAAAGACTCCGGCAATCTTCCTGAAACTTTCACCAGAGTTGGGACTCCTCCCCAGACAGATTAACGATCTATGTCACACATTAACCCAATAAATTCCCCATGTAGCGTTGAAGTGTTCCTTTACCTGCTTCGGCATATATAATCAAGGTACAGGAAGCTTCAAATCATCACACTAACCCATCACATACATCATTTAAAGCACATATCACTACACACCTCACACCTGACCAACTAAAACTCTATACATCCCAACAATTGAACATTTCAACCCCCAGTCCAACTCCACCTCGAAGTGGCCAGGCCTTTGTACAGCAAATGATCAATCACCACAGGTGATCTCAACGCCTTCACGTCAGCTAGAATTTCAGCAGCACATCATCTACAATTTCAAGGGTACGTCCGCCAACCCCTTTTTGGCACGTGTAGGTAATTACCCATCCAAACCCTGGAGTTACCCCTTTTGTAGATTGCTTGTAAGGTGACCAGTCTCACAAAAGGGTCCAGCAATTACCCCTCCCCACCAATCCACCCCTTTCTAAGAGGTACTCAGGATATTGTAGGGCATATCTAAAGCATGTGCAGATAATTGCTCTAACTGTGCAAAACATGGTCACATATGGACAAGGGCCCATACATTCACACTGTAAGCCCTACTTGTGCATGTACAGACAGATAATTACACATTTACAAATGCATCAGAATTATTATGTTGGATGTAAACTGCAGAGTTATCACTTGGATGTTACTGCAAGATGGAAGCTTGGTAAGATGCATGCAGGCTAATTTGTAGTTCTGACATTTTCCCCAACACAACGGTGACAACATACTGCATCCTTTGTGCAATCCTCAGACAACAGACTTTGGTGTCATCTCAAAAGAAATCCAAGTTGTTATTTTCCTTTGTCATAAAAAAGAAAGTATTGCAGATGAATCTATATATCATCCTAGAAGTATCACACTACATATTGTGTCATCTGAAAGTCACTCCAGTTGCCTTTTGGTGTTTAGGAATATACAAATAACACTACTTTCGAAGGTGCTGTGCTGTTTGAATGGTCCAAGGTGATGTGCAGCAGCCAAAGTGATTCAAAGCAGCTTGCTGTCATCCTGAAAGTAATACCATCATTTTGGTACCATCCCAAATGAAACTGTAGTAAATTCTGGTGTCACCCTAAAAGCAATACTGCAGCTTGCAGCAATATTGAAGTTTTGGTGTCATCCTAAAAGGAATACTGAACTTTTTTTTTCGGTACCATCCTAAATGTAACAACTCATCAATCATCATATGTATATTTTATCATTAGGCTATTATAGTGTCAGTCTCCAGTTTCTACATACTTACAGAGGGCACTGAAATTGCCACCCAAAAGAAATTTTAATACTGTACATAGGGCTGCCATAAATGAAGAAGATGACAAAAGGATTATTTGACTGTAAAATGATTAGGCGCCCTCAAAAGTCAGGATTTGTCAATCCCCCATTTGAAGAAAATGTTATCACAGAGGTCAGTTTGTCATGAACTTTTAGACTTTTGATCTGTTAAATACCAGCAAAATATAAGTGACTTTGGCTGCACTATGTCTATAATCCATACAACTGCATATTGGGGTAAATTTAAGAGACTACAATAAACCCCACAGGTCTATTCTATCAGGAAATGACACAGTTTTAATAACACCCATTTGCAACACCCCATAACACCCTTAAGTAATTGATTTAATCGATTACTCGAATGTACAAATTACTCCATAATTATCAACTGAGGCTACTTGATCAGAAGTTGATTAAATCCCAAGGGTATTCAAAGGTTACCCCAAAACGTGACCCATTGTAATCGGCGCTAATGACGTCACAATCAAGGTGCAACATGACCTAATATGGACCTAATTTGGACAAGTTATGATGTCACAAAGTAGGGGAACATTTGTCAGGGTCGGAACTATTGCACGTGGCATTGGGTAAGAGAATCACTGACATCACGCAGAATTGTCAATGACAGGAAAATGCAAATCCTTTTGCCTGTGTCACCTCATCATTACATCATCCCTAATATGACAGATCAGTTTGTATGGCTGACTCAATTTCCCACTACTGACAGTAGAAGATGGGAAAATTGCCAATTAGGCCTATTTAAGGCATTCCTGAAAGGATCTAGACCCATGAAGAACTGTAAACAACATTTTACATCATGTTGTCACACCTCTTGGGTGGGCTTTCTTTTCAATACCAGGTCTATCTGACCCAACAGATATTATTAACAGAGTCATCTCTGAACACATTGCCACATTTTTCAATTCAAACTTTTCCATATTGAAAGGATTTCCATTTATATAATACAAATTTGTAACCAGGCTCTTTAAGTTGGTATGGGGAAGTTTCATTCTATTCAGGATGGACAGACAATGTTGCTTCACCTTCCAAACAGGCCTGTGTGTTTTCTGTCTGGAGCTCTGCTTTTAATCTGTTCATCTCAACACCTTTATGGATTCTTTATACCCCATTTAATAGCATCTATTCTTTCTAAAGTGGCATTTGATGGACACGAACTGCATAATTTCTGCATCAGAACTCCTGGGTGCACATTTTACACTGAAATGCCTGTAACAATCTCCTGCCTGCCTCATCAATGACCTCCTGCCTTATTCCTAAGTGATCCTATGGACCGGATGTTGATAGTAGCATCATTTCAGTTGCCATGGCAACGCAGCTTTTCAGCTGGTCACCTGATGACTCCTATTCCTATCCTATTATGATGTGATAATGACTTTTGGGGATGCACCAGCACTCAAGAGTCCACGTGGAGGCAGATTTAGCACAATACCCGGCACACTTGGTGTTATCAGGGCAAATAGTGTTCTTGAAAGGGGAGGGGTGGGGCAAATACACCTGGCCTAAACCAGGATGAGTCCCAAATGGAATTGTGCCTTTTGGGCAACTCCTTATTTGGAGAAGGGGTAAATGTTTGGTTTTAATTGTAGCCTCCACCCATTTTGACATCCATGAAGACACTACACTGTACCAGATTCATCTGTCTGTAAAGTGAAGAGAGATTGAAAGGAAAAAGTGTCTGCCTGAAGTAATGATAGTAAATTTCTTTTATCTTTACATAACTACTATCTCGTTACTCTCCTACTTTCTTCCTTCTTAACTTACTTCTGGCCTACTTTCTTACTTACTGAAGAAGGACATAAGCAATGAAGAAGGACATAAGAAAGAAGTGATAGATAAACATACAAAGGAAGGATCAAAAGATGGAACAAACGAAGTAAAGAACAATGAAAGAAGGAATGAAATTCATGAACAGACGTATAGGCACTAAGATATATTGCACATAAACAGTGAACCATAAAAAAATGAGAAAAAAAACACGTCAAAATGACCTTGGGTGCTATGGCCCAGTAGCTCAGTCTCATGCAATGTTTTCTGAACAGCCAGCAGCTGCTGAAGCCAGGTAAGGATGGGGAGAGACTGGAAAATTCCCAGGAAAACATATTACAAACGTAGATCTATGTGTAGGGCTACTATTAGGCATACACTATTAGACATACTTTACAGGTTGCAGAAACACTACTCAAGACACGTGACATTAAACATGTTAAAAGTGCATTCGCATTGTATTTTGCTAATTCAGTTGAATTACAAGTAGCCTACCCAGTCAACTAAGGTCTATAGACCCTGTACATCTGTGTAAACAATAATTATCATTCCTGGACCTACGAGGGGTTTTCCATAAGTTCTGTCCAACTAGTCATAACTTTTGCTAGATTTGATGTAGAAACATGATATTTGGGTCAGATAATATTGACGTAATTTGCAAATAACTCCAAAAAAATCAGGTCATAAAATTAAAAATAAATGCTCAATCTGTTGCCATGGAAACCAGAAGTCATGAAATGCGGCCCAGACTTTGTAGTGCTCACTTAAAATGAACTGAACACCTACTTGCATTATCTGTATCTTGACATATTGAATTGAAGTATATTCAAAATTTTTTAAATGAAATATAATCAGTAAATTGTAAAATCATTAATAACAATGGAAACTGGTATTATTGTCACATCTCAGTTACTTTACCATCACTCATGCAGTTTCTCAGTTTTTTACGAGATCAGCATTTTTTGGATTTGAATGACATCATATGTACCTGTTACATTTTTTCATTTTAATTGGATAAAACTAGCAGAGAGTGTAAGAACCTTTGATCATACATACAAGGAAGACAGTATGAGTGACAGAACCAAATAAAGATTGCACAAACTTTTTCTGAATGAAGAGAAGACACAATGGAAAACCTAAGAAAAGAAGACTGGAAAATGCCAAAACTGACCTTAACATGAAGACTGAGGTATCATGCTTAGAAATGGACAGAAAGTATGAGAAAACATATTTACAAGGTCCCAGTCATTATTTTTGGAAGTTGTGAAAGGACTATGAATGTTTTGGAAAAATTCTGTTCTATTTCTCTTGTAATAATTACATATTTTACACGATATGTCAAGTATATGTCTGTTAACAAGCTCTCGGTCGCATTTCATGACTTTTGGTTTCCATAGCAACAAATTAACAATTTATTTCTACCGCTATGATCTGATTTTTTGGGGATCATTAGTGAATTATCTCAATATCAATTGACCCAAATATCATCTTTATATTAAGAATCTAGCAAAAGTTGTGACAGGCTGGACAGAACTTATGGAAAACCCATCGTAAAGAACAAAAAGTCTGCGAAACACCAACTGTGATCTTAATATAAGGACTATGAGGCATTGATTTTTTAAGGGATATAAGATTATAGGAAATGTACTCAGTGTCAAGTTTATTATTACAAGAATTTGTGAAATGCTAGAGATAATTTTTAATATGTTTCTTGTCATGTAACCCTGGTAAAAATTACATTTTTTGACAAGATACAATGAATATGTGTCCCTAATAGTGCTCTGGGCCGCATTTCATGACTTTTGGTTTCCATGGCAACAAATTAACCATCAATTTTTGTCTCTTTGATCTGATTTTTTCAGGATCATTTGAAAATTACTTCAATATTATCTGACCCAAATATCATGATTCTGTACTAAATATTGCAAAAGTTATGGCAAGTTGGACAGAACTTTTGGAAAACCCCTCATAAAACAGCTGGCAGACAAGTTGGACAGCAATAGAGAAACTTTAAAGAAGGCATTATCTAAGTTCCAAGCATGTTTCAGCTGGAAAACGACCGTCCCTAACTGCCTTAAAACTGTCCCCTCACCCCACATATGGCATTTATATGGGAGGATAAAACACCTGGGCAGCCAACAGAAGGCTCAGCCAGAAGGCTGCCATCATTATATTGTCATAAGGGAAGCCAAGCCACCTGCATACAACATTTTATTTACATTCTTCTGGACTTATCTCTTGTTGGCTATTGTTGGGAGAGAAATACCCTTTTTCACTCAAATGAATACGATGCTATGTTGTGTGTGTGATGAGATATATGTTGCATGGATTGTGTAAATATTCTACAGAATCCTACTAAATCCTAATTTTGAGTTTTATAAATCTTACTGATTTAATTGTGATTTGATAGGAAGTGGCCCGTTTCATGGACAATTATAAATTGCTTTTGTTGAAAATGCTAATTTGAAGTAATTTGCAACCATTCAACTAACAAACAAAATGCCTTAAACAATGTTAAAAGCAATACAATAAAAAGAAACCTAAATCCAAGCAAAATCTCACTCTTTGACAATGGACATCACAGAAAAAGAGGGTTGTTTTTTGTTTTTTTTCAAAAACAACCAGCCAAAATCAAATGCTTTCTTGTTTGTTCTTTTATTTATTTGTTCTTAAGATATTTGGTCTATTGATTCATTATCATGTCTTCTATCCGTTCCTTTTGTTTGTTTATTGTTGAGATTCCCCACTTTGCAGCCACTCTCTTCACACCTGTATGAATATGATTCGGTTTGCCAATTTGGCATCAAGGCAGAAACCCAGAGGAAGTTCAAAGATGGAACGTCCTGGACTGTCTTTTGAACTTGATTTTAGGGTTTCGTGGAAATATTGAATAGCAATAAAACGTCAAAAAGCATCCACACAGATTGTCTAATGAGGAGGAAACCCCTTTGAATGACGTCATCATTCTTTTTGTGACGTTGCCAGGTGTCAGTAAACAAAGCTGTAACCCGAATGTTCTAATAACAAGATGTTCTGGGTGCTTAATGTGGCGTGGTTGTGGTCATGCACTCAGTGACTATGTGGAGGCATGTTGTCGGTTGAAGTCCCCCCTTTTTAGAACACCTGTGTTCTGTTGGTATTTCTGAGGTAGGCCTATGTGATTCAAGGGGAAATTCAAACCTGCAGTGTTTTGAACAGCCTCAGTAGCAGTGTTGCAGCGAAGAGCGATTTGGACCGGTACGGTCCAGTGCCATCACCTTTTCAGTACCAGACCAAAAAATCGGTACAGATTCGAGTACAGATCGACCGCTGGAGTGAAAATTGGTAAATTGGTAAAAAGGGAAAAGACCTTCATGCTTCACACCTCGATTTTCCTGTCTTTTTACACAAATTGGAAAACGGTATGTAACGGTTTACGGTATATCACACCGTCTCTGGCCGGATCACCTCACTCCTGGACCGGGCGCTTCTTAACCGGAGGGAGGTAGTCTGGTCTCCAACACAACTCAGTAGTTTATCACTTGATCTTCCTGTCTGCTGGTGGCAAATGAAGTCATTCTCACATATATTGGCCTTGTATGACAATATTCATCAAATAAAATGAATCATCATCAGCTCCCATTGAGCACACGCGAATGTTCCGCTGTGCTAATTGTTCAGTCTCCCTAGCATTCTATTGTCATCGTTATTGAACTCTCACGCACCCAATAGAACAACAAAACCCATCATGAACATATTGGCCCTGCATGCCTGAAAAGCACATACTTGATAAGGTCGAGTGCCTTTTCTGGGTCAATAATGACCAAACAGAAGAGCCAGCCTGGTAATCATGATAATTGTGATGGGGTTCTGTTAGGAAGAATGGCCATGCTTACTTCACCATGGAGGGCATGCGAACTGGACTGCTGGGTGTTTGCCTGAGGTTAATGGTCAATAATTGTAATGAAAAAAGAAGTAGAATATATACTATAGGCCTATATCTGTCAGAGAAGAGAAGCAAAAGAGGAAAGAAAAAGAAAGGTGGAAGCAAGAAAAAGGAAAGAAAAAAAGTGTGATTGGAATGAGATGGGGAGGAAGAAACAGAGGGACAGGTGTATGTTTCAATGGCCTTGTGCTTCACTTACTTATCAGTGACTTCGACCCATACCTAACTAAGTAGAGCAAAGAAAATTGGCAGCCTTTGTTATCCCACTTGCCTCAAATATCGTCCTTTATGACCCAATGTTTTCATTTCATCAGATGAGAATTCATGCTTCCAAGAAGTTTGAGGATGTTCAGCACAGACCCAATGGCAAAGCACAAACCGTTTCACTCACTTACAGGCAGCTATCTATCTATCTGTCTATCTGTCTATCTGTCTATCTGTCTATCTGTCTATCTATCTATCTATCTATATATCTATCTATCTATCTATCTATCTATCTATCTACCTGTCCGTCTGTCTTTCTATCTGTCTATCTATCCATCTATCTATCTATCTATCTATCTACATATCTATCTATCTATCTATCTATCTGTCTGTCTATCTACCTGTCTATCTATCTAGGCTTGCCTGTTTCCCAGAAATTACTCACGTCACTCATCCCTTTTCCCATGGGACATTTTTACAATATGATACATGATATGTGAAAATGTGAGCAAGGATATTTTCAGCATTTCAATTCACCACATGTACAATAAATCATTAAAAGTACCCATGAATATTTATGGCCAAGTACAAAATACTTGTATTCAAGTTTGAAAAATAGCCTGTCAGTTAATTTCAGAGTTAATGAGGATATAGCCTGGCAAAATTGGCAAGAGTTAAAGAAGTGAAATTTTAAATAGTTTAATTTAAGCAGGAAAGATCCAACTGTCAATCAAGGGGCAATTATATTAGCATACCCCTGATACCAGGCACATATCACTCAACTGCTAGTGTCAGCTTTTAAATGTATTACAAATTCTTAATTTTGTCTCCACGACCCTGTTTCACCCTTTTTCTTGTTGGAAAATGACTTTTTCAACATTCAAATTTTAGCCTATTTTCGTGATATATTAGAAATTAGAAATTAATTGTTTTAGATGCAATAGTAGTTGGCTAATATTGAAAGTTAGATTTAGATTTTTCTTTAAAATGGTTGTTCGATAAATTCCCAGATTTTGCACCTTCTCTCAATTTTAGAGAAAATTATTATGGACTAAAAAGTGCTTTAGCCAATTTTGACAATTAAAATTAATTGGCTGGGTATAAACCTGCTTTAACAAATGGCTGTTTTCTGCAACATAACAAAGGCAGAAAAAAACAACCTTTGATCAAATTGACTTTTTTTTTAATCAATCGACCTAATGTAATGGTTAGTTTGACAGTCACTAAATGAATGGTTCTAGAACGATCAATCCAGAATGGTTAAAAAGAATTCACGAAAAAGAAAAACCAATATAATCCAGGCTGGTAGACACAAACCATTCGAAACAAAGCAGCAAAGAGCAAAATGTTTGGAAGGGCGTTTGAGGCAATACACAGATGCCCTTGGCCCAGCTAAAGAGGAAGGTCTTTTATGAGGAAGTGTAGATTTGCTGATGAGGACCTATTTTGTATTGCGCATCTAAACATTTTTGATGGAGCATGTTTTAAAAGTCAAGTGCTAAAATAACACAAGATGAGCGATTTGCGAGATGAAGAGTTAGGAAGACCAACATGAAGTAGTCAAGTGGCACACGCCTCGGATGCACCTCTTTTGAGGTGTTATGAAATTTCAAGAAGTTGTTTTTTAATGAGAAATCAAGTTTTTGATATGGTTTTAAATAGTGTTGCGGGGACAGACAGAAAACAAGACGATTGCTCCCTTGCCTAGCACTGGTCCTACAGTCAAAGCATGCTGGAGGAGGTGGTCCAACCATGGACTTAGCATAATGACACCTCCTGGTCCAACTTACTCCCTTGCCTGACACTCTCACCCAGGGCATGTGATACTTTGTACTCCGAGAAGGACCATTTTTATTTTATCACCAAAGAAGTTCTTTTGTGCACAGAATGAATTGCTTCGCCCATTGGCACCACAATACAAACTCACTTCCCTTTCAAAACTGCAGACTGTCACCTTGTCCTAATTGAGCAAAAGCTGATCTTCCAATTTTGAATAAAATCATGTTTTGGAAGTTGGGTGCCAAAGCCTGAGCAAATTCCTCTGTTTTCTCTGGGATAAGATTTTCATATAAAAGAAATAGTCACAAAAAATTGGGAATTGTACTTTTATGAAAGGAAGACGTTGTGTTTTTATGAAAAGAAAACATGGTTTACTCTTTTTGACATTTTGGAGGTGTGAGATTATTCATGTGGAACCTCCAACAAGTTTTTGGGATCACTGTCACTTGAATACTGCCAGGAAGTTGTATTAATGAAGATATCTGTCATGCAATCTTGGATTTAAATTATTAGATCGATCCCTTCCAAATGGTTGCATCTGAGACAATAAGAAACAGGGTGGTTGCTTGAATTGAGAGATGACAAGTTTTCAAGTATCATGGACGACTCTCTACCAGGGCCTCCAGCATTCTGACTGTTTAGTTAGAGAAAGATGTCTTGCACTCTCTATGAGATCTTGGACATACAACAGATATGGAAAATACTAAAGATATTGAGAGTCTCAATAATTTTTCAGGAATTTGAGGCCCGGGGAATGGCAAGAGTGTGTGGAGTGCAACACCAGTCAGGAATAGACAAAAGTCAAAACATCTTAAACAACAGGAAGTTTTCTGAAACTTAATAAATCTTGTTGCCAACTTAGTGAGTTTAAGTTCCATCTAAGAGTTACTTCAAGTTAACACTAATTAACTTTCTGGCTCCAGATTCTTTGATGTCATTGATTGTACGACAGTGTAATTAAAAGCTCTTCAAGGCTATGCCATGTAACGAAAATCAATGAATAGAAGTACCACACAATACATATGTAGAGAAGAATTTAGTACTTCAAGTCTTGTTGGTCTAGCTTTCAGGAGCTGCTATTTTAGCCAGACATTTTCCTTTTTTACCAATTTAAATATTTTGTTTTCAGGGGGAACATATTTGAGGTTTTCCTGTTTCAAAAAAACCTTCAATATTTCCTTTGAAAAGAAATGGGCAAATATATGGGGAAGATATGCAGAGCAAAAATTATATGAACTCACATGAAGCGAGCCTTGAGTAAATTATGGCATGATATAAACTATGATGTCAATGAAATTCCTCAGTACTCAAAACTCCAGATACTAAAAAAATTAGCATTTTCTCTTTCTATTGACTCATATTAAGATTTTATGTCTACATGCTCTTCCATGCAATTTTGTGTAATTAAAGAATGCTTGACAGGTAGCGAAGGAATCTCAAGATGAGGTAGAGTCAGGTAAGAGTCAACTTAGCAAATAAAATGGAGGTTAAATTTTTAAAAAAATCAGAATAATGCAGGGTTTTGGAGTCAGGAGACAGTCAAGAGTTCGGAGTCCGAGGTTTCGGTGGTGTCGAAGTCAAATTTCAAAATTTGAAGGAATCGGAAGTCGAAAGTCAAAGTCAAGAGTCAAGAGTCGTGAGACAGAGTCAGGGATGGAGTCTTGCGAAGGAAATAAAGAGTCTCCTTGACCAGATATGATCATCAAACTATTTTTTGTCTTCCTCCCTCTTCCCATATCTAGAGCCAGAGTGAGTGAGTGAGTGAGTGAGTTTGTGTTTTACGCCCCATCAGCACCAGTGTGGGCTATTTAGAGGCAACATTGGTTAGATAGATTATCCTGGAACTAATTTCTCATAATTTGTAGAAGTAATCTAGAGCCAGAGAGCCTGCCACAGTGGCAGTGCCACTTGCTTGTAAATAGAGATCTATGCTGTGAAGGCCAGGTGGGACAAACACTTTCTAATTTAAACATTTTCTTTTTGGGAGGCAGAAATGTAAACATGGATCGAAGGATCCTTGGGGTTATGGGAAATCCATGTTAACGTCTTTAGCTGGATTAGTTTTACTTTTTGGAATGAAAAAGTGTTATTGCCAAAGACATACAAGCCAGGGTGGTCTGGCTGCAAGAACATGCTCTATAATAGAACACATTTATAAACTGAAGTTGTAATATACCAAGCACAGCTCGTCTTTTCTATATATTTATTAATATTCTCCACTCGGATTGTGTCAGCCAATCACCAGCGAGTATTCTTGGATAATATCCTTGCTGTATTAGGCAGAGAAAAAGTTATATTGGACGGTGAAAAGTTATATTGGACAGTGAGAAGTTATATTGTGCAGTGAGGAGATTTATTGCCATGTTATAGGTCCGTGAGGGAGGACCTGAGAGGAAACACCTTCTGCTGTACCCTGCTGCAGGAACAGCAAGAAAAAATTTTGTGTTTTTCTTTTTTAGTAAAAAATTAATTGCACGTCAATGGGAAGACACAGAAAAACACAAATGATGTCAAAAGTTGCGTATTGATCAGGACAACAACATTAAGCAAATGTAACATTGCTTACATAGGTTATGAGACCATGGTAGGACATTGAGTGACAAAAAATGCACTTTTTCACCCATTTTTCGCGTAAATGCCAATGTTTAAAGAAAAACATTGTGCTATAAAATTGAAATAAAAAATATCAAATATAAAGAAGCTTCTTGGTTATAGAATACAGAATCAGAATATGTGAATTTTATATTTTTGTGGCTACCCATTGCTGAAATAGGACGAGATACATTTTGAAGAGAATCCTGCAGTTAAACAAAAAGAAACACACACTGGCTTTCCAGCACAGTCAAAGTGTTTAAACCTATTGCTTTAAAAGTGGGTTCATTTATGGAGAATATAACAAATATTAGATGGTAAGTCGTCCAATATAGAGTATAATTGGACTCAGAAAAACTATATTGGACTCGGCGCAAGCGCCTCGTCCAATATAGCTTTTTTTTACTCTATATTGGACTCCTCACCATCAAATATTTATATAATATTACTATATTGTAGGCTTACACAGGTCTTTAGCACCACAATATACCCCCAACCTTCTAGGTAACCTTCAGAAAAGACAGAAAACCACAAAATTTGACCAATTATCACAAGAAGTGCACACATCAAAGAAGCATTTTGCAAAACAAACATCATTTTCTTGGGCAACCATGAAGGAAATTCAGCAATTACTTTCAACTGAGTACTCAGCAGAAATTAGTTGTCAACCGGGTTTGCGATTGCCAATATTACATGAAAATGTGTTTTGCTCAAATAACTTTCAATTATTGATACTCACTGCATGAGTGAAATAAATTACTAGAATTTACTTTCTTGAGGATGACACCGTATTTGCCTGCATATGTAGGTTCAGACCCCGGAGAGGGAACCAAAAATATTTGCAGTGGGCCTTTAGAGCAAAATCCCAGCTGGATGTCTTTCGGATCCATGAGATATAAATTTGCACCCCTTGTGTCTGCACATGGGGTTATGTGTAACATGTTGAGGACTCCAGCTCTCTCTTCCCACTCTCTCTTCCATCCCATCAGTGATTGGTCAGTTGCCAGTTGCCCCAGTTCATGAGCATGAGATCATACTCAATGCTCATCAGACATCAAGTTCCAAATTCAAGCAAAAATGTAATGATGTTTCAAAGCAATGAGTGAATTTTAAAGACATCTGTCCTTTAGACAACAGATGCCCCTAAATCTGGTGATGATGGGAGCGCAAAACTCAATCATTCCGCAAGACCACAACCTCTACTCAAATCAATTTCAAGTAGAAACCCATACGAATAAACATCATAGCTTACCATTTTCAAAGATGACTCCATCAGCGGGCCGGTATATCCTGGAGGATAGTGAACTGCAGTAATTGTCTTTTGGTGTAGAGGTGCAATTGGTATTCCTATTGTCTTTGGTTGGTGTGAATGACGTCATGGATGACTGACTGCAGACGTCATTATCTGGAGTGAGGCTTCCATTTCGAAAGTTCTTGTTTAAACTCTTGTCTAAACTTTGATTCAGACTTTTGTCTAAAGTTCTGTCTAAAGTTCTGTCTAAACTGTCTGAACTTCTGTCTAATGTACTGTTTAGGTTGTTATGGGTAATTCTATTGTTGTCTTGGGTGTCAAGAGACTGAAATGATGATGTCATAGACTGTCTGGTGACATCACAATTTGACAACCTGCTACTGGACCTGGAAGGAGTTTCTTCTGGCAACGCAGCGGTCAGATGTTGTGGCGAAACAATGCTATCTTGCTGATTACTGTAATTTCGACGTGTGAGACTCAACTTCGGAGTGTATCGACCATTGTAAATATACCCTCCAGAGGGCTGCACCTTCCCGCCAGCCCGGAAACTTCCTCTCGGAACGAAAAGGGGCGCAAGACATCCGGAAGAAGGTGACTTCTGCTTGCTTCCTGGTCCAGTGGGGTTCGCCCGGGTGAACATCGTGCCATACGCCTCTTGTGGGGACTGAAATTAAAAATTCATAAAAATGAGAAAAACAAAAATAGAGAAACTTCTTTGAAGACAGATTTATCCTGACGTGTGGCACACTCCTGGTCGAGTATTTTGTTAAAAGTTAAAAATTATGGTTTTAATCATTCGAATTTTCAACAAGGAAATCAACTAAGGTACATCCTACATCAATGCATGGGAAATGGGGGAAAGGTATGCTTCAATGGTAAACATAACTTGTCACAAAGATGAGACAATGAAAAGTTATCACTAATAATATCAAATGAGGAGCATTGTACAATGTTCATCAGTACATTGACAAGTTATCAGCATTTACAGAAGATAACAAATTGCTGACAGACAGCTAAATTAGCTCCATAGCCTTTTATGAATAATAATCTACTTTTCATCACAAAATATTTCACAATTATATTTGCTTATGTATTCCAAAGAAATATTAGCTGTAGGCAGTCATATTTTCTTTAGGAAATTAGCTCTTTCAAATCTAATCTGAAGTGGTATTTTGAAGCAATGATAAATATTAAGGTTATTCGCCAGTGTTTATTCTGTAATGTCAATGGTGCCAGGTGGGAGGGGTTGTATGTTGGGTATCTGGAGTGGTTTACTTGTGATGTTCTTGAATAAGTATTTTACCTCCAGGCTGTAGACACTCCAATAAACAGATTGGTTCTATCTACCATGCTCCAGAGTTCAGATTGTCACTTACAACAACCAACAAGTGCAACAAGTTAATGCTTTGAAAAATTTTGTTTTCATTATAATACAATTTTTTCATCGTTTTTTATTTCATGTTTTTCACAGTTTGATTAACGACCAATTAGTGAGACAGTTTTCAACTTCGAAAGGCAAGTGAATATCAGTGCACCTTTGAAACCTTAAAAGCCTCTTGGTAAATCAATTAGAACATTTCCTTCTGCATTGAAAACAAACAAGCTCATATTCCAAGTTTGAGATAATGATAACATGGTTGTGAAATTATTATGTTACTTTGTGAACTATGATCTATATGATTTGAATCTAATATATGATCATTGCTGGTCAATAGAGAGACATCGTCTGTAGTTTCAAATACAGGAAGGCAACACAGATAGATATGCAGACACGTTTAACCAAACAGGATAGAAAGTCTGAAGAGAATTTTCAAACAGATATTTGACTGTAAAGTGTCAATATGCCTGCATGAAAATGTTATATCCCTGACTGACATATTAACTGAAATACTGACTGACTGGTTGACTAACACACACACTGACATACTGACTGACAAACTGACAAACTGACTACCTGACTGACTGACTTTTATGGAAAATACATTCATGCAATGATTACAGTCAGGAAGGAATTGACTGAATGGCTCCAAATCTTCGGATTGCCAATTGCCATTCAAGAAACATCTGGCAGGAAAATTACAATAAAAGTTCAATTCAATTCAGCATTACCTTATAAATAGAGTCCAGGACACACAAATCCCATGTTAATCGAGCAAAGTACAATCATTTGGTACTTATAATTTTAATCCCTAATATCTGTGAATAACATTGTTGTGATCCAATGTTACAGGTCATGTGACAGTTGGTCACATGACCAATGGACCTACTCAAGTAGGAGGTAAAACGATAAACTGGATCCCCACAGATAACACCTATTATCACCAGTATGTTATCACTAGTCTACTGATAAAATGTGTGATGTATTCAATTACAGGTGGTATCATTAGACACTCATGAAATACCTCTGAGAAGTTTTTAAGTATTTTTGGAGTTCATAAATAAAATTGAAGTTTCCAAGTTCCTCAAACATTTCAGACATTGATTATCCCGCACAATTGGCAAGCACAAAACTCAATAAATCGTCCAAAAATAAACAGGCAGACAGAAATAAAAGAACATTTTGCAATTCAGTTGCAGGAACAATCGATAATCTGTTGTTGAAAATAACTCACCAAATCTAACAGGTAGCAGCTGGGTTTTCAGAATTTAATAACTGTGACAAATAAATACACTGTGATCAAATTTGTCACATGAATTGCCAGGACAATGAGACTTATGGTTGCTGAGATTCAGACAAAACTTTTTCAAAAGCTTACACAAATCAATTGTAATGCTGCATGAACGGATACATTAATTTTATGCACTGCAGACCTACAGATATAGATTGGTAGATAAATGGTATATAGTTTGACTGGTTGATTGATTGATTGATTGATTAATTGATGGTTAAGAGTGCTTGTCCACTGGCTCTGAGGGCGTGGGTTCAAATCTCCTCACCTGGGGAACTCACTTTAGACCAAGCCCATCGGACATTTAAACTGGGGCGAAGACCCTAGACATACCTGAATCAATAGGGCATGTGCCAGACTCCCAGTCTTCTCATCGGACATCACACAGTGGTCACCAAATGGAGGTTGAGCTACCCAGGGTATATCGCCACAACATAAGTCAAGTTAAGACATCATATTGCAGAAACCAAAATGATTACCACTTCTTTTTTTAACTTAGGAGCTCTAAGTATTTTGTTCATGAAGTATAAGAATGTTCTTCAATAAGGCATAGGCACTTGTTGTTATTTGTCTCACATTTTAACATTACTCCTTTCCCACACAGATGTACCTCTAATCTATAGGATTTCAAGTTTTCAACCTACACTAAAAAATCACATTTGAAGAAAGTTGACATGATGTTCTCATGATCAGATTCACATTAGAGTCAATCAACACTGTGTACCGTTTGCTCTATGCGAAGCGACCCAGTTAAGGCTCGGGTTTGGCTTCAGTCAACGCTTTAGACAGTTTAACAGATGTTTTTTGTGCCTTAAGTGAAACTACATCTTTCAGGCAAATTCAATCAAATGTTAATATAGCCAGTATGCTAGATTATATTCTCACCTATACAGTGCATATTTTTATATATCAAAATATTTTTTGTTGTCAAAGATTACGTGATTCTAATAAGAGGGACTTTGGAACAACTGGACTATTTTGTGTGTTTTTGGATAAAATTGGGTACTTATACTATGTTTGAGACTGAAATATTCTCTAATGTGCTTCACTATGCTGGTATGGATATATTTGTAATGTATCCGGAAGCTTGCTATGAAAACATTCTACTGTAACATAGTGATTTAGTTTAGGTTTGGCTTAGAACTCACGGGTTTGGCTTTTTTGAACGCAGGTCTTGTAAATATGTAAGGGTTTCATACTTATAATTTTTTGGTTTGGCATGCTTATATAACTGACCTCTTTTGTTGCATTCAGTAATATGTACATTGTACAAACTAGTAAAGCCCATTGAAAGCACAGAAGCTGATAATTAAAGAGGAAGGAAAATAGTGATGTTGAAATGATTTTATGAGAAGAAGGAGAGGGTTAAGGAAGACCAGGTGAAGGCTGTGGCTTTGAATAGCGAAAAGGCCTGCAATAATAAAAGTTCATAATTATGAGGTCTGCAAGGTAAACCTGGTCTATGCATGTACATATAAAGTATCCTTTTGTACTATTGACTGAAGTAATCAGCTGATCTGGCCTGCCAAAACTGGTTGAGAGTTGAGAGGGAATTGTGCATGCGGACTGCGTACAAAAGGTAAAGAGCAATTGATATAGTTTTTGATAGACATATACAATTGAAAATGAAAAGCAACTTGTCTATAGTCTGATTATTGATACCTTCAATTGCTGTTAGAGCAGTAAGGCTATGTGCTTCGACTGACCCAAGATGGCAATATAGCCATGTGCATTTGGCTGGAATTTGGCTGCAGTAGGATAGTAAACAAATGTAAGACTACTGTGGGATGGCAACCACAGTGGGAAAGAGAGCTGAATGGAAGAACAAACTGTTATAGAAACATATCGAGAAGGCTGTGCAAGTTGTTGGTATTTGGATAAAAAGGTAAAAAATCAACATGAAATGAACAGAAGGTGTCTGACCCAATTAAAGTCTGTCAATGGTGAGCATGTGGTCACATGACTCGGCTGTAATACATATGATGTATGGTGCAGAATATCTAGATGTGGCCAACATTTTCAATCATGGGCAGGAGGGACATGAAAGAGGAAAAGCCCATGGAAATGCAGCTGAACTTGAGTGCAGAGTTTGTGATTAAAATTTTTCATGAAGACAGCAAGTATAACAAATATGTGCACAAAACAGAATTTGTCAGTTTTTTCCTGTACAGCGTGTCGGTTGGTACTGTTGTCATTAGTGGTTGTTTCAATCAGTTTCAAAGTGGGCCCGAAAATGGAACTCAGTTGGGCTTGAAACTCCAACTGCATCTTTCTATATGGGCCTTCTTGAATGAAATGTCAGATGGTGCTGGCTTGAGAACTTGGAGCCACACACTTCGCACAGATGTTCTTGCGGGTCATGCTTCTCTCTTATGTGCCTTGCTAGGGATGATTTTCTCACTACATGATTTATGGTGATTAATGCAGTTGTGAAATTTGAATGATCTTTTACATTTGTTTGATAACTAATGACAATACTGCAGCAGGCATGTCTTGAAAATTTTGATAAAATATGATAATACATGCTGTATTTTGTAATACTTATCGCTTGTGAAATTACATGCAGCTGTAAAATCGCAGTTAGTTATAAAGCTTGTATGTCGCCCGAATAAAATGCTGTCCAAAAGAAAGATAAGAGTAATATTAAACCTATCCATACAACCAAGTTTACTTAACTGTCATTCGAAGCTCAATATATGAAGATAAATTCTTTCAAAAATGTAAATATAGAGCTTTTCATGCTGTGAAAAAGTATTTGTTATTGTGTACAAATCAAGAAATGCGGGCTCTCCTTAAGTAGTTTAAGGCTTCACAATCAACTAAACTCACTAAAATTATGGAAAACAAGCAATTCTGTTGATTGGAAGTGCATGCACTTTAAATCTATCAGTTTATGATCTGTAAATGCATGTTTAATGTTACATAGAATCGGCGGACTTACTACCTTTAATTGAAGATGATGATTAGTGATGTTTTATGCTAATTGGCATTAATAAATTTATTTATTTGGTGGTATTTGTGCTGAAATTAAGGTACAGGGATTAATTGATTTATTGTAATTATCCTAAGGTATTTGTTGATATAGTAATCGTACATGTTTCAAATGCGAATTGATACAACGATGACTATGATTTCCAAATTTTACATGATAAACCGTAGCCTATACCCAAAGTTATGTGGTGGAAACTATGTTAATTGGTAAGGGTAAAAAGATTGACTGTACCATACATGCAGATTTTATTTTGAGGTACAAGAAAAAAACTGACAAATTCCGTTTTGTGCACATTTATGTTGTACTTGCTGTCTTCGTGTAAAATTTTAGTCCACAAACTATGCACTGATGTTCAGCTGCATTTCCACGGGCTTTTCCTCTTTCATGTCCATCCATCCTGCCCATGATTGAAAATGTTGGCCACATCTAGCTATTCTGCATTTGTACATATTGCTAAATGCAACAAAAGAGGTCAGTTATATTGGCACGCCAAACCAAAAAAACCATAAGTATGAAACCCCTACATATTTACAAGACCTGCGTTCAAAAAAGCCAAACCCGTAAGTTCTAAGCCAAACCTAAACTAAAACACCATGTTTCAGTAGAATTTTTTCATAGCAAGCTTCCGGATACATTACAAATATATCCATACCAGCATAGTAAAGCACATTGGAGAATATTTCAGTCTCAAACATAGTATAAGTACCCAATTTTATCCAAAAACTCACAAAATAGTCCAGTTGTTCCAAAGTCCCTCTTATTAGAATCACGTAATCTTTGACAACAAAAAATATTTTGATATATAAAAATATGCACTGTATAGGTGAGAATATAATCTAGCATACTGGCTATATTAACATTTGATTGAATTTGCCTGAAAGATGTAGTTTCACTTAAGGCACAAAAAACATCTGTTAAACTGTCTAACGCGTTGACTGAAGGCAAACCCAAGCCTTAACTGGGTCGCTTCGCATAGAGCAAACGGTACACAGTGTCAATGTCGAAAGATAACCTCTGCTTCATGGTCACGATTTCTCAGCTGATCTCATGGGAAAAACAAACCACTACTAGCACGAAAGTGACAGTCTCAGCATGAGAACTTGTGTTTTGAACATTCTTTTTAGCACTCAAATCATTCCATGTTAAACACTGCTGTATGTCTGTGATTTATGACCTAGTATTAAAATTGTAAAGTACACAAACTAGACCACATGCAGAATTGCTATAGGCTAAAACATGCCAAAACAAGATTCGAGTCAACAAAACTTGTAAAATCAATAGCCCGAAGATGTGACCTGTGTAAAAAGTGGGTTTGTGATCTAAAAAAATGTCTATAAATATAAATCATGATCATTGAAAAGTATATCAAGCAAATTGGCCAGCATTCGATTTAATTGGAACATCCTTTTGGGATGTTATCTCATCGTGAATCGTATTAATTAAACAGTCAAGTGAAGTCAATTAGTTGATTGATTGACCAATTACTGACTGACTGATTGACTGACTGACTGACTGACTGACTGACTGACTGACTGACTGACTGACTGACTGACTGACTGACTGACTGACTGAGCAACTGATTGGCTGAGTGGTTTCTGACATACTGCATAAATAACTGATTGAATTGATGACGTATGTCTTCTAAGTTATGACAACAAACTGACTGATTGACTGATTTACTGATTGACTAATGATCGACAGGCAGAAAGAACTAACACTCTCAGAGACCAAACCATCAAATTATAGACTCTCTTACTCATTTTCTGATTGCTTGATCAGGTTGACTGATCAACTTATTTGTGATTTTAAAGTGCCTCAAAGTTAAACACCACTATAACTCAAGTCCTTATTAGTAAACATTTTTCCGAGGGGCAAAAATCCCATTTCCTTTAGTGGTGAACTATGGGCTTGTAAATTGGTTCATATTTTCAGGCTAAAAGCCCGAGGCACCAAGACCACTGGAGCACGAGTCAATCCCATCAAAGGGTCATTTGTCAGGGACCTTTTTTCAAAGTTTGGTCATGTCGAGCTCAACACAACATTTACATGCACAGTCCCAATAAACAAAGGGTTTGATCATTTTAAGAACCAATGGCAATGATTGGCTACTTTATTGACAGTATTTCTGATTGATTGACTGACTGACGCACAGGTTGACCGTTGACTGGATGATTTTTTTCATTGATTGATTCTTCCACTGATACAAACAAGTAAACGGCAAGTTGATGAAGAAAGGCTATCCCTTTTCAAATCCTTTTCTCCCCTCACAACTTAGTTTACAAATATATTAAAATATGATTTTTCAAATATTGAGAAATACAATTTGTAAAAAATGAACTTGGGACTTCGTTCTATCAGATTGATTCTGCACTGTAAAATTTGAAATTTTGAGTAAGCTCAAATGATTGAGTGAGATGGTTGCACAATGTGTTCGATCTCACATAGCTTGATGTTTTAAGTAATGATAATCGTTCCGCTGTCCTGACTTAAAACAACAAGCTGTGTTTGCTCAAAGGAATTGTGCAACCTCCTCACTCAATCATTTAAGCCGACTCAAAAATCAAATTTTACAGTGTGTGTACATAAAAATGTTTTAAGGTTTTTTTAATGCAGATTCTATATATATACATGTATTTAATCATGCTGAGCATACATTTCAACATGTGTGCATGACTCCCCCATGAGCAGCATGATATCTCCACTCCTCAATTTGCTTGTAATGATACTTGGGTTTGGCGAGTTACACGAAATGTTCATGTTTTATGTTTTAAGTGTTACTGGGATTTAGCATGACATGTTCCATTACTCACTGATTTGCTCAAACCAACGGTGCTTGCTGTGCCATGCATGAAAATAACTGAAAATTAGAGTACCCCCCCCAAAAAAGTAACTTTTTTATGTAGTGGAATTATGCTCCACTGCAACTCATCTCTAATTGCATGCTCCCAAAATGCTGAAATGTTCTAAAAAGTTCAAATCTAAATGTATCGAGACACAAGTAACTGTCTCACAGTCGAGTGAGTGAGTGAGTTTGTGTTTTACGCCCTATCAGCACCACTTTCATTGTCGAAAAGTTGGAAAGTATCAACTTTCAGCAAGCAATAACACCATGTCATGATCATAGCCATTCATGGGTCTTCTCTAACTGGTGGTGTGGAAATGTAATGCTCTTAAATGTCTGGAACACTCTAAAAACTAAAAATAGCACAACATTTTCACAAAACACACCTGTAAGCTCACATGGTTAATCACTCACTCTCATGAAATGTGCACACAGGTATGAAATGTGAGTGCACATGCTAACAATCGAAGAAGTTAAAAAATAATTGTGCCACAAGAAAGAAGATTAGTTGTCCATACAGGAAAACTCTTTTAAAGTTGTAAAATTGATATTGTTTTATCCGTATTTGGTTTTACGGAGGAACTTCACTCCGAGGAAGTAGTCTCATCCTGGGTACTACAGAATAAGGACTGGTCATCTGTATAGGCTATCAATCAATCAATCAATCAATCAATCAATATTTCTATCTATCTATCCTGTCTCTCGAAAAGCAAGAAAGTATCTTTCAACACAATAGAGTAGACTTTTGAAATTTGAGTACAATGCTCCCAACTTTTTCAGGAGCTTTTTCAAAAACTTTTTGGCAAGTCTCACCATCATGATTCATGCCTGAAAAGCCAAACTGATTTCAAAACATGGCCAGGTGTAAATTCCTGAGGTCCAGGTGTCTAAATATGCAGCTGGATATACCCTACCAAAATCTGTAACTTCTGCTTTGGAAATTGTAATATATTTTGTTGTAAACAAAGATATCCAGATTTTTTGGCTTCTTTAACATGAGGATGGATGCTTTTGAGAAACTGATTTTTTGGAATATATTTAGGCCGCTTTTTTGTTGTTCTTGATTTTCGGTGAACGTTAGTCCATAGTCAAAAGTTTCTCAACTTTTTTTCTGGTATCGCAAAAGCTCCATAAATAGGCCTAACAGATACCCATGTTTATCCAGCTTTAAGCCACCAATCACCTCGACCAATGTTGGGTAATGTTCATTCGCCTCTTTGTTGTGTCCTCCTGTCCTAATTAGCCAGCCACATACTATATGGCATATAGTGCATTATAAAGGATGTAAAGCCCCAATTATCCATCCAACCATCCATTGCACCCAAGCAAACATTCCTCCATACAAGGCAAGGTACAGCTATACCATAATCCATGAAGTACCATGCAGCCTCAACTCATGCATGTTCAGGGCAGAGAAGCATAGCTGTTCAGGCCCACTGCTTGGTCAAACACACTGGAAACTGGCATTGCATCACTGCGTTTAACAAGATGTCATACACTGCACTTTCATGTTGATTTCCCCCCATAAAACATACTCAGCATGCAAGCCAGTAACAGCTCGTGTTATATTGTACCATCTCTTTCATATATGAGGGTTTTTTCTCCCAAAAATTGAATTACATGGTTTTGAATAGCCCTGATTGGGGATGATTGTTAGGAGTAGTGATTTGGAAGTACATGTACTCCTTTAGTAACAATTACAATAGAATACAATACAATTGGTGAAAATAATAATCACACTCTTGAAAAAAAATCCACACTCTGTCAAAAGCCTTCATTATGACGAATGGGACCAGTTTCGTTTAGGATGGTACTGTAGTTCTACCATTGCATTTGGAGCTGCAGCTTTCTGGTATGGACTGTGGACAGCCCTGCATGACATTGGCAGACCAAATAACTGGGATAATACAGCTACAGGACTATGTCATGATCTTTCTGTAAAACAAGGATCAGACTAGTCCTCTTACTAAATAATTCTTTACAGTAAACAACAGCTCATCATACTCATGAACCATGTATATTCTATGATAAATAGAGTTACTTTGGGGTATTCCCAATTGTTCATAATGCTGTTCATTTGGATTTTAAGTAATAAATCAATTTTCCCATTAAAATAATATTGCCATGGTAACCAATCCTCCTAGTTGTGTTTATACCTGCACCATTGCGTGTTGGCAGAGCACCCCCCCCTCGATTTCAAATATCCCTAATTTGGTAAAAAGCAAATTTGCTACCAGCAGTGATCCTCAATTAAAGGGAGGGGGTTGAATTTGTTGTCAATTATAAATGTGTTCTGCACACACAGGAGACTGATCGATCATTTTGCCATTGTTTGGTGGACCAGGGTTGGGATAATATCAACCCAGTCTTTGAACTTAGAGGCAGAGGATTCCCAGTTATATAACTGGTTGTGTGGATGAAATACTGAAAATAAAATCTCTCATACAACCAGTAAAATTGCCGAACTCAATCATGTTAATTGTTTTTAATGTGAGGCTCCAGTGTTCAAGTAGGAGGGTTCAAGCGGCACCGACTTATAAAGTATTCTAGTAAAAAATAAATTTGGATAATTATGGAAATCAAAACAGGAATACGAGAAAATGCAATACAAATATCCATATGGAGATACTTCAAGAGAGTATCTATCTTATTCTATCTATCTATCTATCTATCTATCTATCTATCTATCTATCTATCTATCTATCTATCTATCTATCTATCTGCTATCTGTCAATCTGTCAATCTGTCTATCTATCTATCTATCTATCTATCTATCTATCTATCTATCTATCTATCCACAAATAACACATACTATCCACAGAGGCCTACCTGCCCTATTTTCTAACAAAATTCCCTTTCCCTCATACAATACAGTGAATACACACATTGTCATAGATCTTATGAATTAATAAAGACACATTAACCTCGAGGTGGGGACTTACCCTGCTTCAGCACAGCACACCTGAATGAACCCAGAAAACCCCTCTGGATCAATACAAAATATTTCCCTGCAAAGAATTACTGTAACTAGATTCTATTTGAAGAAACTCAGGTTTGTTAGCAGTGCAAGCAGTACTGTCCAAACACAGCAAGCAAACCTAGAATAATTATCAGGTCAGAAATAGACAGAAATACTTTTTTCTTTTAATGATGTGTTGCAAAAAGAGTCAGATATTTCTGGTTTCGTGGTCGATGGTCTGAAGTTCCACACTCAATTGTGGAAGTATAAACCAGCATATATGTTTGAGATACATATATATTTTCTTTTTTTTTTACTTTTTTGCTTCAAGTGGCTAACAACAGGAAGATATATATTGCAAAAGCTGGACACCTGGTAGGTCTACCAATTGCTATAAACCAAAACTCTTCAATGACAAAATAATAATAATTCAATGTCATATATATTTTTTCATTTCATCCACAAGCACTACTTGGGATAGAATCTGAAGATACCATATTTTAGAATTTTTGTCAAATGAAAACGTGTTGAAAGCTGAAGAACTTTCCCCAATGAAATCCAACACCCCCATGCACCTTGAGCTGAGGGTAATTATGTTAAAAAGAGCATGTTCCAACAGTGATTGCTAGGGGTACTATGCTCTTACAAAAATGAGCATTTATAGGTTTTTATGGACAAGATTGACACCCTGTATTTACAAAACCTACAATTAGATTTACTAGCCCTGCTGGTCTATGGCATAGAAATGAAAAATAAAAAGCAAAGGCAAAAAAAAAAGGCATGAGACATCATTCTAATCATATATTCTGTCATTTCTGAGCCATTTTCTGAAATGTATTGAAATATTTCACTCCATGTCATAATGGAAAGTCTGGTAGACTGAATTTGCTGAAAATTAAAAATTACCCTTTAAAAGTAGAGGTTCTATGTTAAATAGACCCATTCAGACTCCTTGACAGTAAATGCAGGGCCCTCAATCAAAAAAGTGACATTTTAATTTCTGCCCTCTTGTGGTACATATTAAATCTAATTGAAACTTTAATTCCACCATGTTGAAAGGTGTCAAACCTGGAGTTATGGGACTACAGGTAGGGTCTATCTTTACAGGCCCAAGTAATTCAATGAAGTCATTTTATTTTGTTAATTTCGGAAAAGAAAAATGGAAGTCAATTTGACACTCCAGTCAATGCAAATTCTAAAGAGTATAAAATCACCAAAAGTGGTAGCAAGATATATGACACAATGCTAAGATGGCCAAAGAAGTCTATATAAAACACAATGATTACTTTCCAAATTTAAAGTTTAGTGACGAAGGGCATATAAATTTACAAAACTTTTTTTTAAATTTTTACTTTTGATAGGTGTATTTAGTTCAAAATTAATCGAACACATTCGAGCAATCAGCAACCTCATGCATAGTATCCTAATTTCCAATTGATCCCAAGTTGAGGATAGTTGATTGGATCACTATCAACCCAATGCCATCTGCTGAACATAAAAGGCAGAGAACTCTTCCCCAAACTTCAGTAGAGACCTCTGACTATCACTAATTAAAATCTACTCAGTGGAGATCCCAAGTAGGCCTACTTGTTAATTACTTGTTCATTACAGAATGATTAGTGGATACCAAGTTCAAGTTAGCAATTTTGGTATTTCTTTTCAAATTGAATTCTATCAAAAGGTGCCCTAAATACAATATCATGTTGTCCATGAATGAGGAACGTCTATCGTTCTGTCAATTTATCTCATTATGTTCTGGCCCTTGTCCGATGTCTTGATCCTTCAATAGAAATGCAATATTTTCTGCAATGGCACAATTTGAGCTTTCAAGTGTTTAGTTGAACACAATCAACAATTGTCTCACCACCTGCATGCCATGTTGTCATAGAAACGAAAACGACCATTTAGTGATGTCACGATTCCAAGAATGTAAATGGTTCTATGATGGTATCATTAGCAAATTTCGAAATATGAGTTTGATAGGAGAGTAATAAGTATTTGAATAGGCTTGGCTTTATCCAGAACTTTTCTTGGTCAAAACATAAAAATAGCAAATTAAACTTCACTCCAAGTCGTGCCTTATGGGGGACAAAGAAATCAGCTTTGTTAGAGAACTATACAACCATAGAGCTGTAAGTACTACACAAGTTTCCATGATATAACATAGCTTGCCAATGCCATATCATAACCTGGCTAAGCCCTAATGTGATTTAAACAAGGAAAGCAAAACAAATCTGCAGGTATCAACAACTCTTTCATTTAGGTGGGCTAGCCATATTAAACTCAGATTTGTTATGGACTGTATACTGTCTACAAGTTGACCGCCATTTACTGCCACCTAGGGTGCAAAATTCGCGAGCTCCTGTGAGCGGTCAACAGAATTTGGATCAGTGGAAGAAACCAGGACAGTGTGGAAGAAACCAGGACAGTTCCTAAATTTAGTGATGGTCTAGTTTATTTCCAAAAACTCTGCAAGTGTCTAATCTGACTTTGGTTGGCTTCAATTTTAAGCAAACAGCTTGTAAATACCAGAATAAGTTGGAACTATTTTCTATCATGGAGGATTTATACATTGTAGTTCACATATATTGCCAGTATAGAGGGGGCCACTTGTGGCATGGACAATACATTTTGCTGAGAGTAACACAGCTTTTATGAAATTGTGAATTATATTGTTGTCCTAGTTCATAGATCTCCATAAAGTAATAGAATAAAGACAATTGAGCCTTTTTGATATCACAAAGCAAAAACATTGGCTTTGTATGGACATGTGAATAAGTGAGAATGCATTCTTTTTGGAACCTTTTTTTACCACAATTTAACATGCACTAAATGGCATAAGTAGATTGAATACCATCTAACAGGCCAATGAACATCTTTTCAGATTTTCTCAGGTGGTTGTAAAATCTGAAAAGATGTTCATTGGCCTCCTTCCAGAGAGCTTACCTTCCCAGGAAGGAGGCCAATGAACATCTTTTCAGATTTTACAACCACCTGAGAACAGCGATTGACCACGGCTGGGCATCTGCAGCAATCCTTCTAGATGTTGAGAAGGCCTTTGACTCTGTCTGGCAGGATGGTCTCCGCTACAAGCTCCAAGACTACCAACTTCCTCACAAGATCATCAGGGCTCTCTCCTCTTTCCTCCACCAGCGGACCATTGCTGTAAGAGTAGGTAACAATGTCTCCCGTCGGGTCAACCTGATGGCAGGCACTCCACAAGGGTCTGTATTAAGTCCATTACTTTTCAACCTATTTGTTAATGACATTCCTTTTGCTCCTGACTCGCAGGTGCAAATCTCTCAATTTGCAGACGACCTGGCCTTCTGGTATTCTTGCAGATCGACAACAAATACAGGTTTCAGCATCATCCAGAAAAGACTTCAGGAGTGCATGGACAAGCTGCAGGACTGGTGCTCCACCTGGCGAGTCAAGATGAATCCAGTCAAGTCCCAGCTCCTGTTCTTCACTTCCCGGAAAAAACCCATCCCACAAGAACTCCAAGAAGTGACTCTCTTCGAGACTCCCATCCCCATCGTGAAAGAAGCAAAGCTCCTCGGTCTCACCATCACAGCTCCGAACCTGAGTCTCCTGCAGCACTGCAAGAACCTGCGCAGCAAAGCGGAGTCCAGGATCAACCTTCTCAGATGTCTCAGGGCACTTCATGGGGTGCCAGTATTCCCACTCTCCTTATGATTTACAAAATGTACATTCGTCCAGTTCTAGAAACTGGTTATGTTGCCACTTGGCAAGCAGATAATCGCTCTCGATCTTTACTTGCAGTTGCAGAAAACAAGGCCCTCCGCAGAGCTCTCAAGATCTTCTACACTCCAGGAGAAAGAAACACCACCAACATAGAACTCCACAGACTCTACGGCCAGCCCTGCCTCCTTGAAAGACTGCAAAGACAGAATGATGCTGCCATCATCCGATTTCAAGACTCCCCGCTCATCCAGGATCTCTACTCCAGAGTAACCAACATGGTCTGGATGAGACGAAGACAAGCAACATCACGACACCCACGAGTAACTACTATCATCGATTTAGTTGAGGAGCTCACAACAGCTCCTCCTGACCCTGACTAACCATTTAATCTCTACATTTCTCTCTTTTTAGCTACTTGACTGCAGCCACCTGAAGCCACTCAGAAAACCAAGGGAAAACTGAACCCGGGTCCCTGCCCCGGCCTACTCTGCACCAACTTACGGTAACGCCAGTCAGCTCAAACTGTCTGGTGCTTTCTACTATACTCACATTTCAACATTTCAACTTCATTTAACAACCTAAGAACCATACAATAACTTGCATCTTCCCCTTACTTTTCAGATAACAGCACAGGTTTCACAAGATGCTCCATCTTGCGCATGATGCCGCTATGCCATCTTCAATTTAACCGCTATGCCATCTTCAATTTTTCTTCATAGCTCTTCATGGACACTGCCAACCAAAACAACATTCCAGCACTGCTCTTCAGCCTAAACTCCTCTTTATCCTCAGGCTGTAGTTGTGGGACAATCATGGCAGCTTCCTTTAGCTGACATGGCTGCCCTCCGATTGCAGTTTGTCACACTCAAAATACAAGTTTCTCACACCTTCCAAATTTTCTCTTTTCCAGCTTCCTGCCTGCCTTGCCTCCCATGCCTGCCATCCTGATGCTCCCACAAGTCATCATCCACAACAACAAGTCCAAGCAAGAACACCCTGCGTCAACCTCTCCCTGGCCTGTCCTGAAACGGGTACTCGGTGCCTATGCTTGCAGGAGGGAGAGAAATCCGCAGGGTGCCCATGCTTCAATTGATACAGCACTGAATATGCCACACACATCCACCACACAGTTCCAATAGCTACGCTGCATGAGGACTCCCCTGCGGACCACATGCAGCATCACAACTAACGGAAGATGTGGAACAGCCATCCGGCTGTTGATCGTCTGTGGATCTACACAACAGATCCGCACTTCACTTTTCGTTCGTTCGTAACATCTGATGAGTAAAATCATCCCTTTCACAGGCAAAGTGTATGCTAAAGTTTCAAAACTTTCTTTTTGTCTCAGGATTCCCAAACATTTTCAGTCAAAGCAGTGGACTGGATATTTGCCAGCAACCATGCTTTGTGAAAGTTGTTTGGCGTAGTAATATGGACAGCTGTTGTCAGGCCCGTAGCCAGGATTTTTTTGTGGGGGTGTGTGATAAGCAATCTAGGGGAACTGAGGCCCGTAGGGCCGAAACTTTGCGGCCGGGGTGAGGGGGCCGCTTAAGGCCCCCAGAAGCCAACGGATTTTCGACACTCTGAGACACATTCTGAGCATTCCAGAGGGTTAAATTTGAAGGAAAAATTCCCAAAACGTTCAATATTGTAACATCTTAAATGCCAAAGAAGACAGCCTTTGTGAATTTTGACCTTTTCTTATTGCCTGGTCTATACTGATAATCGTCTCATATTCGGGGCATTGAGGGTCCTGTAAGAGGCCGGGGGCCATCGAATGAAAAACACAGGAGACAAAGGAGATAGGAGATATTCTACAGAGGGATGTTGAGGCCAAAGCCATACTGAAGAGGCAGGGCAGGGTGCATGCATCAGTTATAAGGCGGGACGTAGAGAGAGGGAATGCAGAAAGGGTATAGGAGTTTAGAGGCAGGGATGGAGAGAGGGAGACCTAAGGAGGAGGAAGAGATGAAAGGAATGAAAAACCATTTGGGTGAAGGTAGAAGGGAGATGCAAGAGATGGAGGTGACAAGAGCTGGGGAAAAGGGAGTAGCTATTGCTAAGTGGATGAAGAAAGGTGGGAGTATGAGTCAGACAGATAGAGGGCAAAAGAGGGGGAGGGTTGAAACCTAAGAAGGCTAAAGCTATCAGGAGGAGGCAAGACAGCCACAAGAGCTTATTATATGCAGAAGAAGTAGTCCAAACATTGCTTCTGATTCCAGAGGTGCAAGTCAGAGAGATATATAATTAGGGAAGGAAGCAGATGAATAAACCGGAGGAGGTTTAAAGTAACAGGAGGAAGCAAAAAATAGGGAGGAGTTAGTCTGATCGAGCATTGCTTCTGAATATAGAAATTCAGAAATGTAACGGAGGAGGTTGAAAGCAGAGAGTTGCTGTAGGTAGAGAGTGAGGAGACATGAGCTAGGGAGGAACCAGTGAGTGAGCTATTTTTACTAATTTATTAGGAGCCCCAAGAAAAATGGAGCAGGCATAAAGGCAGAATACAGAAAGAACGGAGTAATAGATGGAGAAGGCATATGCCATGGAGAGGGCAAACAGGGAGGAAAGAAGAATTGTTGTGGATGAGAGAAAAGCAGGCGAGGAAAAAGAAAGGACAAGGAAGAGCCAGATGGGAAGACCAAATGTGGCTGCATTAGAATAGGAGGCAGCGAGAGAGTAATTCGAGAGGCCCAAGAGATGGGAAAGGGTGCAGAGACACAGGAAGCAAGAGCTAAGGAGGAGGAAAGAGCTATTGGGGAGGAGGCTAGAACTGGGTTGAGGCAGAAAGGGATAATGCAGGGAGGGGAGAGTCAGAGATAGCTAGAATGAGAGTAACCGGAGAGGTAGGAGGATACCATGGATGAAGGAATGGCTGGGGAAGAGATGCATGGAAAAGGAGAAACCCAGAGAGAGAGAAAGGAAGAGTGGAAGGAGGCATTAGCGAGGGAGGAGGAAGCGAGGGATGTCTATCTAGAGAGGAAGGTGACTGAAGAAGGAGAAGGCACGCAGGAAGGAGAGAATAATTGTGCCCCCTCCTAAAATATTTTAAGGGCCGGATTTTAAAACACTTTCTTTTGTTTCCCCTTTTCTTCACTTTACCTTTTTAGAAATTTGTGGAAGTTCTGGTAGATATGGGGCAGTGCAAACACAACCTTCACACCCCATGGCCATAATTTTATTTTGGAATTTAATATTTGGAGTAGGCCTAGAGCCTGAGCCACATGGACCTTATGTTTAACAGCAAAACAACTTTGCATGCTTGTACGTGCTCCGTCCCTCAAGACCATTCAGGTTTCTTTGTGAGGGGGAGGGCTCATGACAGGTCACAGACAGGATACATCCCCTGCTCCCTTCTCTCATACTCGCAATATCAGTTATCCCCCATTTTGCCCGCTCTTCCCCCTTCTACCCCCCTCTTTCCCTTGTTGCCCCCGCTTCCCTCGATTTACCCCCTCTTCCCCGTTCCCCACTCTTGCTCCTGTTTCCCCCACATAACCTCCTCATTTCCCCCAATTTCCCTGCCTTTCCCCCTCACTGCCTCTAATTAAATGTTCTTATCTTAGCATTGTCCCATGGGAGGGGGGGGGGGTTGGTGTTTCTTCTCAATACCACTGCCTACTCCAATTTTAGATGTAAATTAAGTTTCTTTCAATGCCCATCAACATAAAAACACCTCCCAGATATGGATGAGTCACAGCATGTAATTCTTTTTCTTGAAAAAATATACATAAAAGCTCTTGAAATCAAAGAAGAATATACCCCGTCTTCAAAAATACTGCAACCTAGGCCTATTAAAAGAAATTCTGAATGGTCCCTCAAATGGTTGCTGTGTTTCTTGAGCAATGCATACATTTATTTTTGTTTGGAAATAAATCCAATCAAAAAGTATTGCAACCGCGTGAATCGACATTCGCGGATTCTCGCAAAAACGCGTAAGATCATTGTGGATTCAAGGGGGAGGTTGGGCTGTGGGGGGGTGTGTACACACCCTACACACCCCCCCTGGCTACGGGCCTGAAGAAAGTTAGAAAAGATAAAATGTTAAAAAAAACTTATCAGCCCCAAATTCCAGACAGGAAAATTTAGGAGTAAAACTCACGTTCAGAAATTCCGATGAATGGTATCAAAAGCCCTGCACATAATAAAAGTACCAAAAACATCAAATGGGGAGCTAACAATAAACCTGCCCTGAGGGAGCATGGCGTGAAATATCATGTAATCAAGTAATAATTTACTAATAAAACATTGCTGAAATCATAAAATGTACTATTTGCACAATTTCTTGAATGTTAGTACATTTAGACGACTAGTAATTTTAGTGAAATATAATAATTTTCTGTCTGGAAGTAACTTGATGATTGTGTAAAATTGCAGTTTTGTGCAACAGCTTTTTTAAAATTTTTAATCTTGTTTGCAAAATAATGTGACACAGAAAGATGTAGATGTTTAAGAGGTCTTTATATTTCAATTTTAAATTTCATAAATACAATATTTGCTTGAAATTGGCATCATCCCATCTCCATGTCATATATCAGACCAACACAACAAGTCAGACTGTCTAGCGTCTATGAGCACCATATATCCCATTTGCCACTTGGGTGAGCCTTCAAATTACCCTCAGCACAGGCACAGGAGTCATGCACATGCAATGGAACAGCTGACAGATGTCAAGTTGTGAATTTGTGAAGGGAGGATGAGGGCAATGTTTAGGGCTATACGTCCTGTACTTAGGCCGCTGCACTGAATAAGTTTTATAGAACCCAGGTCCCAGAGGTCAGCACCTACCACACTACCACTGAGCCAGACCCAAGGCCAGATAGATAGATAGATAGATAGATAGATGATTGGGGCTTTACATTCTGTATTTATGCACTTGGTATACTAATTTGCGAGTTCACTCGCATTTGTGAGCGAACCAGTTAAATAAGGGGTAGTCAGAAATTTTGGATCGTTTGTGAGAGTCAAGGAAGCACTTATCAAAGTTTCTTTTTCATGAAATTAATGAAGAATAGGCTAACTTGAGGCGTCTTGCTTTTTTGTGTGTCTTTTGTGTCTTGTTTAATTACAATTTAAGTTTTTAGTTTCAACCAAATCACGGCAAAACAGGAAATAGAAATATTCTTGTTATTGTTTTACTGCCCTCTGATTGGCCGAAACAGGTTCGATGTCTTCCCGATAGTTTTCAGACACTTCTATTAGGGCTAGAATTAGAATTTTAGGCTCTTTTGAATCCTGGTGCCTTAATCTTTATGATTTCGTTTTTTCATGAAGATATCTCAATTAATTGCTGAGAATTCGTTGAAAATGCATAGGCCTATATATTTTTCCCCAGGATGCACTGTGCATGTCAGGCAATTCAGAATAGCAATTAAGACTTCACCAATTAGCCAATTTGCCATTCACACCTTGAGTTAGTATATTTAAATTAACACCTTCTAAGAAGTCCCACATCATTGAAGGCCATTGTAAAAGTGAACTTTCTCATAGCAATCAATGCCATCTTTGGGGGGAGGCAATCCACTCAATTAAATTTTAACATGACAGTCCTGTGAATTTTTTTTTCACATGAACCACAGCTGCACACGCTTTGTTACAATGTTTTTTTTGCTGTACAATTCAGTTTATTTGATGACTACCAAGCCAGCCTGAAGAGTCACACTGTACAAACGGACAGACTCAACGGCAGTTATCAGGCAAATATGGCAGTGAACATATTTTAAAAGAATAAAAATAACAATGTACATATAGTGGCTTTCATACTATAATGTTAAATGAAAGGAATTATTGCAGTGACATTTATCTGAACGAAAAATTATATTAGAAATAACCCCAGGCATCTTGATATATGTTTACCAACTGGTGTCTCACTTTTGTCTTTGTAACTCACTTTTTAGCTATTTACAATGAAAAACTCGGGAAAATTGTGGAAGGGGTTGACAGCTAAAAATACAAGGTATTTTATAAGATCATTTTCAAGCTTCTATGTGCTTTATTAATGCACTAGATTAGCATTTCAAAATTTTCTTCTGCACACACATCTTGATAGGACAGCCAAATAAGGCAGGTTTCACTCAGCGCATTGCAATAGTGCATTCATATTTTGTTAATTTAAGGGTGATTGAGTAGAGAGACGTTAATGAAATATTGTGCATAAAATGAAAATACCAGTGGTTGGTCCTTGACAAAATGTTATGAATATGTGGATACAGTAACAGTTACCACGGTTACTAGCCTGTCAACATCAACTGAACAACACAAGTCAAGTCAGCCGGGTATACCAGCACAACACAAGTCAAGTCAGCAGAAAAGTTCTTGTATTTTATAACTCAATTTTAGAAGAACATTATTGCCCTTGCATTGCAGTCTCGTTGTGTTGAGTGCAGGATGTCTGCAGCATTTTTGGAATCAAATTCCAGGATTTTCTAGGCTTTTCTTGGCCCAAATTTTCCCAAAATCAAGGCCAATCTTCCAGAGAATGCAGATTACTTTTTTCTGATAGTAAAAATGTATCGGCGACCTGACTGTCACAAGAAATCGCAAAATATTCAGCTGTGTTTCTTTTTTTATTAGTATGAAGCAGATTCCAGGCCTTTTGTGGTAAATGCAATTTTTTCAAGGCTTTTCAAGGACTGGCAGACACCCAGGTCACACCCTTTGAGTAGTTAGAGTCAGGGAAGTGCAAGTGATTACTTCAATCTGCTTTTGTTACTGTGATGTCATTGCATATTCAATAGGTCAATAATGGATCATTTGGAGTCTTCTACAGTTTTAATCAATTGAGTAACTAAATTATTGCCAATATTGCTTCACAAGACTGTGGCATTTTTGAAGATGCATAAAGAAATATAGTCCTACAGACGACTCCTAAATACATTTTTAAACTTACCATTTTAGATTTATAGGAAATTCACCCTGTACTAGGAGTTCCTACTTTGATATATATCTGAAGATTGAGGGATGCGACAAAGAATTGTTTCAGCAAAGCAAAAAATATTTTGTGGAGAGCTTCCGAACCTGGGTCCCAACAATTGGGAGCCCAAGGCTCTTACCTTTTCCCCATTTTTCTTATAATTTCCACATTATGCTCATAATTTCTCCATTTTTCTTACCATTTCCCCATTTTCGTTTCTAATCTTGCTAATACATCTGCAGAAATTTCCCCAAAATCTGTTCAGGGGGCAAGTTGTCCCCCCTGCCCTCTCACCCCCCCCCCTAATGGTTATGCTACTGATCTCAATACCTTTTAGATCTGGCCTTCCTGCTATTGACATAATTTGTTGTAAGCCGCTTGTACTTTCTTTTTTACTGCACCGCCCACCCCTCCTGGTGATACCACTGCTAAGTTTATTGTCTGTTCTATTTCTCTGATCATGTATGAAAATCTAGGCCCCAAATTCTACACCATTTTCCCCAAGAATCCACTCACAAAAATGGCAAAACAACATACGCATAGTGAACTCGCATGTGTTCCGCTTGCGACACAAATTCTAGTTATTAAGACAGGAGGAGGACGCGGCAATGAGGCAAAGGATAGAAACAGCTGTCCAACATAGGCCCAGGTGACCCGGCAAGAGCTGGATTCGAACCCTGGACCCAGCGATTGGCAACCCAAGTTACCCAACACACTTCCACTAGACAAACCCACACTCCCCGCCGGATAAAACAGATAGATAGATAGACAGATAGATAGATAGATAGCTAAGAGGGGCTTTACGTCCAGTATTTATGCACTTGGGGGCTAATTAGGCATACTTCAAATACAGACAGCATGACATTACTGTCAGCTAATTCTGAACATCTTTTTCAGAAATCTACCTGAGCAGGCAACACCCATGGGAAAGAGCAGAGCACCAGACATTGACAGGTGAGGGTGATTTTTTACAGACGTGGCAAATGTCATGCTTGGAATAGTAATTCAATCCAATTAGTTTCTTGAATTTCTTGCTTCTCAACTCAGCCAATGAATTACATGATGTCTGTCCTGTTAGCAGTGTTATAATGTTCAGTCCTGAATAGGCCTGTGTATTTGTTTTCATACACATACATTTGACATTATAATATGACATTGTAATTTGAGATATTTGAGAGATATTATGACACCAGCTGTCATCAAGTCCATTCTATAGATCTATCTATCTATCTATCTATCTATCTATCTATCTATCTATCTATCTATCTATCTATCTATCTATCTATCTATCTATCTATCTATCTATCTATCTACCTACCTACCTACCTACCTATCAGTCTACTTTGTCTGTCAATCAATCAATCTATCTGTCAATCAATCAATCAATCAATCAATCATCCTATCTATCTGTCTATCTGTCAATCTATCAATCAATTCTATATATATCTATCTATCCATCTACAAGTACCAATCATGTAGGGGGGGGGTTGGTCTAGTGGTAGCGTGCTTGACTGCCAATCGCTGGGTCAAGGGTTTGAATCCAGCTCTTGCTGGGTCACCTGGGCCTATGTTGGACGGCTGTTTCAATCATCCTTCGCCGTGTCCTCTTCCTGTCCTAATTAGCCTACCAAGTGCATAAATACAGGATGTAAAGCCCCAAACATCCATCCATCAATAGTACCAATCATGTGGATCAAAACATCAATCTGTGGTTGTTGTGCACACTTTATCGAGGATTAATTAAGCACCAGATTAACAGTCAGTGATGTTATAACTGATAACTGATATTGTTACACAATTGGTTTTATTGTTGTGTATAACAGCTTTGCTTATAAGTTAACTGCTTTGCAATTTATTACCATCAACTTGAGTGCAAAAGGATTAATCGAGGCAGGAGTGCTAACTTCAAAGTTATTACAACATGTTCTTTTATTCAAGGTCTTAAAATTACAGTGATTTTGTTGATTTAAATTTAGGACATTTTTCCAGAAACACTCAAGGTGGATATGACTGTACAAGTTACACTTAAACTTGGGACAATTGCCATACACATGAAATATCACAATTCCAAAGGGAGCCCAGGGGAAAGCTATCACCCAATTGAGAAACGTATACCTATGTCCCCAAACAGTAGCTATAATAAAGCTTATACAGTAATAATTCTGATGTCTAGACAGCTGGCATTTATATCATTATCAAAACATTCAATTTTCCAACATTTATACAAATTTTTAATCAAAACAAAACGAAATCCTTCCTTATTGCTAAATATTGAACGGTTTTTCAACCACCCCAGCTGGACATAATATACCCCTCAATTGTTAAACACCCTGCAAATACAGACATGCCCTTGAGGCGTGATATTGAATAATCTTAAATGTTATAATACCAAATGAACTTGCTGATTTGCTTTATAGCAAATGGGGCACATCAACATGGGCCCCTGTCATCTATAGGCATCAGCAAACTAGTATCTGCTTTGACAGTATTGACAGAGACTGATACCATCCTTAATGAAATACCATGGGAAAAAGGGCAACTCTAATTTTGAGTTCATATCAATTACATGAGGTAAATACATCATCTGGGAAACATATTGTCATCAATTATACAAGGATCTTCTCAGAAAAATATTAAAATCTCTCTATCTATACAAATCAATGTCTTTAGAAGTTCACTGAAACCATGCTCAATTAGTGTTTTTTCAGACATACAGATTTTTTTTTTGGTAAATGGGTTTTATAGGCCAACATTTCAGTTGTAAAAAGAATTAAGCATGTCTTCATCATCCTTCAGAAATTGGTTGACATGGGGCAATTCTGGAATTAATCAGAATTGTGAAAATCAATTAAGAAGTGTAAGAAAGGTACTCACAGGGGGATAGTAGATGGTCTTGGGCCTCCCGGATCCCTTGTAGTAAATCCCATCATTTGAAACCGACATGATTGCACAATATCATCAAAATGATGATATTAAACTCTCGACCTGCTGCCAGACACAGCCAAGCAGCTACTGACAGACATTGCTGGAGTGAAAGCAAAAATGCTCAACTCTGATTGGCCAGTAAGCAAAAGAGGTGTGGCCAAATAGCACGTGCTTCTGTTTACATTTACTTTTACAACACGTGGAGCGTGACAAGTGAAGCCATGTGCTTGGCAAACATCAGATACTTCTGGGCAAATTGGCCAATTATAGGAAGCTGGCTATAGGCCTAGGAAGGGCAGCTGGGCACCCTGAGCACTGCTGAGAGGGTAGACATGCCAAACTGTGAAGATTCAGAACTTCATTCTGCAGATTCTGGAGTAGGCCTATGCATGGGGAGTAGTATCTAGGCCATGATAGCTCTATGAGGCTCAGGATGGGCTATGGCTGTAGTATGGACTGTATGGGGACAGGAAATTCAAAAGTAAAATGGTACAGGGATGTGGGACATAAAACTCTATCCAGTGCTTAGGGAAAGATCAAAAATGCAATAAGTAAAATTGGAAATGGACAGGGGGCTAAGCTAGGGGTCACTTCGGGGGGTACTCAGTCATGAACCCCTGGATGATATTAATAATCGTCCCCTTACAGGATACCATTTTCTGATGAAGGAGCATATTGAATCACAATATATATATAATTCCAGCAGGAATTTTGCAGAATTAATTCTGAATTATTGTAAGGGGCTGACCAGATGATCTTCTTTGTGGGCGAGGGAGGGGGGGGGGCCCGGGGGGGCCTATGGCTTTTTGGTGAAAGAAAAATTAAGTTAGTTTCCCACTTTACAGTGAAAAAAAAAGTTTGTTCAGCACATGAAACAAAAAAAAAGGTTGTTTCCACCTGTAGCTAGGGTAACGCAATGTTAAAATTGCGTTTGTCGCGCGACAGCGTGCAAAAAAAAAAAAAGATCGTTGACGCTCAGGACATAAAAAAGAGGCAAAAGCCATGCCCCCCCCCAACAATCGTCTGGTCGGTCCCTAATCCCTGCAGAATCCTGACCTCTTTCCCCTCTCAGGACCGTCATTTTCAAAATTGGGTTTCAGTAATCTTTTTTTTAATGTTTTGTGTCAGCTCTAATATTTTCACCTGATTTGGCAAAAAAGTGATGGGACTTCTACCAGCCCCATAGGAATTGGCACCACTGTCCTCTCTAATCTTGAGTGCATGATGCATACATTTATAACTGATAATTCCCACGGAATCAATGCAGAAAATTAAGCTAAACTGCTAAATAAATTTTCTGAAATGTACAATTCTTATACAAGAATACAGAATTCTTAGGGACTGGCCAGATGACAGTTAGAGGGAGGCTATGGATTCAACCCCAGGACGAAGTTGTTCTTTTTTACGCCCAAATTATGTGACGACAAACTATTTTTTGCATGCGAAGGAGAGAAAAACTTTTTTATCACAATTCCCTAGCTACAGGTCAGGTGGAATTTTTTTTTTTTGTCATGTGGTGAAAAAACTCTTCTTTTTTTTCAGTGCTAATATCATTAGAATCAGGGCCGTAGCCTGCATTGTAGGCATTGGGGTGGGGGGAGCAGCTGTATGCCTCTGGATCAGACTCTAAGGATTCAGACCAGGCTACGGCCCTGAGAATTGCACTTCTAATTACTGCAGAAACTTTTCCGACTTAATTAGATTACAGGTAACAGGTCTACATAGTATTTCTGTACAACTGCAAAATTCTGCAATAGCTGGTGCAGTCCTGAAACAGTGTGAAAGCTCTTTAAGGAATTTAGGAGCTTTTAGACCTGTTGGCCTTAATATTCTAATTTCTAGGGCAAAAGCATAGGCGTACGGCACGCGCAATTTTTAGGGGGGCGAGCGACATTTGCCCGAATTTCAAGATCTAAATTAAATACCATTTCTAAAGAAATTGCCTGTAAATCATAAATTTTCATAGTAATCATCTGCCCGAATTTTTTAGCATTTTTGCACGAATCTTACTGTTTCCCAGACTTTTGGGGGGGCGATCGCCCTCCCTGCCCCCCCCCCCCTCCGATAGGCCTATGGGCAAAAGCCTAAAAGGTTTACATGAAAAAGTTTTTAACACACAAGTAGGAGCATCCACTCTTCTTGCAAATAATTATTACCCTGACCAGAGACTGTATCTCTCTGACCCTGACACAGTTTCCTTGTGACCCATCCAGGTCTGCATTCTGCAGCTTGTGCAGGGCAATCCAGCTGGCCAGTGCAGGGAGAGCCAGTCATTCATGTTGCATTGCATGCTGCATGCAATGAGAGAATAGTTCACACATTTTCCTGAAGGGGCGCTCACGCTCGGTAAAACAAGTACTCCATCTGACGAATAAGTCGCTGTGGCCTGCAATCTCGGCCAAAAACCACACAGAAAACATGTTGGGTAGAGTTTGTCGGAATATCTCTTGTATTTCAAGAAATGGTGTGAAATTCATCTCAAATAATGGATCGAGACTGAGCAGCAGTAAGGCCACGAAAGGTATGAGTGCTGTCATGGCGTGGGATGATGCCACCTTCAAGATCTCTCTATTTTTCATGATTTGTTTTGCTGACACTCCAGGCAGGGATGTCATTGACATTGTCACTCACTCAGTCACTGTCAGTGTCAGAATTACAGCAGAAAGTTTGGCATTCACTGACACATTGACACATTGAAAAGGTCGCTCGTTCGGGTAAATCACCACAGGGCGGGTCATATTTTTATACAAGGTCAAGGATCTGGGGCGGATCCAGGAATTTATGAAAGGGGGAGTTCCGGTGTTGAGACCCGAGGGGCCGGAGCAGGCCGGGATCTCTATGTCGGGATTGAATAGTTTAGCTGTAAGAGGGGGAGACCCCCTCGACCCCCCCTCCCTGGATCCGCCCCTGCTATAATGCTACAGCAATATTATGTGTATTCACTGCTACTGCTGCACTAGGTCTTTAGACCCCTCGGCATCTGCTAGAGGCAGTTGTGCGTTCTGGGTGCTGGAAATATTGGACCGTGTTAGGAGTATTCAGAACTCATTCTGGGACCCTTTAGCTGGGGGAAATACTTATTTCAGCTACGCATATGTGCAGTCAAAGTAATAGTAAGAACTCAACTAACTGGTATACATGTAGGGGCTATATGATGCATTGACTTTCAGATGCAAAACAAGATGTGGAGGCTCTATTCATCGACCCCCAAGTTCAACTCATTTTACGAAGAGTCACTGGCTTCGATATTGACAAAATCTTCAAAACCAAAAAGACGTTAGACCCAGAACCACCGAAATACAAGTTGCTGACTGACACCCAGCTGGAGAAGGTAGGCGCAACAAAATCCCACTTAAACGGTTTCCAAACCATATTTCAGCCATGCTGTATACATCTAGAGAATTAAGGATGTAGTTAAATAAAAGAGATTTAAATCAATCAAATATAATGTATGCCTTATGAGTCAATAAATAAATCATGATTTTGATGTTTTAACCGCATTAAAAATATAGGACCACTCTATATTCTCAGCACTCCCTTGGTAAAAATTCAAGCTTTTCAATAGAGTAAGTGCATTCAACTTTTTTTTAGGAAGTGACAGATGCTGTCGATCAAGGCAAGAAATTTCTGCAGATGCCTCCCTACATGAAACCGTGGAGCGAAGAGTCTGAGATCTTGAGTGACGATCCGGAAATTGAGGGATTCAACCCAGAAGGGGTTAATTACGTCTTTACGGACATCTCGTTTGGTCTTCCTCCAGATGTGAGTTGTGTGTTATTTGATTTATAAGGGAATGATAGTGAAATATGTTGCAAAAAAACAGGTCACAACATTGGCCCAAAAGGAGTACAATACCAAAATGAATACTTCCCAACTTTACAACCTTAGAAATACAAGTGGTTACTTAAATGATTTCATTAGAGCTTCATGAGCAAAATCCCAGCTGGATGTCGTTCGGACAAGACATTAAATTGGCGGCCCTTTGTATACATCAGTGTCTGTGCTGGGCAAGCAAAATATCCCTCACATGGGGTAAATATGTGACATGTTGAGGACTCCAGCAGCCCTGCTCTCTCTCCGATCTCAGTAATCAACCCTCGTGAGCGCCCTGAACTGGGCTTAGAGGGCTGCAATTACCATATATATCTATCCTGTTGTTATTAACATTTTGGATTTGGAGTGTATACATCTCATATGTGTGAAAAGCAAATGAAGAAATCCGGAATTACAAAAATGTTATTTGGGATCAATGTAAAGACCACTCAGTGAAATAGGTCTATTAATATCATTCTATTCCATAATAGCATGACCTCTAATTTCAGCAAAGAGCGATAGTCATACGAGAGCCAAATGGAAAACTGCGGATCGCTAACAGCCCCGAGAGAAATAGGATCTTGAATATCTACTACCCCAGGGAAGGAAGACACTACAGGGTTCCCTCTCTGTTTAATGAAGAGAACTTAGAGGTGAATATTACATTTTTGCCAGTTCTATAAGTCTAAATTTATGCTAGCTCTTAGTTAAAGACATAGCTTTAAATGTTCAGATTCCAATTCTTATTCATTATTTCTGTGAGAGTCCGAGTCTTGCATGAATTCCCCACAGAATCATGTGTATTTTCCATTCAACTCATAAGCTTGACATTTTGATAATTCTTAAAATATTCACATTCTCATTTTCAGCGTGTCCTTGAACAGAGAAGGTACGAATACATATTGGACTCAGCGTGCGTCCAGTTTGAGCCAAATGATCCCGAATATATCAGGGTAAGATTACTAAGATTACAGCCTAATTTACAGGCTATCCACAAATATTTCAGTTTTAGGACTATGCAAGTTCAAGGTTGATTTGTATAAACTAATGCAGTCTTGATGCATATACTAATGTGGAAGTTAGCCTGATATTGATAAGGGAAATCAGTGTGATAATGACAAATTTTGAAAAAAAACAAAAACAATTGCAACTGAAAATCTCTGTCTTTTTCCAATTTAAACAATTTTACTTCACATCTCCTGACCTTTGTCGTTAACAGGTTGTCCACCGAACGTATGAACACATAAACACAACGGAAGAATTCCACAACCTGAGGTCAACTCGACATTTCGGGGGAATGACCTTCTACTTTTCATTGCACAAGAAAATAGACAACCTCCTCGTAGACATGCTGCAGAGGGACTTGTGAGTAAGATCGGAGATTTCTGGTCAATTTTTAAAAGCAAGGCTGGTGGAGACACCCTAACCAGTGTTCCAGCTGGGATTAAATTTGGCATGCAATGCCATGCATGAGTCTCGAAAGGCAGCGCACTTTCCAGTTTTGAGGGAAATTTTTCAAAAGTGATGTACCGTTCTCTTTTTTTTACATCTCACTTTTAAAACGGGCACGGTACATGGCGTAATCCTCAAATAACCCATATATTTTAAACCGGAATACTGCTCCCATTGTAGGGTTAGTTTACATGCGCCCTGCTAACAAGCTCTATGAAATACAATACCCACTGCAGTTGGTATCTTTTAGGACATATCCAGCAGTTCAAATGGCCTGGTTATGTAAAATATATATTTCAGACAAAAATCAGTAATAGTCAATCTTGTTTACAAGTAAATTAACATAAACTTTGGTTGCACGATTAACAGTATGTAAACTTTTACAACAGAAACTTCACATTTCTTGTCCTGAATTTCAGATTGTCAGACGCAGCTGATCTCGTACGTCTTTATCACATCATCCATCCGCAGTCTAAGTCAGCAGAGTCAAGTAAAGATGTCAACAAAGATGTGGAGTTAATTCAGGTATGAACAAATATTGTTGTAACATTATTAACCAACTGGGAAGCGTTCAGAATCGTGTTTAAGGGCAAGCCATAATGTTGAATCTAAACATAAACAGTTTGGTCTGTATTATTGTGTCACTGGAAAACACAAGTATAAATATATTTAAATGCCATTAGGCCTGTAAATATATATATAATATCAAGACAAGAATTTGGCCAAAATGTTTTTTCGGGAGGGTCGGAATAAACTTCGGAATTTCTATTGTGCCAATAATAAAGAAGCTCGATAATTTGATTCCATCTTTAGCACTAAAATAACCACGATAATTAATCACTGTATGGCTGACAACAACAAATTGTTCTTCCTACCAACTTTCAGAAATTTGCTTCATCTGACGCCAAACAAGGGGGCAAAATTGAACTGGCGTTACAAGGTTTGAATGAACAAAGACCAGAATGAAATAATGTATTTGAATTTTATTGTAAAAAATAAATAGTGAATTCCAAAGTAAGAGTTTATTTTGACTGTGAAGTGATTCATTCATGACATGAATATTTTAGATTATGATTAAGAGTTGCATTTGAAAGATTCTGCCAAAAAAAATTCAAGATTCGAAAATTGAAAAAGTTTGGTAAGAAAACATTCTTTTGTGCTTTATGTATTCTTAAAATGATACTATAACAAAGATCATGTAGGCTGTAGCCTATACATAAGAATAATAAATATAAGATATTTTGTAAAATTATATAAAAATATAGGACAATGTCAAGCATGGAATACAAAAGTACACTACACAATGCTGAGTAATAATTATCACAGAAAAGCCACTGTTAACATTGTTCTGAAAATACTTTGTGGTACTATCACAGAAAGCTCAGAGCTGTAGAATGATAACATTCAAGAAAAAATTAACTTTTCAAATGGTAGAAGTTACCGTAGAACAATTTACATTTTTGATATGTGTGAATTTATAAGCATATCCTGAGCATATCCTGAGTATTTGAAATGACAATCAATTATTTGTTCAAGTATTGCGGATTTACATTACAGATTTATCTATCGCAAGACTACTCCTCAGCATTGCCTTGGTCTCTTCTTGTTATTGGCCTACAATGTGCATAAGTTCAGGATGTAAAATGCCACTCATTAATTTCTTTTTTTTGGAAGTTTGTCATTGTTCTAATACTGTCAAGGTATCTAATGGTTAAGATACATTCGGAACTTCCTGTTATGGTCACAGGTTCAAAGAAAGTCTTTCGGGTCAATCGGGTCAGTTTGTCATACTGCACTGTGCACGATGTTAGGTCTACATAAGCTCTTCCTACAATTTCCAAGTCTGTGCTGTTGGAAAACTTGATTATTTGATGCACTATGGTTCATTTCCTTGAGTTTTACAGAAGTTGTTGCGAAGAACTAGCAAACTGAACAATGTCCTCTGTTCACAAGGTTCAAAAGATTGCAGCTACACCGGCAGCTGTGTGGCCTGTGCCAAAAAACTATTTGATCACTTATCACAGTAACCAGTTGGCAATGGACTCCTTGAAAAATGACTTCTTTCTTCTTACAAGTGAGGTTGTAGGTATATTCATTTTTTTTTACTGGAAATGTACTTTCGGTTGAATTGCTCGATTGTCTTTTCGGACTATTCCGTTGTTACAGAATCCAGGTGATAATGTTCGGTCTCTATGTCGTCAGTAACAAGAACACTGATACTGTCCTGAGTCAGCTTTGATGTCTTCACTTCATGAAGGTCACTAGGTCCGTCTGATTCCTCATCGCTCGGCAAAGTCAGTTCTATGGAAGGATTGCACGTCTTGTGAACTGTGACAAGTTGAAAGTCAGGATCGCTGGATGCTCTCGGTTCTTTAAATGAGGAATTTAAACTGCTTTTGGATGCTGTACGAGAGTTCGGACAACTATTGGCAAACCCTCTGTTAGAAACGACCTGTAGTTTATGGGCGCTGTATATTTTCATATTAGAAGGGATCGATGTACTGACTTTCGGAGTTAAAGGATGTTTTTCTTTGGTTAAATACCTCACAGCAGTGCACATAGGAGTATTCCAAGTGGCTAAAACAAAGTTACGCCAAGTGTATTTCTGTCGTATGCGTATTTCAATATACACAGTCTTTTGGTCAACTACTTCTTGAGTTATTTCCTTATATTCAAGTGGTTTAGTAAATTTTATGGACACTGGACTGAATTCTTGAGGTGATTGGTTACATTTTAAAAGTTTTGATGCAGAAATATATTCCGTGTTTCTTTTGGACTTCTTGGTTTTATCAGGAAGTAGGTATGACCGCACAAAGATATCCTGAATCATAGAAGTTTCCACTGCAAGAAAAAAAAAAATTTATTTTTATGAATTGCAATTAAATATTGCAATGGAATATGTATATAATTTAGTATAATTTAGTTGTTTAATTGGTTGTTTAACAACTCACTTTAACCATCTATTTCTGAGCAAAAAATATTTACCAGGTGGTAAAATTAAATCCTGAAGTTCCCAGACTCGTATTTTGAAGCTCTGTGCCTTTTTGTGGTACTCAAATGACAAAATTGCATGGCCCATAACTGAAAAAAATTGACAATAACATTATACACAATCGATAATAGCGCAGTTTTAGATAATTCAGTTCAGCTCACAAAGATGTATGCATATCTCAGAAAGCATAATTGCCAATGACAGAACTTGGGTTGACACTGTGCCGTGGTCGACTGCCAGGATTCCAACAAAAGCAACATGTGCTATAGATAGGCCTAACTGTGGAGGATTTTCCATTGCTTCATAATTATCATTATAAATAAGGTATGAAGAAGACCCAGTCTGATTAAATTTTAACACTTCCTTTCACTTTACCTAAATCTTTATGATAATCCAGAACTCCGCTGTTCCAACTGGAAACGGAAGAACCACTCAGGTCACTAGCTAGGGATAGCCTGTCGAAGTCCACCAATGAATTGTCAGTACTGCTGGCATCTATTTTGGAGTCTGTGCTTTCTGATCGTACTTCTGATTTGTCTTGTAGAGAAATTGAAGTTTGAGGTGACTCTTTGCATAGAGGCTTATTATTTTCTGGAAGTGAAAAAATGTTTGCTTTATCATACTGCTTTTTTGCACCAATGCGATTCAGTTCCATAAGACTGGTATTAAGTTAATGAGTTGTGTAATTAGGGGCCGACCAGATGATCTTTGGGGGGGGGGGCTATGGATATTTGGTGAAAAAAAAAGATTGTTTCCCACCAGACACTGAAAAAAAAGTTTGTTCAGCACATGACAATAAAAGTTTGTTTCCACCTGTAGCTAGGGTACCGTAATGTTAAAATTCCGATAAAAAAGTTTGTCGTGAGTGCGCATGCAAAAAAATTGTTTGTCGACGCACCGCGAACGAAAAAAAAAGTTCGTCCCGGGGTAAAGTCCATAGCCCCCCCCCCAACTATCGTCTGGTCGGCCCCTTACATAGTTAAAAAAGAGTGCTTAGGTCACTTGTTTTCACAAGGAATCCCTGCTGGAAATTTTCTTTCACCAATTAACCCACCTTCCAATTTGTGTAGCAGGTCGATGCATTTTCCTCTGGCCACATCAAGGCTGGTTCGACCTTCGTCATCTGTGATGTTGACACTGCCACCAGCTTTTATCAGGGCATCAAGACACATGACGTTCCCTTGGCTTGCTGCATGATGCATTGCGGTAAAACCCTTGAGGGAGTCTATCCTGTTTGGATCACCTGTTTAAGGTCAAAGCCAAATTAAGGATTCTTTAGTTTATATCGAAACATGAAAGAATGATCCATAATACAAGTCGTTTTTACTCTTTGGATTTTCCATACATTACTCCTATAAATTAGTTTATTACATGACCACTACGCTAGAGCAACGCTGATTGGCCAAAATCAGTCACATGACGACATCATAAAAACTCATATTGCATGGTTCGAGTGCAATATGAGATTTCTTCCACAATTTTTTTACAATTTTTTTTTTTCAGATTTTTTGATAATGCATGGTTTAGCCTGAGAGTGCAATATATGAATTTTCATTAAAAAAAAAATATTTCCAAAAATTTTTTTCAGAATGGAACATATCATAGTGGTCATGTAATAAAACAAATTTGGCACTTATTATCGTGCAATATGAAAATTCATTTGGACTCGTAAATTCATATTGAATACGATAAAAACTGCAGACTGATTAGACGTTTTAAAATTGGCGATCTATAGGTCTCAATCATAACTTCAGACATTTTTGAAGCAAGAACTTGATCTCTTCATGGAGAAAGCCATGCAGTATAGGCCTACCTTTAAACTTGAGCAAAGCCTCAACAACTTGCAAGTTGCCATTGTATGAAGCCTCGTGGAGGGGAGACCAGTCATATAAGCCAATTTCATTTGGATCCAAGCCGAGGGAAAGAGCAGCTTGGACTTCACTTATGTCACCAAGTCTGACTGCCAAGTGAAGTTCTGTATCCTCCATGTCCGATACCTCTGAGCGTGATGTCCTCGTCTCAGAATCTGTCAATGAGCTTTGTAGGGTATTTGGACTCTGTAAAAATAGCGTCATGCTAAATACATTTGTACCAGAAAATTCATTCTTTGTGCATGACGGTGCTATATATTTGATTTAATCATTATCTATTTAATTTAACATAATTTTCTTCTTTGGGGAGAGGGGGGGTTGGAGAACAATGTAGTCATTGTGTATTTCAGCTAAGACACAATTCTTCCCCCCCCCCCAGAAGCCTGCGATGACAGTAATCACAGTATGCCAACTAAAATGGATTTCCCCCCAGTGCCAATATGAACTTTCCAAGTCAGGCTAAAATATAGATTTGTATAGAGGGTCCCCCCCATAGAATCGCGTGCCCCTTGCCCGTGACCCCCCCAGTTACGCCACTGCCTTTTGCTAAATTTGAAGCTTTCAGTGAATTGTGAGGGGGGGGCACAGGTCAAATATGGGGACGCCACGCAAAAGCCAAGAATAATTTTAGGGAGTGACACCGGGACTAATTCCAGGCATTGGTGACTCAGTAAGTGTAACAGTACTGAGCTCAGAGCTGCTACACTTACTGAGTGGATTACCAGTCAACCAGGCGACAGACAACCAGGCGACATCACTACCAACTGGCCGACAACCATCCAGGCGACACACCACTACCAGCCAGGCGACACGTTTTGACCAGCCAGGCGACAACAGTACCAACTAGGTGACAGATATTTTGAGTTACATACCAACCAGGTGACAGACATTCCCGATTCCAGGCGACAAACTTTATTTCAGCTGAACCAGGCGACAAGAATGTCAACAAAATAGGCATCAGATTATCACTCATTCAAGACTGAACACTGACATAGTAATAACAGCATTTTCAACCTAAATTAATTAATTTTGTGCACAGGGGGCTTTTTGCAGCAATTTAAACAATACATTTGTAAACCCATTTCCTAAATATGCCTTCATGCAATGTTGTCACTTCAGGACTGCCATATTTAGAAAGGAATCTCACATGATTTGTTAATGAACTAAATTTTGTAACTCGTGGCCGCCATTGCTTGACAACTGGGACGCCTTGGACTGGTATGTTGATGTTAGAAATAGTGAAATGGATACTAGATTTATCAGCGCACCTGTCTAAGACGAGATTTTACACGAGATGCGCAGACAACCTGCGCGGTGAACCGGCGGCCTCCTGGGTAAATTAATGGCGGAATTTCGGCTTGTGTGTGTGTAAAGACGCTGCAAAAACTAGACTCTGTTGACGTATTTACCGCATTTTGGGCATTTTCTGAGCGGACAAACCCCTGGAGGGTTTATAGCTGCACTAATGTTGAAGCATTTTACTATGGGACTTCGTGGATTTTTCTTATTTGCCGCGCGAATTTGGAGCTTCATTTGCTACTGCCTTCGTCGCCAGTTCAGAAAAGTGAGTAAAATATTTGCCACAAAAACATCGTAAATTTTAACCCCAAGCACTGATTGATCCCCTCTGCGACTCCACGATTGCTTCATTAAGAGCTTGATTGCAGTTTGGGCGCTGACAGTTGGTTTAATCGACTGCAATTGACTTGTTTACATTGCACTGTTTCGATGTTGGTCTATCATTTTTGATGCACATGTTGTGCCAAGTTGAACCAGCAGTGTCAGGTAGATGCTAAAATTAGAAGGAATCTCTGCTTCCCTAGAGGCTCAATTCAAGGTCAGCAACCCGGCTGTAGAGCAATATTTACATCATATCATAACAGTAATACTCAAGTGGATCACTGTAATTGGGCAATCTGTGTTGCTTGCTTATTCCATTGATAGTTAGGCCTAGTTGAAGACAATGATCTTCTCCCTTAATTTGCATAAATGCCATAATGAATTATGAAAAAAAGCTAAAATATAGAAACAGGTGAAACAATGTGAGATAAAAAAAGTGAACCAGATAGACATCATGCATGTCATTTATGGTGAGGATCAACTTATTTTGCTGTTTGGTTATAACCACATGGCATGATGGTTGGTTGAACAATTCAGTCAATTGCTGAATGACCAATAAGAAATCAAGGTGAAGCTCAAAACGGGCGTATATTTTTTTTGTGAAGTAACAGAGAAAAGCAGGAATCAGTGTTAAAACATCTTTAAAGTTTAAAGCCAATACACAAATGAATACACATCAATGAGGATATGATAGGTATACACAATGTTATACTTGTGCGCCAATGTTTTTGATATTCTGTCATCTTAACCTTTGATTCGATCTCAGCATTCAATTAATGAAGGGCATAGAAGTATTGCGAATTTATAATGTGAATATGGTAGTTTTCACACTCAATACTTACTCTGCATAGTTCATTAAAATAATTATTGATCAGTGGCAGATCCGGGGGGGGGGGAGCCTGCAATGGAAAAAAGCGTTTTGAAGAAAATACAGGGGGACGCAGGTCTGCAAATGTAAATTTAAGAGGCCCAGGTCCCCCTGGCTACCCTGATACGTTACAGTTCCACTGTTGACAACGGAAATCAGGTCGAGATATTACAGCATGAAAATTGTATTGGAAAGACGAGAAGGAACTCAAATTTCTCAGAATAGTACTGCTCACCTTTTGTGTGACTCAGTTACCATTTGATATTAGGTTTAAAAATTAATTGATAAACCATATCTTGCAACTTTGATACTTCAAATATGAAACTGGACTTGAGTAAACTTGACATGCTCATTGTCAACAATTGCTGCACCCTGAGAATATACTTGATTGCGACAGGAATACATGAAGTAACATTGTATATTAATGATTTAATTGCTATTTTGAAAACTTCTCCGCCTCACATTTGAACTAATACCATATATATGATTAATTGTTGCATGTGTTTTCATTGAAACTCGTTGTTGAATTTGGGTTGTCTCTAGTCAGCTGACTCAATTTTTCACAAGAAAAAGGTTGACATGATTGAATTTATTTCTCATGTTTATGTTTAGATCTGTAGGCCTATTTAAATTTTAACACTATTTATAAGTCCTGAGTCTGTTGCTCATGTTTGTTTGATTTACGGCACAGCAGGTGTTTGGTTCACCGCTTAAAAGAATCTGAACGCTGTTCAACACAGATTAATTTATGAAATGTGGGTCAGTGTTCGTGGCCACCAAAATAAACATGCAAACCTAAATATTTATATCTATTTATCTCTACTGCTGTCAGATTTATAATTTGAGATCTATGTCTGTTCTTGAGGAGATTTGACAGATGCACAGCTGTGCTATCCCACTATATTATGATTAAAGGACTTGAGGTTATGTTATCTCATAATCTATAACTATGTTTTGTTTACATTGCTTGTTGACATGGTTCAATGTCATGGTTGACACAGATCCTATTTCACCTCAGATGGTTAGGACTTCTGTGTCTGATGATTTCCGCAGGAGTCGGCTATCAGACTTGTGGCTCACTCATGGTGAAATCAGTGTGCGAAATAGTGGACGTCCTGACTACCTTTGGCGCACAAATTAACATGTTAATTATTCATTTTTCAGTCAAATTTCACTAGTCTGAAGCTTTTTATATAGCTATATAGGAATGGTTTCATTTTCTTGTATCCTGATCCTAAGTGAAATTGACCACAAAGAGTTTCTCTGTTATTGGTGACTAGATAAAGTATATTGTTATTGTTAAAGTAGCAGGCTCACTTAAATACAGGCACTGTTGGAAGTCCTTTGGTCAAATTACAAGAGAGGTTTCTCATCAAATAACTGGTATATTTCACTGAAAAAAATATATTTCACTGAAAAAAAAAGGAAATAAGCAGCTGAAAAGTTATTTGAAAAGATCGTGTGGGGTTTTGGAGTCCAAACGAAAACAAGAATGTTTCGGAGGGTGTTTAAGAACAAAGATTTCACAATTCTAACTCAAAAGCAATAACTTTACGAACTAAAACTATGAAATGATTTTTATTGTGGCAGAGACTATTGTTATAGTTACGAAATAGATTTTGCAGCTGGTGGCATTAACAACTAGAGAGGGTATAAATATGTAATGACAAGTATTGATCTTATTGAGCTCATACTTTTTAGGACATGCAACTTTTTAATTGTTTGTCTATAGCTTTTCAATTGGTCTGCTGCTCAGCCTCATATCAGCATATGCTTATCAAGTTATCATGGCCTAGTTTGTGTAGATCTGAAGGTGATAATTTCATTGCAATCGATCTTTTTGATTATGTTCATTTGTATACATAGCAATGTTTTGCATGACATCATTGATATCTATCAATTGCCAATTTGAAAAATCTTGTTAACTTTTGCAAACATATCTGTAGTGTTTATGTGGCTTGTGCTTTTGCGGTCTATCTCAGATATGATAACTATGATAACCCTATGATAAATGATGCTCTTAACTCATGTTAAATACACTTGGTGCGATAAGTATTATATTTTATTTAGTTGTCAATTTGTCATTGAATTGAATGAATTCTAAAATCAAGCCTGTCTGCTTGTAGACCTGTGTAACTACACTCACAAGTTTGTTGGTAACCCAATACAAAGTACTGAAAAGAAGTCTAATAATATGAAAAAAAAAAAAAAGCCGTACATTTCATATTTGCTCAAACAGTAGCTAGAGTTGAAATTGAGTTGACCAAAATTGTTCCAAAAAAACTTGAAAACGTGATGGATATTTTTAAAAAAAGTTAAATTTATTCTCATCGTTTAAACATCCTAAGACCCTGACATGCCAGGGCTATCTTGACTCCTTCTCAACTGATCCATTCAACCTTGAGTCAAGTTTAAGTTGAACCACAGCTTACCCGCAGTTGCTTGGTTTCTATTACCTGTACAATGGAAGAAATTATGTTATTACAGTTTTGCCTATAAATACCTTGTGCTAAATCAATGCAGTGAATGTAGCGAGTGGGGTGAACAGGTGAAGCAGTGGTTAACCTCAGTTATAAGTAGCAGGTGATTGATCAGTTATAAGTAGCAGGTGATTGATCAAATTTGGTTGTCTTCAAACATGCCATTTCAGTTTCCATTGACAAATGTCTTGACCCTTACTGGACTGATCAGTCCCAAAACAATGCTGTGTTTGTGAAGTCATCAGCAGCTTTATGGGATATAAATGGACATAAATGGTAGTTAGCTGGGGATGCACATAATCATGATAATGTCCCTTCAGTCAGGTAAGGGTTAACATGCTAAAAATGATTAGTGAGAATGAGGTTAGCTCAGTTGGTAGCACCCTTGGCTAAGTTGGCTTCCAATTGCTTGAACCCGGGTTCAATTCCAGCTCTGGCCGTGTCACCTTGAACAAGGTGGACAGCTGTTTCATTCATCCCTTTCATCATTGTTGTGAGGGGGAGGGTTGGTCTAGTGGTAGCGTGCTGGACTGCCAATCGCTGGGTCCAGGGTTCGAATCCAGTTCTTGCCGGGTCACCTGGGCCTATGTTGGATGGCAGTTTCAATCATCCTTCGCCTTATTGCTGTGTCTTCCTCCTGTCCTAATTAGCCCACCAAGTGCATAAATACAGGACGTCAAGCACCAATTATCCATCCATACCAAGTGCATAACTACAGGAAGTAAAGCACCAATAATCCATCCTTCTCAACTGCCAGATCAGCAGTCCAATCAACTCCTGCAGAAATATCAGGGGAATGTTAGGCACTTGTGCTATTCTTTCTTGTAATTTCTTGTAAAATATTTAATATTTCTTCTAATCAGTCAGGGAAATTACCAGCGCATGAGGACAATTGCAATTCCAGCTAAGTCCTGGCCCTGACAGGATGATTGAATGTGTGGGGTTGATCAGTGCGGTATCAGAAGAAAGTGTGATCAGTGTGCAGCGATCCTCAACACACAGCAGCATGACAGTAGTGGGATTTATTCTATCCCATTTCGTGAAATACGGCGAAGTCATCAGCAGCTGATGACAGTTCCCTAATTTCTCTGGAGCCTTCGGGTTCTTTTCCTCATTATGTAATGGATAGGTCTGCCAAAATGTATAGAGTTAGTTGATACTGTGATACAACTTTATGCCAAGTTTGGAAGTGATAGTTGCAGTAGTTCTTTTTAAATAGCCAGTCAAAGATGATTTTGAGCACTACCAAGTCATGGCTGGGCCATGACACTTTGAGATGGTCATGGGAGAGAGATGACAGTGCTGAGTTGAGTGTCATGTGGGGCTGAAGACATTGGTTGTCATTAGCAGCTGGTAATTTCCTTGACTGCTAATATTGAATATCCTGGAGCATTGTTTTCGACAAGAATTTGGGAATTTTGTTTTAATGAGCTTTTTGTAAGTAGGCCTACTGCAGAAAGCCTTGACTTGATTATGTGTCTTGACCTTTTTTCAACTTGTGTGATTTTTTGACTAATTTATTTTTTCATTTTTGCTTTCAGGTAGTAGAACACCAGACGGTCCGCTATGAAGTGGTACCATGTTCGCCATTGTCTCGCCATCGGCTGAGTAAGTGAAGTTTTTCAATATTTTTTATCTTTATCTCAGATTTTCATTAACATATTTGAAAGGTAATGATATGGTAACATTTTTCTCCCATACAGACCATCCACAATAAAGTAGCCTTTTTGCAAACTTTTCTTACACCTTATGATAAAATTAATTATTGATTCCAATCTGTTTTATATCTTGTTTTCTTTCACCTTATGATAAAATTAATTATTGATTCCTATCTATTCATTGCTATTTGATATCTTGTTTATTAACATATCTATGTTGACATGTCCTTATTGTCCTAGTTTTGGAATACCCCTAGATGCAGGACAAGACTGTCTGAATGTCTGAATTCTTAAAAAAATTACATCATGAGATTGTTATCAGTAGGCCATTATCAGTCAAACAAATGAATGGCAACATTTGGCAAAATATCTTTTCAGTATTGTTGGCATGGTTACTCCGGTCACTGACACATAGTTGAGAAATAGGACAGTTTGTTTGGTTGTCGCCACTTCGTAAACATAGATCTTGATATTTTTTATGAGTCAACAATCTTCTATAATTTTGTCTTATAAAAAATGGTGTCTTGTAAAAAATCTATTGTTTTTGTTGATAATGGCCTTAGAAAGATCTGATCCAAGTTGGTTGGGAGTGGTGGAATCTGTCAGATGAATGAACTATTAAGGTTCAGTTTCATCATCAATGAACCCTCCTGAGCAGTATGAACTGGCCATGGAGGAGGGCTGAACAAGGAATCCCTAATTTATTGTTTATCAACTTATCAAGTAGTGCAATAAATTTATCGTAGAGAATGCAATAAATAAATTCCAATAATTTTCAGTATTTTTGGCAAAAAAATCCCTACTGCTTTTGTGATATTCCGATTTTTACTGACAACTACCTTTTATCGTATTCGCGATATGACATTTACTTGTAGCATGTCTCCATCTCTATATTTGAATCATCTCTCAATCATTCCTGTTGTTGTTTCCCAGGTATGGTAAAGAGAAAAACGTTAGTCCTAGATCTTGACGAGACTCTCATCCATTCTCACCACGAGGGGGTGCTGCGACAGACGGTCAAACCGGGCACTCCTCCTGATTTCGTTCTCAAGGTAAATATCACGGAATTGTTGATCAAAAGTAAAGTGAGATATATGCTTGAATTTATTTTATCCCAGGAAAATTAAATTCTTTTGCTATCAAGAAATTAGTTCTTGACTCTTCCTTGAAATTGAAGGATCTTCCATTCATTTGATTAATCTTTCCTTTAAAATTAATTTTATTTTATTTTAAGTTTGATTTATCTGTAATTATGTTAATTTGTTGACTTTGAAGTTTCAAAGATTAAGTGAATGGGCACTGAATGCGCTATTCAATAAATCAACATGTCTTAGATTTGTGTTGTATTTTGTAGGAGTAGCTGGTCGTTTTCAATGTTAAGGTGGAAAGTAAAATGAACTGAAACGGAGATAGTTTCTTTAAAACAGTTTTAATGTGAGAGTCTGATTGCCATATATACATGATATATGTACATGTATCCTTGACCGCTGATTATTTTCTGCTTTCCATTTCAGGTTGTGATAGAGAGGCATCCAGTTCGCTTTTACGTCCACAAACGACCTCATGTGGATTATTTTTTAGATATTGTAAGTATTGCTCATTTGCTATTGCTGGTTGCTTTAATGCTAATGCGACACCCAAGTCAGAAGTATGGCTGCAAGATGCTCACATGATCTGACTCAAGGTCACACCCCTTCTTGTCTGCTTATGTCTGTATTGATTCATGCTGCTGTGACACAAAGTCAGAAGTATGGCTGCTACAAGGCCACAAGACATGATGTGACTTAAGGTCGCGACATAAAATGTACAATAATTGAAAAGAAAAGTTAATTGGTGGCCTATATACATATATATGGGACAGTCCCCCAAAAGTATCTATCTATCCACTTTTCGATCTAGAAGTATCTATATCTATCTAAAAGTATCATCCATTAACCATCTTCTGATTTGTGATTTATGATGCTTGCCCTTGAACAAACCCATTTCACACCCCATGACCTTGTGTAATAATTACCGAGATTGCTTTGGACTGTTGCGCGATATAATCCCAATGCTTCCTCATGCACTAATCAAATAGTGTATTCAGTATTATACTCTTGTATCAGTGTCTGTGCTGGGCAAGTAAAAGATCCCTCACATGGGGTAAATGAGGACTCCTGCTCTCTCTCCCATCTCATCAATCAACCCTTGTGAGCACCCAGAACTGGGCTTAGAGGGCTGCACTTACTATATCTGTCTTTCTATCTATCAGCAATCAGTGCTGGTGATTTCATGTCTCTGTTTCTCTTTAGTTTAGATATTTTACCATCTCTATGTTTGTGTGTCTGTCTTTGTTGGCTGTCCAGGGTTCCATCTGAAGTCTATTTATAACCTGTCTGTTGTCAGTCTATTTGCTTGCCATTTCTCATTCTGCCCATCTCTGACATTACAATCTGTCTTCAATACATTGTGTTTGATCTATACAAGAACAGTTAGGCCACACATAATTGATTCTTAGCTTCGCGGACCCGCCGACACAAAAGATTTCCTGCCGATGGAAAAAAAAAATTTGAAAAAAATAAAAATACTTTTTTTTTTTGACATTATAAAATTTTTTTTTTTCACCTTTTTTTTTTTTTGTCCTACCGACTGACCCTAGAAAAAGTGCCTTGAGAGGATCCGAGAAGCTAAAGATCAATTAAGTGTGGCCTTATTATTTATCACACAACTGTCTTTAGCATGAATCTAATAGTGTCTTATGACTGTCTCTCTGACCATAAATATATTGGCCTATCTTTTTATCACTTCTATGTATACTTATGAATCTACTAGAAAATCCTTTTTTTTGCGTGTATCAATTTACTTGGATATGAAGTATGTCTTATATATCACTTAAGCTGTAAATATAATCATGATAATATAAATTACTAGATTTACCCATGATAAAAGGCAGGACGATAGTGCAGTGTTATGTACACTGCAACCCGCTGCCTGCAAATTATAAAACAAAAGTAGATGCGCTTAAACACAATGGTGAAGTGGCACTTTGTTGTATTCATGACGTTAGCTGGCGTTGAAGTAAGCAGATTGAGGTGAGAGAGTGTGAGTGGAATATTTGCATAAGACTTTTGTGAGTTCTGACAATGTTGTGTTTGCTGTGAGAGGTGCATGCAATGTTGAGATGGGAGTGAATGATGCACTGTAGACAGTGGATTTAGGAGGGAAATGGTGAAGCAGACCAGGATAGGAAACGATACAATTGAAGGCAAGGGCTTGAGAAGAGCTTTAAAACGAGGGTAATATGACACAGATTCGATGAGTAGAAGTGAGTGAGCCACTCTGCACTATTGAGCTGTGGCTGGCTATGGTCTGTATGGATGGTTTTGGCGGGAAAATGGAGCAGTGGTGCCAGTCCATGGCGATGTCATAAGCGGAACTACTCAGCAGATTCATGCGCCCCTGGTGGCAGAGGACAGTTGTCATAGAAAAAGGTAAATAAGACAGCAGTGGAACTGCTTTCTGCTGTTATCAGGATGAGAGGATAGAATAATAAAGATAGGTGCATAGTCCAGGTGTGTGGGAGGGCTGGGAAATGCGTTTTTAGGTGTGGCAGGAGTGAGCATGTCACCCACGATTTTTGTATCTTATACCTGGCAGGGATATAATGAATCAAGTGTCTTAATAAATAATTTAATAGCACTTGTAAACAAACGGTTTATGTCTTCTCAATTCAATAATGAATTAAGGGAGGTCAGCTTCTAGTGGTCACTTGATCGCAAGTCGTACTTTATGTGCTGACAGCTGCTCAAACATTTCAACTGCTATGGATCAATATATTCACTTTGAAAATATCCTGGCTGGGAAGAAAGTTGCATACATTAGGAGATGCTCAATGAGCTCACTGGTGGGTCCTCAATGGGGTCAATCTATTTTGCATAATCTATATATATCTATTTATATGGTGGTAGACTCATTGACCCTGGGAATTAGGTATACTATAATACACTGGTTCATAAGAGATTTTGTTGTTTGTAGTTATGTGTAATATGTGAAATTGATAGTGTAGTTTGTCTAAGGAGGGCTCCGTGGTACAATGGTTAGCATTCCTGTCTTGTACACATGAGGACGTGGGTTCAAACCCCGCTCCAGCCATGTCCAGAGGTTATCACTATTATGATTGGTATGATTGCCGTTCAGTATGGTGAGCGCCGGTGAGCAGATTTATCTGGAATGGGCGCTATATAAAATCATGCTATATTATAGCTGACTTAGCTCAGTTGGTAGCGCTCTTGGCTTCCAAATCGCTTGGTCCCAGGTTCTCTTCCAGCTCTATCAAGCCAGGGAACTTGGGAGTCTTGGAGACTCATATTGGAAAGCTGTTTCAATCGTCCTTTGAATCATTGCTTTCATTCGTCCTTTGCAGCATTGCTGTGTTCTGTCCTAAGTAGCCTGCAAAGTGGTGGCCTCTTAATAGCAGCTCTTGTCTCAGAGAGGTCTCCTATAATGGAGAGACAATGAATAATATGCTTTTGCTCTTTGTGTTGCTCATGCACTGTATGTGTATTTCTTTGTCATGTCTCTTTATTGTGAATAAATATGTTTGTCTGTCTGTCTAGCTGTCTTTCAATCAATGATTCAGAGAATAATTTTACTTCCCTTGAAGCTTGGAAGTCTGAATGTTCCATGGCAACTTCCAATGTATTTCTCATTCCTTCAAATTTGTGTTGATATACACAAAATAATCTCAATGATTGTTTGTGCTTGCAGGTCAGTCAGTGGTATGATTTAGTCGTGTTCACAGCCAGTATGGAAATTTACGGTGCAGCAGTCGCTGACAAACTGGACAGTAGTCGAGGAATGCTCAAAAGAAGATACTACAGACAGGTACGTCCATTAAAAAGTTGTCTAATATTAGGTTGTGTATTGGTCCAACTCATGGCTAAATCTTTCTTGTCTCGTTTAAAAAAACAAAAAAACACTGATGTCATATTTTAACCCACATCTTAGTTTGTCAAGCTTGCCCATTGTCCATCCTGCCTACATTTAATGACACCTGTTATGCAAAGACTCAGACTCAAGATATTTTATTTCTTTCTGAAACGTTATGTTACAGTAAAGAGGGAGGACATCTCTAAGACAAGTACTTATCGCTAGCGAGATGCCCCCCCTAAGAAAAAATTAAAAGATCATATCATCATCTCAGAGAGATCCATTAAAGAAATAAAATATAAAATAAACAATAGCATACAGAAAATCAAATTAACAATGGTACAATGTGTGCTATTGGGTGAAGAACCAAATATATATAATGACAAAGATGCTGAGAACAAAAATATGAGGACACAAAGATAAGAGCGCTATTTCAGAAAAGGTAATTGCACATTTGGCAGAATATGTAAGTCCAAAGAATCTGAGCATATTTCATAAATTCGATGAGAATCACATGTCAACAGATTCTGAACTTATTTTTTTATATCCTTGTAGAATTTGCAATGCACAGTATACAATTTAAGAAGCAGCTATGAGACCGAAATTCCTTTTCGGTCTCTGAGCTCCTTCTTAAGAAGGATAATAAGAAGAAAATTGCTCTATTAACTCTCCTGTTCAAGTACTGCTCTATGTCAAGTCTAAATGATCCACAGTATCTGATCGTCGGCCATTTCTCATAATCATGATTATTAATTAATGCCAATAGTGGGCATACAATTAATTATACATGTTATTAATTTCCTGTATTCCCTTGCAGCATTGTAACCTTGATTACGGCAGCTACACCAAAGACTTGTCAGCCATTAGTGATGATCTCTCCAGCATATTTATCTTGGATAACTCTCCAGGCGCCTACAGGACTTACCCAGGTAATTTATAGATATATCTAAACATGTGCTAATTGCTAAAGAAGAACGTTTGCTGATTGTTGGGCTTGTACAGTTGTACAAACCAGGATGTACGGTGCTTCCTTATTTAATGATGATTATGATATGTTTATATTATGTAAGTCCTTTAGATGTGTATATTATGTAAGTGTCATTCAGATGTGGAAAATTACAAAATGTTGAATATTGTGGTGAACCAGCTACTAATCTTTTAACTGGAAAACACAGGCAAAGATAACACTTTGATGCTCTCAATGCAACAAAAAAATAAGTCAGTCAAATGCAGTGCAGTGTCAATGCAGAACAATAAAGCTGATTAAAAAAAGGTTATTCCTACAGTTGAAGAAAATTTAAATGCAATTATGATCATAGCCTTGTTCATGCAAAGAGAGCATGCATCATAGACGTTCCTCCTTTGCCTTTAAGCCTCCCCCGCCTTCTCTAAGCCTTTGTTTTACCATATCTAGCAGCTCCTGAAATGCTTTCAAGTCAGGCTTCAACCACCCATCGACATGACCTACTTAATCATGATCTTTTTCTGGGACAGTGTCAAATTTTCAGAATATCAAACTGTGCCGGATATTGATAATAATCTAACATAGGTTTATGTTGCTTTAGTAATTGATAAAGATAGCGATCTTTGATAAGTGCTTCATGCCTACTGCACGTTTCCAATCAGCTGGGTGGGCTAGTTGGTCCAGACAGCAGTTAATTGATATAGGGAGATATTGACTTATAAATAAATAGGTGGATAGGGAGGTGTCGGGTTGAGTAATCATATGTATATACAATGATAAAGACAGACAGATACCTAGACTTACAGGTGCACATGGTGAAGCTATGAATGAGGCTCTAAAAGGCTGGCTTTCAGGTAATTTAAGATAAAATGACAACTTGTGTGATTTGGAACCTCTCTTTGCAATGTTCTGTGGTAATACTGAAAGACCTTTCCTGGATTGCATCAATGTTCTGTTTGCTGAGAAACAATTAATAAATTTGTAAAAAAGTTTAAGTCCTAACCTCCATTCTTATACGCTGTTTAATCCTTTCTTTCCAGATAACGCCATCCCCATTAAGTCATGGTTTTCAGACCCACATGACACAGCACTTTTAAATTTGTTACCAATGCTCGACGCCCTGCGGTTTGTCAGTGACGTGAGGTCAGTGTTACGAAGAAACTTACATTCGCATGGACTGTGGCCGCAGTGACGAAGGATTATATAGTTACATCACTGACTGCTGCTGCCCTCTGCAGTTTGTTGTGCACATTGTGAAAACCCTGGTGGATGTTTGAGAACTAGAGCTGGAACTCTATTTGAATTGTTTGTGATTGGGTCTTGCTTTGTATTGAGTATACAGAGACAGTCCATTAGTAGTGTAACTGAAGATTTAAGTTGTTTAATCTTACATGATGCATTGGCAGAATAGGTTCAGTTACGTATAATTGTTAGTTCGATTTACATCTCTTTTTAGGGAGTTTTTTTATGCTAGATATTTTGTTTCCGTTGTCTCGTATGTTGAAGCCGGTTAGATCCCTCTGTGTAGAATGACACTAGTTGATGTAGGATTTAAAGTCAAATATAGAAAACCATTTGTATGTGTTCCTCTGTCTATGTGATAAGATACCCATAGAAAGAAATGTTCTACTTTATACACTGAGAATGTCTATCAAGCAAATATGATAGTGAAAATTTCAGAAATGTGTCATCCCCAGTATTTTTGGAATGTAATTGGTGAACATAACACACGTTTTAGATATAGCTTATAGACATAGCCTCTATCACATATTATTTTCATACTAGATTTATTTTTTCGCTTATTTAACATTAAGTGACATGAATCTGTGATAAACGGGATTTACTCGAAATCATAGTTTTTGTGAACTCCACCAGAGGGCACCAATGTATGTTGAATTACCTTAATACAATTTGCACCAGGGGGCAGCAGCTGTTTGTGTGATGCCATGTATATAATGTAATTAGAGAGGAGAGAGACGTTTTGAAAAAGGTTCCTCAATAGTTTTTACGATTCGAATGCCGTTTTTGGATGGAAAACGGCTCGGAAACTATGGAACATGTAAATTTTACATGCGTGAATGGAGAGGAGAGAAAGAGAGGAGTGCAAGAGGCGACTGGGCGTGTACGTGGCGAAAATAATGATGAACTGTACATAATTGGTTACCCCTATTCCTAGGATGATTGTACATGAAGAGGAGCGTGCATAAATTATGTTAATGTATATTTTAACCATGTTATTTATCATACCGTTCATTGAAGTGAGATGCATATAGTCTAAATGATATTTTTCAAATATATGACGTAGCTTGACTTTTGCCAAGTTTGCATGAGGTGAACAGTTGAATGAAGGAACTGCAAGGTTGTTAAATGAATTCTAACAACAATTTTGTACTCAAAATGTTTGTCATACACCAGGGATTTATGATATAAGAATTGAGTAATTACATTATGAAATTACATTAAGTAATTTTACCTTTAATGTGCAAATAATTTGACAATTGAGCATGTTCAATTTGAATTTATCAATTTCTGAGTCTTCATTTACTTTGTTCGACTGAGGCCATTCATTCTTGAAATTATTATATCAGCTTGCATTAATTTATCTATGAAAATTATGAATATTTATTTGTGTATTACATTTAAATTGACAAAATCAAGTTCTGAGCAAGTCCAATTGTATTAGTTTTGAAAATTTTCTATTTTGCAGTATATCAAGCAGCAAATAATACAGCTGATTTATATATACGTTATAAGTGCTTATTCGCTCAAATACACTCGCACTGTTATGAAGAAATAAAAAGTACAAACTTCACCAAAAAATGTTGAAATTTGATAATTTTTACGGTGTTAGAAAGTCACTACTGTTAATGTTAATTGTTGAGGAGAAAATAGAAATGACGTCATTGACACTTGTTGCGTATAAACATATTGAACAGGTTTAATAATTCTCCAAGGTATTTGGAATAGTGCCTTATCAGCCAGGTGTGATGTGGTATGGTTAAAAATGTTGGAATGCAAGAATTGTGGAATTCGGAAAGATTAAAGGACAAGACCAGGAAAAAGCTATGGAAAATGTTACTTGTTCATAAGTAGATAGTGCACCTTATTTGATATAAATTTGAAAACCGTATTTCCATCATGCTAAATTCGGTGAATGCATATTTGTGACACAACATCTCCAGAGGAGTTGTAATGACTGGCTCCCTGGTGGTCACAAGTTGAACTGTCTTGTAGCTTGTCATGTAATTAGGGCAATCACATCGTACCTCGGCTGCAGCGAACTACTCCTAATACGCTTAGAGTTATGTTTGAACAGGTAATTATACCTCGCTGTGAATACTTAAGTTTATTTGTTGAAAGTGTTGCAATTTAAGAGTGATGCTTAACTCATTGGACTTGTATCTGCACCTGTGTTTGAGTACCCCTGTTTTATTTGAACCCTGTAGTTCAGTTGCAGTAGACGGATAAACAGTTTGATGTCTCGAAATGTGTTGAACACCATTTGAAAGGAGCAATTTGTATTTTTTCAGGTTGTTTTGTACTGTCTCCTATTTGCTAAGATTACCTGTCTTTGTTCAAGAAAGTGACGTCTTTGTTAAAAGCAGTGACGTCTTAATCTGTGACCAAGAATTTATATGTAATGTAAATTAATTTTCTACCTGCATCAGCTTGCTATGTCTAGAATGCTATTTTCACTTTTATTTTCCTGCCCTTGCCAATTTCTATGATATTCAGATCTTTGCTCACTCTAATGTTTCATTTTGCACTTCTTTAAACTTTGACTTTGCACTCGTGTGATTGATTTCAATGCATTGATTGGCGAATTATGAAATGTAATGATATCAATGATTAATCTGCAGTTAAATTAATAGTTAATACAAACGCACCATCAGTTTACGTGGAGAACACACCTGCAAAAGCAGTACAATTTGAGGCAAAGATATTTTTCAAAAACCGGAAAGAATTACCGCTTCAAAACACTAATTGAGCTTCTCTAACTGGGTCTAATTAGGATCATATTGGTCTTATTCTAAAGCTGATTCTGGTATTAACTTTGTGAAATGATGCACTTTTGTATTACAGATCTCTGATATTTGTATATTATTGCATGATTTGAAATCAGAATTTTAATGTGATCTCATTATAAATGACCTTATCCTAATTCTAAATGACCTTGGAGGATGGAAATGTCCTTGAAACAAAAAAGGAGACTGACCGAAAGTATGAAAGCTGTCAATAAAATATCTGACGTTCAAATCTTGCAATAATAACCAAATACGAATAATAATGGTACAACCATCCTCGGACCGATTGTTATTAACTGCATATTTTTGTAGACGTGATTAGGTCATCTCAAGTACCTGAGTGTTGCAGTCATTGTTTTAAGAGTGCAAATAATTTGTAAAATCATTTGTAGACTAGACTGTGAATATTTCTGTGAAGTACTTTGACTGTGTTTGAATTTCAAATCCTTGTTTTCCGCTAGCTCTTATATTCCTTTCCATGCCAACTCCTAGGATTGTTTGTATTATTGTGAAATATTTATTTCCGTATATTTTGTGACCGCCGAATAGATACATCAAGCAAAATAGAAATGATATTAAAATGTTCTGTTACGGTTGGATGTGGACTAGTGTACCTACCTTGCAGTTCTGCAGTGTCATGGGGAGGTTTTTAGATCTTCAGAAACTGAAGGTTAGAAAAATTAAAATTCTTATTGCAGTGGTAAGAGTTAGTAGAAACTTTGAAAGTATGTTTGATAACATAAATGTGGACATTTCAAGCGTAGATATCTTCAGAAACACATTAAAAAAATGTAGCTGATCATTGAAAGATCTCTGGCATATATACTGGTCGAAAATTCTCTTTTAAACCTTGCTAACATAAATAATACTAGTTGTGTTAATATTAAGTCCAACTTGGTCCAAGTATTACCACTGACTTTTGAAATTGTTGCTTAAATCCACTCGATGTTCAGTAAATCCAAAGGTGAAGTATTTTTATCAAGAAGGCATTTTCTTATAGAATTGAATTGTGTTGGTTATTTTGCCGCTCTTTAGTATCTGTATTATGGCGTCACAGATGAATAAAAATGTTGAGAATCACTTGCGTAGTCTTTCATGTTGCTATATTTTGCTGAGAGAGACCGGGTAATATATATGATAATAAAAATATGGATTTGTATTGTCCTAGTTTCAGTAAACTGTTCATCTGCGCTTTTTCAGGTCAAATCACTTGTCTAAAACAAAATGGGTTTTAAGAGTTTCAGAAGTTAAAAGAAAACTATGAAATATCTTAAATTTTGCATCTGTATGGGTGTCTTCTCTGCTCGATTACTTGAATATTTTGCAGATGCTACCTCAATAGCATTGCATTTTAAGAGTCTCGGAGAGTTGGTCTGCCTTCCAATTTGTCAAATGGACTTGTGTCCGTCTCTAACGGCACTTGTTGCTGCTTGTTGTTGGTACACTGCTGGCTTGCATTAGAAAATTGCACAATAAATGTAAGGGGGTCTCATAGTGTAATGGATCATACAGACATGGAGCATTGCCTTCATGGTCATTTTATGGGCTCGCTCGCATTGAATGAGTCCATGTGAATTAATTGGTTCAGCTGCATTTCTGGAATTGGCTTTTAGTGTAATGAATCGGCGTTGTATTCAAACAGATGCAGCATTTGTTGAGAAAAATGTTCCGTCCATGGAACCAGACTATAAAGATACTTGACATCACTGGAGCATTTCGAAACAATTATTTGGGAGAGATAAAGGCACATTTTCACCAAGTTAGATCTTGCTTTAAAAAATAATAATTTCGGAGGAAAAGGGATACTTTAGTCATACATTTGTCATTTCTCTGGGAGTTAGGTGTAGATAGGGTTGTGTGTGTTGTGGTGACATTTGGTTGGAGTGATTTGGAACTCCGCAGAAATTCTATGCTTCTACAGCACTCTTTACACTTCTTGTCATCGGTAAAAATACTAGAGGGACTCGTGGAGTCTGCTTCTGCAGGAATATGCACAATTTCTGCGGGAAATTCGAAGTTCAGGAATTCCGTAGTTTTTGCAAGAATTAGGCGTTCTTGAAGTTCCATTAATTGGAGGAAATAATTATTAAAAATCTTGTCTAAATTATGGAAAGATGGGGTTGTGAATTTCATCAAATTAATATTGAAAAATCCTGCCCAGTGGATTGTGAATTTCATCAAAGTGTGTATTCTGAAAATAATTAAGATTGCAGTTTATTATTATCAAGTCATGTAACGGACATATTCTGAAATCTGTTCTACTATAATGACCGGCGTGTTACCGGCTGTTGTCAATTTGGTCGTTGTGGGTCGATTTGCTGGTTTTTCTAAGGAATCTGCTGTTACGCCTGTATAGTTTCCCTTCGTGTGTGTTTCGAACTCATAACTTCTACCATACACAGTCTGTGTAATCGCAAAACTGTAGTGCCTAAGCCCCTTGTCACCAATGGCTAGAAGGAGATTTGCTGCCTTCTCTTCTGCGTTGCATTTTCTGACAATGTAATATAGTTCCATTTTCTGTCTGAACATTCTGAATGAGTCAGAATGACTCGGGGACATCTTGGACAGACCAGACCATTTCTTGATGTTTCCTGGTCAGAGATATTGTTACAGCTCACTCAAAGTCTTAACACTCGTGTTTGTTGCTCTCGGTTACAGTTGTGTCTGTTTTACTGCTGCCACCAGGATGTGAGCTTGAATTTAATTGAGATCTCCCACAGGAAAAAAAGGGGAAAATTTGAAGTGCTTGATTATGCAAATCCATATGCTCCAAATACGCTCCCTTGTAGAAAAGAATATGAATACATTTGGTAATTTAAATAATTCGAGCGCTTCAAATGTACTCTTTTTTCCTCTGGGCTTGCTTGGTAATAAAACAATGAAAAGCATGAATGAAAAGACTGAGATTCGGTCTATGGTGATGCAACGGGTGATTTGGGATTATTCTGTTCCTCTACAGGAATTGTGCACTTCTGCAAGTAAAAGGTCCCTGTCATGGGGAAAATTTGTAGCATGTTGAGGACTCTTGCGCTCTCTCTCTCCTATCTATCAATAAACCCTCACGCCCCTGCAGGTCTCGGGCCTCCTTGTGGCGGTGGTTGGTAACACTAAGGTGAAGACCTCTATCCTTAGTGGCCAACACGGGACACTGCACTTGAACACGTCTCCTCGACGCATCAGCCCCAGCAGGTCTTGTACCTCCTCGTGGCGGTAGGTGGTAACACTAGGGTGAAGTCTTCTATCCCTTGTGGCCGACACTAGACAGTGCGCTTGCTCATGTCTCCTCAACGCTTCAAGGGGCGACCAGTTTGCCTTGGGTTGCGAGCTTGTCAGAGGATGAAGGGGTCCTGGTGGTTGAGTTGGGTGGGACTAAGTTCAATAGCGTGCAAATTTCATCAAACTGGTTCACCGTCAATATGTTGAATTGTTCTGTGTAGAGTGCTGTTCCCCAATATTGAAATGTTATGTCTCAATAGCATGTGAATTTCATCAAAGTGGTTCACCATCAAGTTGTTGAATTGTTCTGTCTGGACTGCTGTTCCCCAATATTAAAATGTTATGTCTCAATAGCATGTGAATTTCATCAAAGTGGTTCACCATCAAGTTGTTGAATTGTTCTGTCTGGACTGCTGTTCCCAAATATTAAATGTTATGTCTCAATAGCATGTGAATTTCATCAAACTGGTTCACCGTCAAGTTGTTGAATTGTTCTGTCTGGACTGCTGTTCCCAAATATTAAATGTTATGTCTCAATAGCATGTGAATTTCATCAAACTGGTTCACCGTCAAGTTGTTGAATTGTTCTGTCTGAAGTGCTATTCCCTAATATTAAAATGTTATGTCTCAATAGCATGTGAATTTCATCAAACTGGTTCACCGTCAAGTTGTTGAATTGTTCTGTCTGGACTGCTGTTCCCCAATATTAAAATTCTATGTCTCAATAGCATGTGAATTTCATCAAACTGGTACACCATCAAGTTGTTGAATTGTTCTGTCTGGACTGCTGTTCCCCAATATTAAAATGTTATGTCTCAATAGCATGTGAATTTCATCAAACTGGTTCACAATCAAGTTGTTTAACTGTTCTGTCTGGACTGCTGTTCCCAAATATTAAATGTTATGTCTCAATAGCATGTGAATTTCATCAAACTGGTACACCATCAAGTTGTTGAATTGTTCTGTCTGGACTGCTGTTCCCCAATATGAAAATGTTATGTCTCAATAGCATGTGAATTTCATCAAACAGGTACATCATCAAGTTGTTGAATTGTTCTGTCGGGACTGCTGTTCCCCAATATTAAAATGTTATGTCTCAATAGCATGTGAATTGCATCAAACTGGTACACCATCAAGTTGTTGAACTGTTCTGTCTGAAGTGCTGTTCCCAAATATTAAAATGTTATGTCTCAATAGCATGTGAATTTCATCAAACTGGTTCACTATCAAGTTGTTTAACTGTACTGTCTGGAGTGCTGTTCCCTAATATTAAAATGTTATGTCTCAATAGCATGTGAATTTCATCAAACTGGTTCACCATCAAGTTGTTGAACTGTTCTGTCTGGACTGCTGTTCCCCAATATTAAAATGTTATGTCTCAATAGCATGTGAATTTCATCAAACTGGTTCACCATCAAGTTGTTGAACTGTTCTGTCTGGACTGCTGTTCCCAAATATTAAAATGTTATGTCTCAATAGCATGTGAATTTCATCAGACTGGTACACCATCAAGTTGTTGAATTGTTCTGTCTGGACTGCTGCTCCCCATATTAAAATGCTATGTCTCAATAGCATGTGAATTTCATCTAACTGGTACACCATCAAGTTGTTGAATTGTTCTGTCTGGACTGCTGTTCCCAAATATTAAAATGTTATGTCTCAATAGCATGTGAATTTCATCAAACTGGTTCACCATCAAGTTGTTGAATTGTTCTGTCTGGGCTGCTGTTCCCAAATATTAAATGTTATGTCTCAATAGCATGTGAATTTCATCAAACTGGTACACCATCAAGTTGTTGAATTGTTCTGTCTGAAGTGCTGTTCCCAAATATTAAATGTTATGTCTCAATAGCATGTGAATTTCATCAAACTGGTTCACTATCAAGTTTAACTGTACTGTCTGGACTGCTGTTCCGGAATATTAAAATGTTATGTCTCAATAGCATGTGAATTTCATCAAACTGGTACACCATCAAGTTGTTGAATGTTCTGTCTGGACTGCTGTTCCCTAATATTAAAATGCTATGTCTCAAAAGCATATGAATTTCATCAGACTGGTACACCATCAAGTTGTTGAATTGTTCTGTGTAGAGTGCTGTTCCCCAATATTGAAATGTTATGTCTCAATAGCATGTGAATTTCATCAAAGTGGTTCACCATCAAGTTGTTGAATTGTTCTGTCTGGACTGCTGTTCCCCAATATTAAAATGTTATGTCTCAATAGCATGTGAATTTCATCAAAGTGGTTCACCATCAAGTTGTTGAATTGTTCTGTCTGGACTGCTGTTCCCAAATATTAAATGTTATGTCTCAATAGCATGTGAATTTCATCAAACTGGTTCACCGTCAAGTTGTTGAATTGTTCTGTCTGGACTGCTGTTCCCAAATATTAAATGTTATGTCTCAATAGCATGTGAATTTCATCAAACTGGTTCACCGTCAAGTTGTTGAATTGTTCTGTCTGGAGTGCTGTTCCCCAATATTAAAATGTTGTGTCTCAATAGCATGTGAATTTCATCAAACTGGTTCACCGTCAAGTTGTTGAATTGTTCTGTCTGGACTGCTGCTCCCCAATATTAAAATGCTATGTCTCAATAGCATGTGAATTTCATCAAACTGGTACACCATCAAGTTGTTGAATTGTTCTGTCTGGACTGCTGTTCCCCAATATGAAAATGTTATGTCTCAATAGCATGTGAATTTCATCAAACTGGTACACCATCAAGTTGTTGAATTGTTCTGTCTGGACTGCTGTTCCCCAATATTAAAATGTTATGTCTCAATAGCATGTGAATTTCATCAAACTGGTTCACCATCAAGTTGTTGAACTGTTCTGTCTGGACTGCTGTTCCCAAATATTAAATGTTATGTCTCAATAGCATGTGAATTTCATCAAACTGGTACACCATCAAGTTGTTGAATTGTTCTGTCTGGACTGCTGTTCCCCAATATGAAAATGTTATGTCTCAATAGCATGTGAATTTCATCAAACAGGTACATCATCAAGTTGTTGAATTGTTCTGTCGGGACTGCTGTTCCCCAATATTAAGATGTTATGTCTCAATAGCATGTGAATTGCATCAAACTGGTACACCATCAAGTTGTTTAACTGTACTGTCTGGACTGCTGTTCCCCAATATTAAAATGTTATGTCTCAATAGCATGTGAATTTCATCAAACTGGTTCACCATCAAGTTGTTGAATTGTTCTGTCTGGACTGCTGTTCCCCAATATTAAAATGTTATGTCTCAATAGCATGTGAATTTCATCAAACTGGTTCACCATCAAGTTGTTGAACTGTTCTGTCTGGACTGCTGTTCCCCAATATTAAAATGTTATGTCTCAATAGCATGTGAATTTCATCAAACTGCTACACCATCAAGTTGTTTAACTGTTCTGTCTGGACTGCTGTTCCCCAATATTAAAATGTTATGTCTCAATAGCATGTGAATTTCATCAAACTGGTTCACCATCAAGTTGGTGAACTGTTCTGTCTGGAGTGCTATTCCCCAATATTAAAATGTTATGTGTCAATAGCATGTGAAGTTCATCAAAGTGGTTTACCATCAAGTTGTTGAACTGTTCTGTCTGGACTGCTGTTCCCCAATATTAAAATGTTATGTCTCAATAGCATGTGAATTTCATCAGACTGGTACACCATCAAGTTGTTTAACTGTTCTGTCTGGACTGCTGCTCCCCAATATTAAAATGCTATGTCTCAATAGCATGTGAATTTCATCAAACTGGTACACCATCAAGTTGTTGAATTGTTCTGTCTGGACTGCTGTTCCCAAATATTAAAATGTTATGTCTCAATAGCATGTGAATTTCATCAAACTGGTTCACCATCAAGTTGTTGAATTGTTCTGTCTGGGCTGCTGTTCCCAAATATTAAATGTTATGTCTCAATAGCATGTGAATTTCATCAAACTGGTACACCATCAAGTTGTTGAATTGTTCTGTCTGAAGTGCTGTTCCCAAATATTAAATGTTATGTCTCAATAGCATGTGAATTTCATCAAACTGGTTCACTATCAAGTTTAACTGTACTGTCTGGACTGCTGTTCCGGAATATGAAAATGTTATGTCTCATTAGCATGTGAATTTCATCAAACTGGTACACCATCAAGTTGTTGAATGTTCTGTCTGGACTGCTGTTCCCTAATATTAAAATGCTATGTCTCAAAAGCATATGAATTTCATCAGACTGGTACACCATCAAGTTGTTGAGCTGTTCTGTGTAGAGTGCTGTTCCCCAATATTGAAATGTTATGTCTCAATAGCATGTGAATTTCATCAAACTGGTACACCATCAAGTTGTTGAATTGTTCTGTCTGGACTACTGTTCCCCAATATGAAAATGTTATGTCTCAATAGCATGTGAATTTCATCAAACTGGTACACCATCAAGTTGTTGAATTGTTCTGTCTGGAGTGCTGTTCCCCAATATTGAAATGTTATGTCTCAATAGCATGTGAATTTCATCAAACTGGTTCACCATCAAGTTGTTGAACTGTTCTGTCTGGACTGCTGTTCCCAAATATTAAATGTTATGTCTCAATAGCATGTGAATTTCATCAAACTGGTACACCATCAAGTTGTTGAATTGTTCTGTCTGGACTGCTGTTCCCCAATATGAAAATGTTATGTCTCAATAGCATGTGAATTTCATCAAACTGGTACACCATCAAGTTGTTGAATTGTTCTGTCTGGACTGCTGTTCCCCAATATTAAAATGTTATGTCTCAATAGCATGTGAATTTCATCAAACTGGTTCACCATCAAGTTGTTGAATTGTTCTGTCTGGACTGCTGTTCCCCAATATGAAAATGTTAGGTCACAATAGCATGTGAATTTCATCAAACTGGTTCTCTGTCAAGTTGTTTAATTGTTCTGTCTGGACTGCCTTTCCCCAATATTAAAATGTTATGTCTCAATAGCATGTGAATTTCATCAAACTGGTTCACCATCAAGTTGTTGAATTGTTCTGTCTGGACTGCTGTTCCCCAATATTAAAATGTTATGTCTCAATAGCATGTGAATTTCATCAAACTGGTTCACCATCAAGTTGTTGAATTGTTCTGTCTGAAGTGCTGTTCCCCAATATTAAAATGTTATGTCACAGTAGCATGTAAATTTCATCAAACTGGTTCTTTGTCAAGTTGTTTAACTGTTCTGTCTGGACTGCTGTTCCCCAATATTAAAATGTTATGTCTCAATAGCATGTGAATTTCATCAAACTGGTACACCATCAAATTGTTGAATTGTTCTGTCTGGACTGCTGCCCCCGCAAGTTTCGGGTCTCCTCGTGGCGGTGTGTGGTAACATGAGGGTGAAGTATTTCTTGTGGCCAACAAGAGACAGTGCGCAAGCACATGTCTCCCCGACGGAAATGGGGCAACCTGTTTGCCGTGAGTTGTAACCCGTGTCGGAGGATGAAGGGGTCCTGGTCGTTGAGTTGAGAGGGACTAAGTTGGTCCCTCCCATCTAATACACTAATTATGCCTGGATTTTTCCTAGACGGGAGGCTGGATTGGCCCGGTCCGGTCAATCGGCTTGTCATGTTGCCATTAGCAGGGCTTTGGAGTCGGGTAGTAAGTGAATCGACTCCGACTCCCGACTCCTTTGGCTTTCTGAAAAGCGACTCCGACTCCTATAAAATAATACCAACAGTATAGGATGGTATGGGACACACAACACAGATAAAAACACCCAAAAAAGCTCTCAGATCTTCTAAGGTGGTTATCCAAAGAAGCCACAGAAAGTTACAAATTATTTTAATAGAAATTAAAGCTTTTGATGAACTTTATACTCAGCGTGTTTGAGTTGTATGAATACTTTTGTCATGTTGAAGGTTTACATTTCTGTGGCCCATTAGCTGAAAAACAGAGATAAACTTAAGTTTGCAGTGTTTGACAATGATAATCGATTAGGGCATCCTTGAATCAAGAGTAAATACAAGCAATGTGCAGAACACTTAGCTGTATGAATATTTTTGTCCGCAACTGTATGCAAGTATTGATTTCTCCATTAAAAATGATAGTGTGAGAGACTTATATTCTGTATGCTATGCTTACAAAAAACTAATTTTGAAGTGATATTTCATAACAAGAATTGTCATTGCGGAAAATGCGATGTTATGTGACATTTTCGACTATATCTACCTCAAATATTAACCAATTTTCAAAATTTTTGGATTAGTCTGTAATGCCACCGTAACGGTTGACATATTTGTTTGGTACACTCTATTTTGTAGGAGCCAATTAGGTTCTTGTTGTGTTGGGTGAAGAGGCAGAAGCTTTGAGGTGATTCTGAACTTCAGCAAGATCCATCCACAAGTTTCTGCAAGAATTTTGTAGTTTTGCAAAAATAAATTTGCAGAATACTGCAACTTCTTGAAGGAACCATGTTCTTTCTTTTTTTTGCGGAGACCAGTGTATGATGACAGTATGGGCACATACTCTCTTAATTCAAAGAATATCGGTATCCATGGCCTCTCAGTTGCCCCAGTGGTGCGCTCGTTTGTCTCGCCCGGTTACGCCGACCAGTGTAGACCGACCACGTGGTCGGTTGACCGGTCAATCGAGGACAGTTGATAGCCCCGTCATTGTACCAGTTGTTGGTTTACACATGGCAGCCGTTGTAACTAATAAATAAACAATTAAAACACGATTTTGGATGGTCCTAAAGCATGTGTTTGTGTTATTTTGACTTTTTCACTGCTCCCATCATTGGAACAACAAGCAACAACAGGCAAACTGGCGGCTCTTCGTGTGTGCCAAAACCCGGAAGTTTACTTGCAAAATCGGCCGTACTACACGGGTTACCCCAGATTGATGTTCGGGCATAACATCCGGCGCAAATGAGGACCGCCCGTCATAAACCGGCCGACCGGCGGTCGGTGATTCGAGTGCACCCAGTGTAGAACCCTGGATACTGTCATTTGAGGAGGCCTAATTGTGGAGGTTAACTTAGTGCAGAGTAACTACGTGCAGAGCAGGGTAAAATAGAAGTACCCCCACCAGAAATTATTTCAAGACTGCCGAGGAAGAATTAATTTGTTTGACTGAAACTGGGCAAAAAATCATTGATCTTCAAATATGAAATCCAAGCCTACCCCCCCCCCCAAATCCTTGAGATCAAATGGTGACCATTTAATCTCAAGGGGGGGGGCTTGGAGTTTTATAATAAATAATTTCTTGCTCAGTTTTGGTGAAACTAATGAATTCTCTTTGGCAGGGGTGCCGGAACAGAGGGGGGGGGCAAGGGTGCCCTTTTGATCTTAAAGAAAAATATATTATTAGGCCTTATTTGAGGCGCAAATTAGTATGTTTGTATGAAGAATTATTATTGACTCTCCATTTAAATTTTGTCTCATAAAATTGGCGCGAATATGAATTGACCTTTTTCTTCTGACGCAAATATGAATTGCCCTTTTTCTTCTGACCGCCCCTGCTGCCCGTGATTCCTTCCGGCACCCCTGCTCTTTGGGCAGTCTTGAAATAAATAATTTCTGGTGGGGGTTTTTCTTAAGAAGGTGTTGCTTGATTCAGTGACGTCGAGTGCTCGACATAAATAATTACAGTCGCTGTTACCTTGAAATAAATAATATCCCACCGAGGAAAACTCCAACCCCCACCCCCTGATTATTAAAAGGTCGCCCCCTAATGTATGGCGTGTTGTTAATCCCTAAGCTTGTCCAATTTTATAATCATCTTTTATTCACAATCAAGCTTTAGTAACTAAGCAAAATGCTATCTATTAATGATGTGTACAGTGTGTGATACTTACATGATAACTTCCTTTGATGTCCAGTGCATCCAATTGCATAATAACTTGTTAATCTCAGATCAAAGGGCTGGAATGCTTTGCAGTTTGCAGACAGATCAGTTAATTGGCTTCAATTGCAATTGGGACCTGCTGTTCAAGGCAAAGAAGATTTGAAGATAATTCAGAATGAGGCTAACTAAAAATGCAAGATTTTGGTAGGGCCTAATAATTTTTAAATGTGAACAATCAATGCCTAATAAATATTTCGTGGATAGATTAATATACCAACAAAGTGTATGTTTATAAATCTACATTTTCAGATCAATCCCTATCAGCCCACACTCTTGATATAAATGAGTTTTGCTTCAACTAATTAGCTATTTAAAACGTTTGTGTGCATTAATGAACTGTTTGGCAAATATACAGGAAATTTTGATCATTTTGAAAAGATTGACTCATTCTACCTAACTGTGAAATAAGGGACCCTTATATAATCTCCAATGTGCCTAAACTTTTGACATAGCCTACTTGGCAAATTCAGACTTTTGTCTAAAATTTTGACATAGCCCATATAAGCCATATATGAATGCACTGTGAGATTTATCGAAGTATGGGGCAAATTAAGCTCATTTTAATCTCCTCAATTATGCAGTGATCAGCAATTAGTCAGCAACGCCCCCTTTTGGCCAAACACTGCATGAAATCCTGTCAATATTTTCCCCACAGGTGGCGCATTGTCCCGGCCTTAATTACAGGTAGGTGGCATAAATATTCATTCACACCTGGGATTTTGGCCAGTGAACATGGTGGTGCTGGAGTATTGCTGACATCTTAGCTAACTTTTCGGAAAATGTACAAGAATTTCAAGACTGATGAAGTGGATATAGTCACTAACAGGTTAGTTTAAATATGCAATGTTATGCTTAAATTTATGGTAAACACCTGTACCTGTCAATTGCCTCACCTGCAAATTGGCAGGCAATTAAACATCAAAGGGCCTCATCTGCAGATTTGCATCTTGACTTCATGAAATTGTCATAAAAAGTTCTTGAGCTCTTCTAACTTTTATGGCAACATGTAGAATCCAACACTAGCCACAGAGCAAGACAGAAGTTTCTAATTATGTGTAAACAAAAATATTTAAATGTTTAATGGCCTCTTAAGCACTGTTAATAAATTGCTTGTTTACATTTTGAGCATTGATTGAAGGGCTTAAAATTATTAATTTTGTTGATTAGCAGTAAATATGATTCAACGAAGATCTGTCAATAGTCGAATAGATAAATGCTTTCCCTCGTTACATTTCTTCAAGTTAAATCAGAGCCAGCTCAGCCAGTGGCAGTGTCTGACGATTTAGAATAGGATGATAGAAATTATACAGGCGATTATAACAATGGGAGTACAACAAATAGTGGTTCCAAAATCCATGTTTGTTCTCTTGATTGGTTATCCGATGCAAACAGTCATGCAACTAAAAATGGATTAATTTCAAATTAAGGAAATTTTCACTAATGACTGACATAAATAACACCCATTTGTTTTTGTTTAATATATTGATTCAAAATATTAGATAAATGCTTGGACATACAGTGTTGATTTCCATGCAATACAGCACACAGGAGGGTGTGCACTGTGCAACTGTGTATGCCCAGTGCCCACATTCTCATTTCTGTTAATGCAGATTTGTTAGATCCAGTGGAGAGGGGGGGGGGTGAGGGCTGCAGGGGTGCTTTATGATATGTTTCCATAATCTTCCAAGAATTAGTCCAAAATTAAATTATTTACACACTCAAGGAAATAAATTCTGAGAGCACATTATGATCTTGATAATTGTAATCCTGAATCATGCTGTGAAATTAGAATTGTCAGGGATCTTTACCATATTGATTTCTTTGTGGTTTTAATTAACCTTGCATGTTCGGAAACTGATACTAATTTGGCATGCCATATCAAGATAAAATTTCATGCATATTTCATAAGGTGGGGCTCTATTGGCTCCGGTGTAGGGAGTTGGGCTTGTACTTTGTGGTTATTGGTTTGATTCTTGCTTTGGAGGGTGATACAATTTTGTGAGTTATGACTCTTTAGACCTAAATAATCCAATTGTATGTCATTGTGGAGAGACAGAGATAATCAAGCAGGTTCAAAGAAATGTTAAAAATACTACCATCAAAATGAAATGCTGAAAAATTACTTTAAATACTACCATCCTAAATGGAATGGTTAAAAATAATACTACCATCCCAAATGACATGTTTGAAAAAATACCATCATCCCAAAATGAAATGTTAAAAAATACTACCATTCCAAATGGAATGTTAGAAAAAACTACCATTCCAACTGGAATGTTGAAAATACTACCATTCCAAATGAAATGTTTAAGACATACTACCATTCCAAATAAAATGTTTAAGAAATACTACCATTCCAAATGGAATGTTAGAAAAAACTATAATCCAAAATGACATGTTTAAAAAAAATACATCCTAAATGAAATGTTAAAAAAAATACTACCATCCCAAATGAAATGTTTAAGAAATACTACCATCCCAAATGAAATGTTTAAGAAATGAGTCAAATATTACCATCCTCAAGGAAATGTTTAAAAAATATTACCATCCCAGGTGAAATATAACATGCAAATGAATCTACTGATAAGAGCTAGCGGGCTGATCTCGGGTAGGCCTATTCTAGCATAACTCATGTCAAGTGACCAGATTCGAGACTAAAAATAAAAATTTCCTGAGACAGGTCAAGAGCCGTCGCTATAGACATTTAAGTTTTCTTGAGAGTAAAATAGCTCACATCCTACTCCCTGATAGGTCCATAGAAAGGAAACTTGTGGGGCTTGTCTGTATGTTCGCACGAAAGGTCCTGATGTCGATCTCTGGTGTTTAACTGAATTTGGGAGCAATTGCAAGATAACAACTGTGTCTGAATCAGACACACCTTTTTTTTCTCTACGAAATTGCTTCACATGTGTTTTCCTGGTATATCCTGGATCTGCCGGGTGGCTCAACCTCTTTCTTTGTGGAGGGAGGTGCTAGTTGGTGACTGACACAATCATGATGAGATGAGGGTGATAATTTAACCCACGCCCTCAGAGTCAGTGGTGGCACAAATAAGCACCTTTAATAATTAGGCCACAGGGAATGCTATCTGTAACTCAGCAGAGTTCCCGGGTGATGTTAAAAGTCAAACAAAACTGAGTGCTAATCTTCTCAATTTACAGTCAATAGGGCTTTGATCTTCCCTGCTGAGTTATTCAAATGGTTACGTCAAAATAAACTTTTGATTTCTACCACAAATCTTCTGAATAACGTCAATTTGATCTTATTATTTGCAGAGCTATTGACTAAAACATGTAACCACCAATTTGACCAGCAATTATTGCATGTTTGGTTATTCAACTAAGCAGCTTACTTGAATGACTGAAGGTTGACTTACAACTAATCCTTGCCTCATGCTAATCATAAATGCTAATATCAATTCAAAGGATCTAAATTGGCAGAGATCTCTATTGTAATGATAAAGCTTCAATATCAGGTGATCATGGAAGGTGTGAGACAAAGTAAGTTCAAGGTTTTATGTCCTGCATTTTTGCATCACCAACAAGCAGCTTGCTCATTTTTTAACAACAATGGCTAAAGGTGCTTGTTTGTGCTACCACTGGCTCTGAGGGTGTGGATTAAAAAATAAGAAGGCTCTTCCAGGATATGCCAGCACAACACAAGCTAAGAAAAGTGAACACAAAGAGATATATTGGTTGACAGATAGATAGATTGACTGATATATATATATATATCTACAGAATGAGTGATGATAGATCATTGTAAGATTGATAGATCATGTTGGCCTAAATTGTTCCACTGACTCATTGGTCACTGACTGAAGTGATGTCAGTGACTGATTAGGCAATGCACCAATCCGTCAATCGGTTGGCCTAATGGTTAGGTCCGTGGATACATTTGCAACTTCTGGGCAGGTCATTTCAGTCCAGGAATCCACTAGCCGGTATGTTGCTGTGTGGTCCTGAGCTGTGAAAAGAATCGGAATCTTCAACCCCTTCAAACATGTGACATTTATCTTCTTAGCCATTTTAAGTAGTTTCAAACTTGAATGTGTATATTGCTATGTTATTGTTGTCCAAGTTATTAACTTTAAGAATTTTCTTTGTCCTTAAAAGAATATCACTGATCTTGCCAATTTGCCAGAGGGGAGAAATTGTTTTTATTGAAAATAGGTTCAGTCAGCCTCAAGGGCTATTCAACTATTTTATTGTTCCTTTGGGCATTTGAGCTATGATCTACAATTAACACGATTTACTTGGAAGATTTGCAGTGTTTCTTTAAGTTTATCTCATGCTAAAATCCATTGTGTAGACTAGTTTATTTGGTGGACAAATAAGCAGCTAGACTTCTTGACAGATAGCAAGCAGACACATAGATAGGGGAAGTAGATAGAAGGACAGTCAGATTGAATGATGAAGATTGAATTGGGTGATTGACAGATCAAGGTATACATTTATTGATACATTTCAAGATTGCCTGATACATTTCAAGATTGACTGACTGATTGACTGACTGATTGACTGACTGATTGATTGATTGAATTATTGATTGATTGATTGATTGGCTGCCATGACTGTAATGGATTGATTGGTGACCATTTAGTTATTGTACTTGTAGTTTATTCAGAGCCAACATATCACATTCATGTTAAATATATCGGTATCACTGTCAATATGTGGACATTTTGTCTGCAAACTTGCTTGAGAACAGTAATGACCAATTTGTGTAATATATATGTGAGGTGGGACATAAATTCACATGAAGAGCACAATTCCCTGTAAATATATCTTTATCTTATAAATATTAGCAAATAGGCATCTTATAAATATTAGCAAATAGGTATAAAACATTTAAAACATGGTCCTACGTTGTACATACTAGACATTGATATTGCGAATGTACAATTGTATGATAACAATATGGATACGGTATGCACATATGCACATTTAGCCTGTGATTTTCTTGTAGCAATTGTGACTTACTGGTTTATAATGCTAAGAACAATGGTTGTCCATTCATCTCAGGGCATATAATGTGACTGTCCATATAAATTATAGTATTTATGCAAGGTATATGTCGCTTTGACATTTCTTCACAAAGTTAATGAGCCATGCCAAGAAAAGATACTGCCTTAGTAAATATTATGTTTCAGTTGTAAAGTTCAAAATCATTAAATATATCATTAAATATATCTAGGCATGAGCCTTGAATTAGATTTATAAATAACTGTTCAGAATATTGCTTCAAATCATGAAAAATATACTTAATTTAAATTTTCTGTTACAAAAATGTGCACATATATGTAACAGAATCAAATTACCATAAAACTTAAATTTTTCTATCTTTTCAAATATCACATAGGCAAAACACCTGTCACCAAAAATCTTTTTGATAAAAGTTGGAAGAAAAAGGTTTTTTTAAAAAATGTTTTGTGGTATGTACATTTTATTAATGACATTAAATAAATTTCAAAATTACTAACAATGCTTTTGGGATAGATATCAGTAAATTAAACTAGGTATTCCCTGTCAAAAATGTAACAGCCAGATACCCTGGGGCTATAGCTACTTTGCCGCTCTCTGCATTTTTTTCTCAGATTTTGTATTTATGTACAATTATGAGGTGTTGCAATTTGCAAATACAAATTTTGGTGTTTAATGCAGCCTTGCACCCCCCAAACTGTTGCCGTAAGGTTTGCTCTTTTTCCAGGCACATTCCATTTCATTTAGACACACTCTTCTTTCTTATGTAATTTCCAAACTAGTGAGTAAGCTTACTGAAGGAAGATGTGTATTGGGAAATATAGATAGATGGATAGATAGACAGACAAATGGTTTTCTTCTGCTCCGCCAAAGGTCTTCGCCTGCATGGGTTGAACCCCAGGTGGCGAACCCGACATTTTCAGTGGACCTTCATGAGCAAAATCCCAGCTGAATGTCTTTTGGATGAGATGTTAAATTGGCGGCCCCTTGTATCAGTATCTGTGCTGAGCACGAAAAAGATCCCTCACACGGGGTTGATGTGTAACATGTTCAGAACTGGGCTTAGAAGGCTGCACTTACCATGTCTATGTATCTAGATAAACAGACAGATAGATAGGTTGATATCCCTCCAAGACTGACAGGCCTGAGAGCCGCAGATCTCTTTACCAGCGCATTGTCCACGATGATTGTCCATGATAGTCTTTGGTTATTGTCTACATGAATCAGTGTTTATTTGCATTGAGATGAACTGGCCCCTTCCGGTGTTGAGCATGCCATTAATGTCTTCTGCCATTGTGTGTGGCAGTTTGCTCCAGGCTAACATTTTCTTTGTATGAAATGCAAGAAATTCTCAGGAATGTCTAATAGCTGTGATTACCATTTGGTCTGAGTAAAAATTGAATTATTACTGTGCCATTAAACATTGCACAAGTGCAAAGAAGACAAACACAAGATGAGGTTGTGGTTTGCAGGTTGGAAATGGATATTATTGGAAATTATTATTTTATCCATATTTGATAATGAAGAGGAGATAGATATTATATAGTTTTTCACTAATATAAGAGAACATTTCATTGACACTCAATAAGCATTTTTGAGAATTTAACAGCCACTTAATTAAAACTAAATATCCATCAATCAGTCAATCAATCTGAGAATTTATCAATCAAACAGTCTATCTGTCTGACATTTTGATGATATCAATCACACAATCAATCGAGTTACGAGTATTATAACTGAAGGTCATGGTTGGGTCATCTTCAGTTAATCATATCATGATTGTGTCTTAAGTCATTGTCATAGATATGGTGACTGAGGCTGGCTATAATCTTCACAGAGATGTAGGCTACTGTAGATCATAATGTTGCCCTATGATGAAGCAGTCTCGTCCGTCTTCAGGTTATTGACACTCATTGTCCAACATCTGTCAATATTGGATAAAATATGTCATTGTGCAAGAAACCAAGCTTATTTATGCCTCTTAATAAAAGCAAAAGAGTAAACTAGAACAGCTGAAACACTTGGGATCTTTACTGATTCTTCAGGGGTGCAAGGAGCAATGTTGGGAGAATATTTTTAGGTAGGCCTATACACCCAGACTTTGCAAAGATCTGAAATCCAATGCTGGACCGAAAGTGATATTTTTTGCATTTTCCTGAAATTTTAACATGTATCCAATGACAATTTTGTGGACTGGACTGCTGGACCGCTTTATAATCTGTCAAACATGTCCTTCGGATCGCAATCTTTGCAAAGACTGTTTAATACACAATAACTTATTACCTAGCCTCCTGTTGAATTTGAGGTCATATACTACTAATCAAACAGATGCATTTGTGAGCAACTATCTGGAACTACCAAGCGTCTGCCTTTTACTCTAGAGCACAACTTCGCTGGCACTTCTTGTCCAAGTTCTTGATTGTTCTACTCATGCAAGAAGTCAGTCGTAGTCAACATGTGGGAGTCGGTGAAACCCACTTGAGAAACCTGCTAAACCACAAGGAGTTTCTTGTGGACACCTGTGGTCATGTGGGGGACATCAGGGGCTCCTGGGAGACTCATGTGACACCTGCAAGCATCACATGACTATCACATGACACCTGACCCCACCTGACCTGAGGTTCGACCTCCAGTGGTCACAGATGGAACCATCAGCTGTGAAGGTCATCGTATATTTCTATCATGTTCATACAGAAGTTGTGTGATCTGTTGATCCCCAAAAAAATGTTTGACTAACCCACCCATAAAGAAGGATTACTCAAATAGTCACTGTCAATATAAGCACAATATATTACGTTATAGTTTGTGGTGTGTAAGATCTTCGCAATGTTTAGACCCGTCACATGAAACTGTGACCAAAACCATTTAGGAAGTTCTCTCTCAAGCAATGTTGGGATAAATGTATGAAACTGTGCCAGCGAGCTCTGGAGAACCTTGTCAAATATCCTACACGTGGGGTAAATCTGTAATATGTTGAGGAGTCCAGCTCTCTCACCCATCTCGTTAATCAACCTCAAGAGCACCCAATACTTCGTTTAGATGGCTTCACTTTACCAAATCTATCTTATCTTGTGGTGCTCTTTTGTATTATCAGTTGTTGTTTGTAACTTGCAATTTGTGCAAATGTACCCCGTATTCATTGCATCTAATCGGTTTGTCCTGATCTTCTCCTTTCAGGTTGATGACCTTGGATACGTGTGACCTTGACCCAAGATGTGACGAAGTAAGGTCAACGACCAGCACCAGCTCCTTAGCAACCATCGAGAGTTACTCCAGCTCAACCAAAGATGAGTCCATGTCCCCTCGGAGTTTTCAATCCGCTACGAGTCAACTCAACTCGGAAGGGGAAAGTAGCGGTAACAGTAATAGCGAACCAGCGAGTCGTCCCCAGAGCAGACAGGACTTTGAAGGTCACATGACTTTACAAGACTTACAACAGCATTCTGGGAAACATGGCCGATTAAGAGATCATCAGTATACCTCTACGAACACCACGGATCCAAGTATTCTGGCCGAACGACATTATGAGCATAAACAAACGATCAAGTACGGCCACTTGAGTAATGAACATGCACGTTTAACGGAAGTATTGGATAACTTATTGCCCGAGCAAGTGGTGAACGTAATACGCAGCCAATTGGAGAGAAGAGACTCTAAAATTGTTGTTGCCTTGGGAGTTCTGTTTCCACGGCAACAGTTCCCTGCCTTGGAAAGGGCTCATTGCGTCAGGTGTCACATGACTTACAACCCCCATGAAGAGACAAACTGTTTAGTTCCGCACCCGAGTAACGCGGTTGTAAAAGTCTCTCAGGATCAAGAAGGGACTGCGTTTGTTTGTCGGTTGTGTCACCACAGATTCAGATTAAAGAACACTGACTACTACGACGGGTCACATCGCTTTTATATGTCTGGTTTTTGCTTCAAGGGCAAACACACGGCAATGCCAGATGACGTTTCATATGGCGGTGCAATCCACACCTGTCAGCAACAGGGGTGTGTGGAAGTGTTCTTGTAAATAAATGACAATGTACATATTTATTTATGAAATTGTATTATAAACTGACACTTCATAACTGAAATGAACCACTCTTGTTTATTATGTTGACTTCCATTGTTATGTGGTACAAAAACACTGCCTTATTTTAATTTTTACAGTATCAAAAATATTGTTACACTTGTTGCATCAGAAAAGCGCACTACGTATGCTATAAATCCACGTAAATTGTACATTTTACAAAGAATCTCAACAACCGAGGTTTTATAGTTTTGTATAATAAAATTGTTGACACTATACTGTTATTTCTTCCTTTCTGTTATGAATGTTCTGTAAAATGTTAAACCGTATTTATTCATGTTATTTATGAATAGATAGTCATACATTGGTTAACAAGATCGTTTATAGTTCTTATCGTATCTGGGCCATTCTCAATTTCAGGACAAAGTGTATAGCAAAAATGTCGTGTAATGGAGGGGACAATGTGGTAACGGAGTGGAATTTTGATGTAAAAAAACCTTCTTTAGGAGCAACAACAAAACGAAAAGTATAATAAAAGATTGATGTAATTATTATTTTTAGTAGTACTTCAGCTCATATCAATAGTGTTTTGGTTTAAATGTCAATTCTTGCTCATTATCTGGTAACGGAGTGGACGGTAACGGAGCGGAATGATTTTTTGCTTTTTTCTCAATACTGCTTTCTATGTGGGAGATTAGATAAAAGAATTGCAGTATATTAAAAGCTGTCACCCTTAGCAATATATACATGAAATCACTTCGTAAAGCTATCATTTGTAAGCTTGGAAATTAAGGAAACGGAGTGGACATTTTAGGGTGACCAAAAATATCTTATTTTTATGCATTGATTTATTGAATGTATGTTTTATGAAGTCTGCAAAGGCAGTGGTACTGCGGCGCACATGTGTCTGATGATATTCAGTGAAAATAGCTCATAAAAAATATAGCGAATTGAGCACTGGCAAGTAACGGAGTGGATAAAAAAATTTACATAAACTAGTGACACATCTGTTATATCAATTAAATCAATGAAATAAGACAAAAACCGTATTTAATGTGAACTAGATATTAACTCAAGTCTATATTCTCATGAATCGTGCAAAGAAATTTTTAACTACCCGTAAATTAACAAAAAGATTGACCTTTTGTTATACCAGGCTGGACAAAATGTTCCAAAAAAAGGTCTACTAAATGACTTTTCATTCCAAATACAGTGGTTCAAATTAGAAAAATGAATAACAGATGTAAAATGACACTACAGATATTAATTGCATTCAAACTTTTGTCATGGCACCCGAGTGACGAAGATTGTCCTGAAATTTGAGAATGACCCATCTAATCTAATGTTTAAAAAAGGCATGTAGAAGTTGTGGGGAGAAACATCATCCGGTCTTCTTCCCATCCTTAATCTACTTGTACTATCAGCAATCCTCCTCATCCAACTATCTCCTTCTAATTCTCATAGACTATCTCTTCTACGATTTCTTTTCTCGTTAATGATCTCTTTTCTCCTCCTCGAAGTCCTCTTCCTCTAAGTTGTCTTTGTCATATTAATTTTTCTTCCTGTCCCCTCCTCCTCTTCCTCCCATGCCCTATCTTCTCCTCTGATCTCCTCCATGAATATCAATCTCCTTTGCTGTATCTTCTTCCACCTGTCATCTCATCCTGTTGCCATATCCTCTTCCTCTTTCTTCAGCTTTCTTCTTCTACAAATGATCTCTTCCTATTGAATCCCTTTCTCCTTGCCCTTGATTTCCTATCCGATCATTGATGTCCTCCTATCTCCTCCATCGTCCCTCCTCATCCTGTCTGCTTCATCCTTGCTCTTCTTCCAACTGTTTCCTTTTCAAATCACCTCTTCCTGTTCAACCCTGTTCTCCTCACTTGCAGTGTATCACTATCATCTTGTCAATCCCATTTCTGGTAAAGAAGAAAAGAATATAGGAGGATTTGGAGGAGAATTGGGGTCAACGAGTAGATGATAGGCAAGGAGAATAAGATAGGAGATGATCAGGGAAAGAGATGGTTGGATAGGGAGGAGTATAATCAGTATATTATGACAAGGCGATCAAAGGATAAGAGGTGACTGGAGTGGGAAAAGGATAGATAGACGAGCCTGAAGAGGAGATGATAGAGAAAGATCAGAGGAGGAGGAGATAGGTCATGGGAAGAGAGAAGTATGAGGGGGGATAGGATAGTAAGAATAAGATTTGTAAGAGGAGAATTTGAAGGAGACATTGGATTGACAAGGAGATCAGAGATGAGGAGAATGGGATAGGAGATCATTTGAAAAAGAGATTTTTGTGAGGAGGGGATGGGGCATGATAGGAGAGGATAGCAAGAATATGAAATGGTAAGAGGAGAAAATTTAGAGGAGAAATGAGATCAACAGGGATATGATAGATGAGACAATTAGGATACGAGAGTTGATTGGGGAAGAAGATGGTTGGATGAGCAGGAGGATATGATGAAAGGATCGACGAGAGGAAGAAACGGGGAAATGACAAGATAAATTAAGGAGGCAACCATTTAATTTTCAGGGTGGCTTGAACATTTCCTCAGCGGGAAATTATTTATTTCACGGTAACGCGCAAAGGTAATTATTATTTCAAGCGCGGGAAGTCCCCGAATATTCATTCCTAAATCACCTTGTTGAGAACCCCCCCCCACCAGAAATTATTATTTTTTCAAGACTGACCAAAAAGAAGGAGATTGGAGAAGAAATAGCGCATGGGTAGGAGGAGAATGACAAGAATGATGAGGATGAGATACTATTATATTATACATGTAAAGAATGTAAAACTATAAGAGAAGAGAATTAATGAGAGGACAATTATTTGGAGGAGAATGCAGATGGATCGCCAAGGAGATGATAGCTGCCTATAGGGCATAGGCACACATTAGGCAGAAGAATCCGAGATGATTGGGAAAGGAGATGGTTGGATGAGAAAGAGGACTTGATGATAGTTTGAGGAGGCAAAGGGATGTGGAGATGAGTTAGGGCTGATTAGGAAATGACATGTGTAGTCCTGAGGAGATGATAGGAGAGATTGAAGGAGATCAGAGGATTAGCAGATCATGGAGCATGGGAGGAAGGGGATAGGAATGAATAAGTGAAGGTGGATTTGGAGGTGGAGAAATGGGATCAATGAGAAGATGATTGGTGAAGAGAATTGGATTGGAGATGATCAGAGAAAAGAGACTGTTGGATGAGGTGGACGATAATATTAAGAAAAGTAAGAGGAGATGGAAGGATGACGAATGGAGATGACTGAGGAGACGAAAGGTAAAAGAGAAATATTAAGACTTAGGAGATTGGAGGAGATTGGAGGAGGTCAGAGAAGGCGCGCCAGCCAGCCAGCTGGGGGCTTGAGAGGAGGAGGAGGATGAGCTGGGGGATTGAGGATGAGGAGGAGAGGGTTAGGAAGAATAGAAATGATTAATCAAGAAAATAATTAATACGAGGACGGGCGAGGAGAAGAGGAAAGGAAATTATTTAAGCGAAGACAGATGGGATAATAGTGTGAGGGGATGAAAGGATATGAAGATGAATGGATGAGGAGATGATAGGTGGAAGAGGATGGAGGAGATCAGAGCTGAGGATAGGATATAGGCCTGTGGCATGGGAGACCCATGGAAGTCACTGGAAGAGGAAACGGTGGAGGAGATTGGAGATTGTCCTTTCATTTCTTCCCTATTCCCCTATCCTCGGTATAATCGTTCTCCTCTTCCCTTCTCCTATCAAATTTTCCAATTCGGTCATCTCCTATCCTTGCTTTGATCTCCTCTTCTTCCTCCCATTCCCTCTTCCTGACTTGCTCCTCCCAATGACTGATAGTGCACTGCAGTGTGTGGTCCGCTCAATTGCTCAACTCGTGTTTTACCAGCAGTCCGCCCACCCGCCCCGCATTTCGTGGCATATTTTTCTGAAGGCAGAAAGGTCAAGGACGCCGGAGCCTGAGCTGTCAGATTTGAGATGTGGGGTTAAATTTGCAATAAACACGCCATGTATCGACTGTTAGCTGGATCTTTTGGGTAGGTATTTGTTGTTGAGGTGTCTTACTAACTGTGTGTGATCATTTGGAGGGGTGAAAGTTGTTCTGCAGGGTTCAGAATCTGGTTAACCTTCAACTCCAAAACTGTCATCTCAAAAATCATGACTTCTGTCAGGACAGTGCAGACAGAACTGTCAGTCTGGAATTCAGTATCAGGGTAGATTTTTGATCTTGCTCAATGGCACTAGACATCCATTATTGGAGAGAATCTTCCTATTTGGTTGACCTTTACAAAAAGTTGTTGCAGACAATCAGTTTGAATGTATGATGCAATAATTTCCATAGCTACTTGTGATGTATTGTGCATGTGGGCTAAAATCATGGGGGTAAATTACTGTGTCTGTGACAGTGTGTTTATTCAATAACCATATTTATTTCCTTGATTAACATGTATACTTCAGAGTTCAGGCCTAGCTCAAATATGCTATACCGTTATATACTGGCAGACATTTATATAAATGCGAAAAGTTGAAGGCTGCACATTATCCGATTATAGGCTACATGTTACAGCAACATGCCAGGAATAATGTTTTTGATTCTCTCAATGACTGTATAACTGTGTTTTAGTCACAAATCAAATTTATATTCATGTGTTTTTCTCCCGTTTTTCTTTCAGGCGGTACAGCACACAGAGGTTGAAGAAAGCGCTCATAACAAACAGTGCCAAGCCTGCCTACCATTATGGGATCACTTTCAATCAGCAGTTGAAGCACTTCCACAGCTTGAGAAATGTGAAGACCCGGCAGGCACTCATTCGCCCTGATGCGTACTTTCTGCAGCCCAATAATATCCAGGTTGGTAGAAGATGAGCTTAGATGAATTCATGTAAATCTGCATGCTTCATTAATCGGGGGGGGGGGGGGGGAGGGCCAATCGATGGGTCCAGGGTTCGAATCCAGCTCTTGTCGGGTCACCTTGGCCTATGTTGGATGGCTGTTTCAAACATCCTTCGCCTCATTGCCGTGCCCTCCCCTTTCCTAATTAGCCTACCAAGTGCATAAATACAGGACGTTAAGTCCCAATCATCCATCCATTAATCAAGGGCATCCTACATAATCTATGACAATTTTCATTAACATCATAAAATGGTTTGCTGAAAAGAAAAAGGAGATTGGCTAAGACACAGTTTAAGCTCTTGAGCCGTTTTCCATACCAATATTGTTTAATCATAATAGCTTTATAAACGCTTCATTGTGACACAAATTGATATTCTGGTTTGTAGGTGCGCCATGCATCTGGAAGAATCGTGGGCCTGTTTGGACGATTGTTGAAACTGCGATATTTGGTGTTTGGCTCGGCCGTTGGAGGAGGGATCACTCTGAATCAGGTATTTTTTATGTTTCATGATTGAGACTAACTATTTCTGTCACAAGAACACCTGCCCCAACTTGCGTATTTTCAGAGAAAAAACAGTAGTTGATATATTATTTATTTTACTAGATATTTTTTTAATATCTTCAATTGTTCGCCAAATATAAGGAATATTCATTTCTTGACTATAATGATCAAAGTATATAATATAAATACATTTACAGTGTTTTTCCTATGACCAAAATTCCATTAACAAAAGAGGCAAATTATGAGTGAAGTGCCAACAAAATGATGCAATTTTCACCAGCCACATGGAGGATGCATTAACCAATGGCTGGGAAAAGCACTGGTATTTAGGCCTATCAGAAATATATTCTTCACCTTAACATGCCAATAAGGAGAGTTCAGGAAACCCCATATATTTAACATATTTGGATATTGGCCTATATTTCTGTCCATAGTTTGAGAAAAGACTAAGTTTCAATTGTTATTTTGCAGAAATATGAAGATTGGAAAGACAACCTACCGGACTTCCGGGGGTGGATGGATGAGAATTTTCCTGACACTGGATTCCTGGGGGAATATGCGCAGAAGTTTAAGACATTGACGAAGAATTGGTCTTTGCCAGAAGTCCACTTGCCCAAGAAGGTAGGTCTAATGATTGATGAAAGTATATTTTCAGACTCTCCAACTGCACCTAGTTTGCAATTCCAACTCGCTCCACATTTCTCTCAAAAACCCCAGGTACAAAAACAAAAGCAAAGCCCTGATCGAAAAATGTCACAAAAATATGTTCTCTTTCCTCTCGAGAAATCCCGACTCATTTTCTGGTTTTCTGAAAATATCATGTATTAACAACAAGAATGAGTAAGGCTGTCATTTCTGAGAGACTGTAGCATGGAGGAAGCATGAGTGGTATTTCTTATATTCGATTTTAACCTTGTCATACTTTGCATTCAGGCGGAATGGGCAGGCAACCTCCCCACCCTGAAAGACCTGACAGCTTGGTTGGACGAAGCGTCCGAGGGGGAGATAGCAGGAGAGGGTATGTTGATAACTTCAGATTGTGATGATGATGCATTTGATGTTGTTTTGTTTTCTGTTGTGTTCATGTGTTCTTCCTGTTTGCTGTTCTTTAAGGCTCACTGTCTACAGACTTTCATCAAATCAGGCTTAATTATTGAATTTTTAATTTTTTTTTATTGAGAGAGTATCTTATCTAAATTTGGGAACTGATTGTAGTAATCTGGAACAGATTTGTTGTAAAAATCCAACAGAAAAAAAGATTTCTCTGGAAACATTTTTAATGTCATAAAAAATCCCACTATTTCATGGGAAGTTTAGAGGATATTCATTGCTTTAAATTAAAATAACACTTTATTAGTTTAAAACATGCCGTGTTTACTGTGACTGTATTCAGTGTATTGTATCTGTGGACGCATTTTCAAATCTTGGTGAAATCTGTAGACTGTGGGCTCTCAGGCTGGTCATAATTGATTTGTAGCTTCTCAGATCTTCTTGAGGCACTTTTTCTAATTTTGTCTGTAAGAAAAAGAGTTTCAAAATAAAGTAAAACATTGCTAGGCTTCTTTTTTTGTCAACAGATAATCTGCTGGGTCAGTCGATCCGAGAAACTACAAACCAATTATGTTTGGCCTTAATGAAAAGCTTGACGTTTACTTTGGTGTTGTTTAGCATGTTTAGGAAACAGTTCCACAAGTTGTTGTTGATATTTAGATACAGTACCTGGGTGGTAAACTTATTATAGATCTATCTATTTAGTATTTATGCCCTGATTAGACTAGTTTATAATCCAATATTTTGACTACTTAGTCTTAAGGTTTGAACCTGGGATCTGGGATAAGTGTTCAAAGGACAAGCATATTACAAAAATCAGCCACCCAGCTACTACTCCTGTTAAGACATATAAGAATATCTAAAACAAAGTTTTGTTTCCTTGATGAATGTGATTTTGTGTGTTGTTTAATTGTGAGTTGTATGTGGACTGACCTTTGAAAATTATATGGCAGATAAAGGCTATGTTATACTTTAAAATGTTCTGTGTGTTCCTTAGGAGAGGGTTAGAGGCTAAATGATTAGGCCTATAATTTCCTCAAATTAATTTCCCCCATTTAAAGTAAGAAAGAAGAAATAGGTATAAAACGGGCGTTATAGTAACTTATTTCAAACTCTTTAGGACCCATTAGTGAACATTTATGTTAAGTTAAATTTATGTTTCCTGAAAGGACCCTTCCTAATATTGAGCCTCAGTCTCGCCCGTTGCTATGTAAACCGATTGTTTCATTTCATTCTGCAGGTGGCCAGGTTGTTCCATTATTTATGGGAGGGTCAGGTCTGTATATTTTTATCATGGTTTCGGAATTTTCCCCTGAAATATAGTTCGCATGATGATTTGAGCTTAAATTCAAATAAATATATTGAAGACTTCCATTATTTTGTATCAGTGCACATACAACTGGTATGCATGGGGTGTGTATAGTTATTAATAAACTAGATATAATGATTTTGTTGTGTTGATGTTGTTAAATGGTGTGGAAGATCACTTCATACAGCCTCTAGTGTTCCATGACAAAATTACCCAAAGATTGTTATTCAAAACGCGTTAACCGTGTTTCGATGGTCACTGTGATTATCTACCTTTTGGCAACTGGTTTGTGTTTATCAAAAGGGTCTCTATTGGGATTGAATAACAGGTCTTTCAGAATGTGCTGTTTACCTTTGGCAACTTTGCGGTTTCATCTCTTATTGGTTCTAAATATTTAATCCTATTACTTCTCCAATGGTATTGTCGGAACAAAAACAAGTTTATTATGTTTGTTTTTCAGGTGCAGAGGCTGGCTCGTTTCTTATCATTGACAATCCCAAGGCAAGCATCTTTGGCGGCCAGTCCTCAGGGTCGGAAAACAAGGTACTGTTGAGGTTGGATCTATTCAATTTGTGTTAGCAGCTGGTTCATGACAGTTAATGTTGCTGTCTGTATGCATGGTCGCAGTGCAGATCCCAACTGTCCTGTCACTGAGACACCTAGATATTTGGGCCTAACTTTTCATGCACATTGTGTCCTGGCTTGGTCCTTCAAAACATTTTTGTATTTTGGTTAATCTGAGGTTGTAGTACAATTAAATTCCTTGGGTTTTATCTTGTCAGTACATGTATTCATATGCCTTTTATTACATGGAACAATAATCACCAACTGGCTATTTTTCGAAGAAAGGAGTAGATCCTGAGCAACTCATCGGAAGAGAGGCCTACGAACCCTGGCGCTTTCGCCCTAAACTCTTTCTGTGTGCTAATCTGAAATTTATTTGTTTTATTTTATTTTCAGGATGGATCCAAAACAAAGGCAGACCAACTACAAGAAGATCTTGTCAGAACACAGGTGAATATTTTTGATAGTGCCTCGATTATTTATACAGTCTATAATTATTTTCATTTATTGCCCGATATGGTAAAGCAAATATTAGATTCTCTGGATAGATAATGTTTCATTTACTGGTTGTGTTAAATAATTCCTCTGAGTTTAGAGTTTATGGCCTTTTGTGTGAAGACCATTAAACAAATTGAATACTCTTTTTGGTTAATCTGAATGCATTACCATGGATGTCCTGTATTATTTTATTCCTATATTTGACACATTTGCAGCTGCGTTACCAGAAAGAAATAGACAAACTGGAAAAGGAGAACAGAGAACTGAGGAAACAACTTATGCTGCGGGAAGAAAAGCAGAGTGGGCGGAAGAGGAAGATGAAGAGGTCGCTGATCGACATGTACTCGGAGGTGCTGGATGAGTTGAGTGTCTACGACTCCAGCTACAACACCCAGGACCATCTGCCCAGGGTCAGTTATCAGTTATATACACTTAGTTCTATCTTGTTTGGACAAAAGAACTTGTTAATCAGATTTCACACGAGACCTATGAAGCATCAAATTTAACTTTGCTATTTTAATCAGGGAGTATGTTTGTTTGTAATTGCATATTTTTTTAATTGTCCTGGGTAAATAGTCATATGTTGGGCTGACCAGGAGCTCTCTGCCCCATCGTTAAATTGTCCCGATTTTTGTAGCAGAGTCTTATTGCTTCGGCAAGTAGGACAGTAGGTATGGTTGTTGCAGCTCTCTAAGCACCGCTAAGACTTACCACTCTCTGGGGATGCTAGTGAGACAAGAGTCCACATCATGTTACTGGTTTATCCATGTCTGGGATCTTTTAATTTCCCCGAATGAACACTGATACAAGGGGTTGCCTATCAAATATTCGTATTCTTATCTTGCAGGTTGTTGTGGTCGGAGACCAGAGTTCTGGGAAAACCAGCGTCCTGGAAATGATTGCTCAAGCGAGGATATTCCCCAGGTATGTATACCGTGGGCGAAATCAATCTGGGATCCACGGCATTTCATGACCTTAGGTAGCTAGTACTGATCTTTCAAATTTGATTGGTCGAGACAACAATGCAATCAACATCTGCTCATTCACAATTGCTTTGTGACGTCACCCACTACATGCTTGTTCGCTGATATGTGGACAGGGACGAGTCGGGGCGAAACAAGGATTTAGGGGTTTCTGGTCAAGTCTTGCTTCATTGTATCTTTTGATGACATTCAAAATCAAGTTTTTATCGCAATGTAGGCCTAAATCACTATTTTATTGTCCAGTATTTGGCCAAAAACATTAGATACTTAAAATTCTTATTGAACTCTATTGTAGTCCAGGGAGTTCTCAAAAGATGGCGCAGTGTCAAGTCAGTTTCCATTTTTTCTGTCGAGTAGTTAGCTTTTTTGACCTTCCCATTTATTTTGTTTCTACGATTTCTTACAGGGGTTCAGGAGAAATGATGACAAGGGCGCCAGTGAAAGTGACCCTGAGCGAAGGACCGTACCACATCGCAAAGTTCAAGGACAGCACTCGGGAGTTCGATCTCACCAAAGAAAGCGAGGTAACTCATGACAAATGTGACTGATATATATTTCAGACAAAGTAATTTGTGAAAGTTGTATGTCACCAAAGAGTTGTATGAAGTAATGGCATTTTTGGTCGATACCCTTCTGAACTAGTTTGTCTTTGAAATAGCAGCAGTTTCAGTTGGAAGTCAATGAGACATTGTCTAAGTCACTCTAGCACAGCCTCCAAAGAGTAAGTCAGTCTCTATGATGGCATTTGAACATTTCACCCTTGTAGCTGGAAGCCCTGAGACAAGAAGTGGAAGTGAGGATGAAGGCGAGTGTGGGCAAGGACACTGTCAGCAGCCAGGTGAGAAATACGCCTATTACTTAATTATCTCAGAGCAAATCTAGGAATAGAAAAAAATCCATGTCAGATATGTTATGCAGTGAATTTTGATTCTTTAAAGGTTTCCCTAGCTCAAGTTATAAATTCAGGAAGGATTGATAACTTTACTCATAACTTTGATTTGAGCTATAACTCTTCTACGGAGCTGTAACTCTTTTATGTGATTCCCAGCATGAAATGATGAAATGTTTTGCGTCTTTGCATTATCAATTCTTACAAATGTATTATATTCTGTGAAAGTGGAATGTTCCATACAATACTGTAGCTCATAAGTTTTCTTGCAATACATAGTGAGGACCACCTACATTTTAACAGCCTCATATTACTAAATACAGTCTCTGTGACCAAATAGGTAACAGTTGTAATTTGACTCAAGAATAGCAAAACTGTTTGTTCTAATTTGGGGAGCGTCTGATTTGTGCCCTCTTGTTGCAGGTGATCTCAATGACCGTAAAGGGACCAGGTCTGCAGAGGATGGTGTTGGTTGATCTCCCAGGAATCATCAGTGTAAGTCTTGTTGCTTTCTTGCCGGGTCACCTGGGCCAATGTTGGACCGCCGTTTCAACCATTCTTCACCTCCTTGCCATGTCCTCCTCCTGTTCTAATTAGCCTATCAAGTGCATAAAAACAGGACGTAAAGCCCCAATCATCCATCCATCTTGTTGCTTTCATACTGGTGATGCATTGGTTGTTATCCACTTGTTAGTGTGGAAATCATCATGGAGTTCTAACTTCAGTCCTTTAAGGTTGCTCTTTGACACAGTTCCCAACTTCTCTTTAATTATTAAAACAGAGGAAATTCTAGACAGGCGGAGAACGTAAGGTAAATTTTGGGAATTCATCATCATTTGACATAAATTTAAAAAAAAGGATTTTGTTACAGTTTTACGTGCCACATCACTCAAGACTTCTTGTATTTATGATTGTGAATTCCGAATTAGGACTTCCAATGAAAAATGTATGTAGAGGTTATCAAGGTTTGAGGTGTACGAACCACCAGGAACAAAGTTTCTTAATGCACTTATTATTCTGCATCAAGAAATTCATGAAAAAAAAACAAGATCCTAATGAATTGATGGTTGTATTTCAGACGGTAACATCAGGAATGGCTGCTGACACAAAAGAGGCAATTAGAGGCATGGCCATCCGCGCAATGGAGAACCCCAATGCTATTATACTCTGCATCCAAGGTATGGTGAAGGAATGGCATTGATTTCAATGGTATTCATTTCTTTGGTAGAACTGAGTACAACTGAGTTCTTAAGAGAATAAATAGATTGTCGTTGTGTTATATGTCGGCCCAATTTTTCCCTAATTCATATTATTGTGAAGCTGCAGAATTATGATATTTTTGCTGAGGCACATGTGGTGTTAATATTTAGTCACTTAAATTGATTGTCGTTGTGACGGTAATGATAATGAAGACCCTGGGCTGAGCAGAAGACAGAATTTGTCACAATATGACTGTTCCAAAAGAATAATACTTTTTTTTTTCTGATGAATAGTGGGCATTAGTGGCTATATTGCATGAAGAAATGCGGTCTGTGATATACTCTTGGAAAAGGAGTAGTTTCATTGTAGAATATGTGGTGCATACCTCATGCTTTAATATGTTATGAATGCCCGCCTCAAAATGTGTTTCATTTCAACTTTGCAGATGGCTCATTGGACGCAGAGCGCAGCAATGTGACGGATGTGGTCAGCTCCATGGACCCCACTGGAAAGAGGACCATCTTCGTCTTGACCAAAGTGGACCTGGCCGAAAGTAATCTCATGAACCCTGATAGGGTAGGTCTTTCAGTTTTGATCATTTTCATTTCTTCGTATTTTCATTCTGGATTTACCTGTGAATTGGATATGCTGTTATAGTTCTTTCATGCTGCTATCCTTTCTGAAAGTGTAAGTTCGAATGCTATTAAAATTCCATGAAATAAATAATTATTGAGGTAAAAAATTTACAAATTGTACAACTGCTTGCCTGCTCTTGCTCCACTTTTTTTAACTGTCCTGAGATTGTTCCTTAAGAGAGAAAAGTTCAGCTTTCATCTTTGTCATATGTTTAATAAAATGTCTGTAATTGGAATATAAAAGAAAGGGCTCACAATCAATTAAGATGTTTCTCACTAAATGCGAAATGATTTGTAGGATAGACATGTTAGAATTGTGTTGAAAGTACTTGAAATACTCATGATAATAAGTGCCATAGCTAGGGTATTTACTGTCCTAATACCAAATCTTGATATTTTCAGATCAAGCAAATCTTAGAAGGAAGACTGTTCCCCATGAAGGCGCTGGGCTACTTTGCAGTCGTAACCGGAAAAGGCAACACCAACGACAGTATTACCGAAATCAAAACTCATGAAGAAAAGTTCTTCCAGAACTCCAGGCTATTTCGGTGAGGGTTTTGGATTTATATAGTCCGAATCAATGATGAATGCTGTCATTGCTGTGTTGGAAGAAATCTCACAATATGTAGCTTGAATATATTTGTAACTCCTGATTTAAGATATCTAAATATGAGACACTGTTTGGTTATTTTATCAATTTATTGTTTCACTCTACAGAGAAGGAGTTCTAAAACCGAGCCAGATGACCACACGGAACCTGAGTCTTGCTGTGTCCGAGTGCTTCTGGAAGATGGTGCGAGAATCAGTTGAACAACAGGCAGATGCCTTCAAAGGTAAGAATAGAATGCCTCTCGGAAATTAACAGCAATTAGGTCAAATCATTGGTTCAAGATATACTGGAGTGGCTGAGGATGTTACATTTCCACTCTTCACTTCATTTGATTGGGTTGTAACGGCATAACAGACCTTTCAATTGGCCGTGAAAATTTCTTATGTCATGCTCATGCATCTAGCTATGTACAAAGACTCTTTCAACTAATAGCAGACAGTCATCTATGCATGTGTCAATCTGAGGAAGAATCAATGCTTTTGACACTTGCTAAATGCATTCTTTCACATATGCGTCAGTCCTATTGCAAGTCATCGATTGCCAGTCATATTCTTGTACCTTGACCTACTCTTTATTCATTTCCAGCCACGAGGTTCAACCTTGAAACGGAATGGAAGAACACCTTCCCCAGGGTGAGGCAGTTGGACAGGGTGAGTTGTTGTTCGTTAGATATTATGTCATTCTTTTAATTGTGGGTTCCAAACGTCTTGATGTCCTGTTTCTAGGAATCTGTCAACTTACTATTGAAGCTATCTTGTTAATCTCTTTCTTCCTTTATTTATTTTTTCTCAGGATGAGTTGTTTGAAAAAGCAAGAAATGAAGTTCTGGATGAAATCATCAACTTGAGCCTCGTCACGCCAAAACAATGGTAAGACGCAGGGAGATTGGAATTTGAAGTCTGTGTCAAAGTTATGGATGGACTACTTCTAGTTTTCTTGAATATTATATCTGTGGTGTGATTTCTTTCTCTCTTTTGCAGATAAAAATAAAACAATTTTGATGTGTGATTTTGTTTTTCCTTGTAGGGAAGAGGACTACATTAAAGCGCTTTGGGAAAAAACTTCTAGTCACATTTTTGAGAATATTTACTTACCTGCTTCTCAGGCCGAGACTATCGGGTAAGTTGTGGGCAAGAAGTCCTTTCTTTGCATCTCCTTTCTTGAAATTTCTGGGGGGAGGGATGGTCTAGTCGTAGCATGCTAGGCTGCCAATCGCTGGGTACAGGGTTTGAATCCAGCTCTTGCCGGGTCACCTGGGCTATGTTGGGCGCCTGTTTCAATCATCCTTCGCCTCATTGCCTCGTCCTCCTGTCCTAATTAGCCTACCAAGTGCATAACAACAGGATGTAAAGCCCAATCATCCATCCATCTTGAGATTTCTACTTTCTATATAGATGAATGAAGTATAAAATGCCATTGAATGAAAATTAAATTGTTATATATATCTTGATTTGGGTATTGTGTTAATTCAAATAAAATGCATGTAGTTTTCGAGATTCACTGAGATGATGGGATTAACAAGAGTTAATTGAATGCAAGGACACATGAGAATGCCATACTTAAAAATGAAATTCAATTTTGTTTTGCAGGGTCTTTAACACTGTGATTGACATCAAATTGAAACAATGGGCAGATGGACAGCTTCCCCAGAAATGTGTTGAGGTGAGAATATGGAAAATGGGTGTTATTGAAAATCTCATTTGAGTTGAGAGAACAAAGTGTAGCTGACTTTTAATTTTGATACTGTAAATTTTTGGAGACTTTGTAAAATTGCTTTCCTTATTTGGAAGTGTTAAAGAAAAATAATTTAAATAGGTCATCTTATCATTTGAAATATTGGTACGGTTTTGGAGATGCTTTTAAAGTTATTGAACATGTGTTAAGAAATATACAAATAAATGTAGCTTCACTGTAACTTGTCAATCTTTCATCAGGTTGGTCGTGAGTCATTAGAAGATCGTTTCGGAGGAATGTTAGAAAAGAACACGAAGAACAAGGACCATGACGACATTTACGACAACCTGAAGAAAGCCGTGAAAGAAGAGAGCATGAGCAGACACAAGTGGGACGGGAAGGCAGAGGACAGTCTGGTGAGTGACGTGATACAGAGAGAAATCGAGAATGAAGATAGACAAGATGGATGGGTTACTGTGTAGCAGTGTTATTTCTTTATAAAATTATACAGTATGACAAGAATACCAGGGGGGGTTAGTCTAGTGGTAGCGTGCTAGGCTTCCAATTGTTTTGTCTAGGGTTCGAATCCAGCTCTTGTTGGGTCACCTGAGGCTATGTTGGATGGCTGTTTCAATCATCCTTCACCTCATTGCTGTGTCCTCCTACTGTCCCAATTAGCCTACCAAGTGCATAAATACTGGACATTAAGCCCCAATCATCTATCCATCCTTGCAAGAATGCCCCAATGTCGTCAATGATTTCCAAACTTGTTTCTGTGGTGGCAGTCTGTTTATGAAGTTCTTGTATGTTCTTACATATGCACCACACACACTTATGTATATTAAAAATTGTTTTAGTTCCGTTTACATTTTTCAGAGGGTGATGCAGGTGAACACCTTGGAGGACAGGTCTGTCTCGGACAAGGCTCAATGGGACGCAGCCGTCAAGTTCATGGAGAGTGCCGTCAAGGAGAAACTCGAACAGAGTCAGTGTTCTAATCAAATCAATTTATACAAACATTTGTTAAATGTCCCAAAGATTCGCCGCTGCCTTTTGAGAGCAGAAGTATTGTGGAAGTTGACAACATCAAAATCTAAAGCAAAAATTTGATCAAGTCAAAAACTTGATTGGATTCTGCCAAACCTGCGCAATGTTTAAAGTAGCTTAGTCCAAGATTTCCCAATGTTCTTGAAAAGCAAATTGATGGAGAGTTGTAATAGAAAAATAAATGCACTTTGTGAAACAATATCATAATGTAATGAATGAATTACTCTTTTACAGCTGAAGCCAAATTAAAGGAGATGACGGGCCCCGGCAAACAGGAGCAATGGCTCTACTGGAAATGGAAGACGCCCGAACAGAACGACAGGGTCAACACAATCGCAGAACTGGAAAAGTTGCTCTCCTCTAATACGGTGAGGGATGGGACCAGATTAATTCATATGTTATTTCCAAGCTTGTAGCTTACGGAGAAAACTCTTCGCTCTACATCTTAGAGACTGGACCGAAGCATGCGCCCCCCGGAAAAACCCTGAAAATTTGAAATGTAATGCACCTTTGTGGCCAAATTCTATGGGGGGGGGGACTCCCCTGCAGGCTACGGCCCTGTTCAGGTTTCAATTTGTCAAGTCCCGATCATGTACTAGCATTGAAAAGGTTTCTCACTTTCCAGACTAGAGGTAACGTTGTCCTGTAAATATGTACCTCATTAAACACAATTGCAGAACTTCTGTTCAGGTTGACATTAAGCTGTTTATCAAAGACCATATCCTTTGGAATTTTCTGATACAACGACTAAACTAGTTGATATGATGCCACAACAAGTCACGACACAACAGCCCAGTTCAGTTCGCATGCATGCCTGGACAAATTCTAATTGCATGATTGTGCATTTCATTTTCAGAAAAGAAAACCCACATTAACATATGATGAGATGACAACAGTTCGGAAAAATCTTGAGACTAAGGGAGTCGAAGTAGCACCAGAATTTGTGAGTAGATTTCAGTATTCCCACAGATAATTCTAAAGAATTGTACTTGCTTGAAATAGTTCCAAGTCTTGACGAAGTAAACTAGTGACTGATTTTATGGCCTAACTGTGTCAATATGTGCCTCCTGAACCAGAAGGTTTGCACAGCGCTCCTGAATAAATTTCAAGATTAAAAAAATTCAACAAGAAAACCGAAAGCGCACGCTTATAGAGCAGGGTCAGGAGCACATTTTAAGACAAAAACCGAAAAATTCTGTTGGGAAAATTTTGAGTTATATTCATTTTAAATTTTTTGTTTATCACACTCATATTTTCATGCTGAAATTTGGGCAAAGAATGCTGTTAAAAACATTTAGGATGTTTAGGGAGGCAAGTGTTGATGGTAAGACATTATTCTTTAATTTACATTACCATTGTATCCGTGTTAGATATGTTTAGACCATAAATATTGTGCAGGGTGTGATAAACACATGTGACTGCATGTCATAGGAATTAACACACCTGCAATTAAGTTTGCAGCTTCTGTGTATTGCCTCTGTTAATCCCTTTGAATGATTTATTGTATTCTGGCCATTTTTAGCAAAATTAAATGTATATTACATGATATATGAATATTTCATGCATTTTCTCATTACAGAATTTGTGTTGTTTGTTATCATTATATGTCTGTGAGATTTTATTTATCAGTATCTTGAAATGTCAGCAGATGCAGAAGTTAAAAGAACAATACTTTTGCATAACAATCAGCTTATAGCCTCTATTAGATATCTTTTATATTGATTATTTGACCCATCGTTGCTCAATTGTCTACCTTTGCTGTTGTTTGCACATGATTGACTCTATTCCAAGGTCATGTTGTTTCAGTATCAATTGTCAAGTTATTTAGCATCTCACGGTCATATTATGATGCCTTAGATTGGTAACTTAGTCCATTAAATGGATTTTGTGTCCTGAAATTATTGCAAACATTTCCGTCAGTAATATTCATTAACTCACTTCTTGGATCACAAAAAGCCACAGTTGGGGTTTAATTCTTGACATTTATGAAATGTTTATATGATATATTGAGGCAATTTATATAAATCACATTCAGTCTTAGTAAGAATGATCCACAAATTTAACTTCTTTGAAATGTCATATTTTGATGAAAATCATTGCAAAAATTCTAAAGAAAGGCTAAATTAAATTCAAATCAAGCTAAAAGCAGGTGAAACATTCACAACAAACGATTGAAACAATTTACAGTGGCTACAAATTCACTTCCTTGATAAATATGCATCTGCATGTGTTTATCACACTCTGCACACTATTTTTAGCCAATACATATCTAACACAGATTCAATTATCATGTAAATTAAACCATGATGTCTTACCATCAACATGTGTCTCTCCAAACATGATAAATGACTTTAAAAACTTTTTATGCCCCCGTGTCACCAAGAAAATATGAGTGTGATAAACAAAAAAATTAAAATGAAGATAACTCAAAATTTTCCCAACGGAATTTTTCGGTTATTGTCTTAAAACGTTCTCCTGACCCTGCTCTATAAGCGTGCGCTTTCGGTTTTCTTGTTGAATTTTTTTAATCTTGAAATTTATTCAGGAGCGCTGTGTTTGTGTGCAAATGTTTATTTTGGAGATTGAAGTTCATGATTATCTTGTATTTCATAGATTAAAGACACATGGCACACTGTGTACAGACATCACTTCTTGAAGAAGGCGTTATCCACCTCCAACGACTGCAAGAAGGGATTCTTCTACTACCAGAGCGGCTTCACAGACACAGGGGTGAGTTGTAAAATAGTTGGTGCCACCAATACATAGTCTTTCCAGAGTTCCCCCGTGGCCTAATGGTCAAGACTGCTTGACCACTGGCTTTGAGGGCATGGGTTCAAATCTCACCCCGGGAACTCACTTTAGTCCGAGCCCATGGAAGACCCTGGGCATCCCTGAATTAATAGGGTATGTTCCAGACTCACAGTCTTCTCATCTCATCATCATACGGCGATCGCCTGCCTCGATATAAGGTGCTGCAGAGGCGTAAAATACAAACAAACAAACAAACAAACGTAGTCTTTCCTGTTGAAAATTTAGATCAATGTGTCTATAGGAGTATGTTGAGGAATAGCTTTGTACCATGTATGAGTCCATTTTTAACCGGCCTAACAGCGGAGGCCGGTTTATACAGGAGCTGTAAATGGATCAGGTGAAACCATAAACAGTAGGCATAAACTGCAACCACAAGCTTGATGTAAACCATGTTTGGCAAAGGTTTTTCCCCATTGTGATCTTAATATTTCACTTACAGTTATGAAATTTGGTACAGGTATGGTACTCTGGGTATGGATTGGGAACATGTCGAAAAATCCAAGATGGCTGCCATTTTGTGGCGGCCATTTTGTGGCGGCCATTTTGGCAGCCATCTTTCTTCATTCTTGAACTGCCCTTTGTGACCTTAATATTTCACTTACAGTTATGAAATTTGGTACAGGTATGGGACTCTGGGTATGGATTGGGAAGATGTTAAGAAATCCAAGATGGCTGCCGTTTTGTGGCGGCCATTTTGGCAGCCATCTTTCTTCATTCTTGAACTGCCCATTGTGACCTTAATATTATCACTGGCAGTTATGAAATTTGGTACAGGTATGGGACTCTGGGTATAGATTGGGAACGTGTTGAGCAATCCAAGATGGCCACCGTTTTGTGGCGGCCATTTTGGAAGCCATCTTTCTTCATTCTTGAACTGCCCATTGTGACCTTAATATTATCACTGGCAGTTATGAAATTTGGTACAGGTATGGGACTCTGGGTATAGATTGGGAACATGTTGAGAAATCCAAGATGGCTGCTCTTTTGTGGCAGCCATTTTGGCAGCCATCTTTCTTCATTCTTGAACTGCCCATTGTGACCTTAATATTTCACTTACAGTTATGAAATTTGGTACAGGTATGGGCCTCTGGGTATGGATTGGGAACATGTCGAGAAATCCAAGATGGCGGCCATTTTGTGGTGGCCATTTTGGCAGCCATCTTTCTTCATTCTTGAACTGCCCATTGTGACCTTAATATTTCACTTACAGTTATGAAATTTGGTACAGGTATGGGACTCCGGGTATGGATTGGGAACATGTCGAGAAATCCAAGATGGCGGCCATTTTGTGGTGGCCATTTTGGCAGCCATTTTGGCAGCCATCTTTCTTCATTCTTGAACTGCCCATTGTGACCTTAATATTTCTCTTGCAGTTATGAAATTTGGTACAGGTATGGGACTCTGGGTATGGATTGGGAACATGTCGATAAATCCAAGATGGCTGCCATTTTGTGGTGGCCAAGTTGGCAGCCATCTTTCTTCATTCTTGAACTGCCCATTGTGACCTTAATATTTCACTTGCAGTTATGAAATTTGGTACAGGTATGGGACTCTGGGTATGGATTGGGAACATGTCGAGAAATCCAAGATGGCGGCCATTTTGGCAGCCATCTTTCTTCATTCTTGAACTGCCCATTGTGACTGTAATATTTCACTTACAGTTATGAAATTTGGTACAAGTATGGGACTCTGGATATGGATTGGGAACATGTTGAGAAATCCAAGATGGCTGCCATTTTGTGGTGGCCATGTTGTCAGCTATCTTTTTTCATTTTTTGAACTGCTCATAGTAACCTCAATATTTCGCTTAGAGTTATAAAGTTTGTTACAGGTATGGGCCTGTGGGTATGGATCAGGGACATTTTGAGAAATCCAAGATGGCGGCCATTTTGGCAACCATCTTTCTTCATTTCTTGAACTGGCCATTGTGACCTCAATATTTCACTTAAGAGTTATGAAATTTGGTACAGGTATGGGGCTGTGGGTATCAGACAGGAACATGTTGAGAAATCCAAGATGGCAGCCACTTTGTGACAGCCATTTTGGCAGCAATCTTTCTTCATTCTTGAACTGACCATTGTGACTTTAATATTTCACTTACAGTTATGAAATTTGGTATAGGTATTGGCCTGTGGGTATGGATGAGTAACATGTTGAGAAATCCAAGATGGCGGCCATTTTGACAGCCATCTTTCCTTTTTTTTAGAAATCTGTTCAAACTGCATTGATTCTATACTCATAGTCTAGCATCTTCCAATCAACTATTTCTCCTATCTTCCAATATCAGTTGCTCAGTGGTTTAAGCAATGGCACCTTCAATTTCATTGCGCTAGGTCGGTTTTGAATCCGCGGATTCTTGTGTTATTTGTCTCTGTCTCAGTTAGTCAGTTCACTGATAAATGAGTCTTAAAGTTTGGAAAAATCGGTCTGATTTTAAATTGAATTTCAAGGAAGCTTTAGACACCAAAATAGTTTTGCTCACATTTAAGGGTCCCATGAATGTGTATGTAATTACTAATTAGAAAGCACTTGTACATGCATAAGGGACAAAACTGGTATAACAAAAAGCATTCTAAGTGACACAGTTCTGAATTCTATAGGCAGATTTAAATCATGTAATGATGAACTCTTTGTTTTTAGATGGAGTGTCATGACGTGGTCCTGTTCTGGAGAATCAGCCGGATGTTGCAAGTCACGAGTAATGCCCTAAGGCAACAAGTTATGAACAATGAAGGTACGGTGGTCATTCATTAGAGAAAAATTGACATTTCATAAGGATTCATTGGTCATTCATTTTATTTATGTCTTTCTGATATTAATATAATGGGCTGTTCAGTGGCAAAGGAACACAATTTTACAGTCACAGATTTAAAAGAAATAATTACATTTTGATGGGATGTTGAATATATACCTGACTGAAAATGTGTCTTTTTTTTCAGCCCGAAGACTTGAGAAGAACATCAAAGAAATGCTGGAAGATTTCGGGGATGATAAAGAGAGATTGCAGAAGTTGTTAACGGGGAAGAGGGTCACTCTAGCCGAGGAACTTAGTAAGTATTTAGTGCTTATCTAATTGAAATAAACTTCATCTTTTGCACAAGTATCTGAGACATCCAGAAAGACACTTGTTGGTCATGGTGGCCTACATAATAGCGGCCTTAGGTCTCCATATACACAGACCAGGTTCGATGTGAAAATGTTTATTTCTCAAATTGTTTTGGTCTGAAACAATAAAGTCATTGTAAAACACAAACTCACTCACACTCTGAATAAAGTAGTTGTGTTTGTCTGACTGATACGTTTTCTTTCACTTGGGATGTGGGAGTCTGTTTTAGAGAATGACATTGGGACCCTGTTTTATATCTTGGAAAGCTAAAACTTTACCTGAAAACAATTCCAATTAATTTACTTTGACTTACGCTGGACAAGCAATGTCATCCAAAAATTTTTAATCTTTTTCCTTTTCTTTTTCAGAAAAAGTCAGAATTATTCAAGAATTATTAGAAGAATTTATACAAGCATTAAATAAGGAGAAATAGTGACGCATCTTCATAGGACTTTACGGACAATTTCTATTTCTATTTAAATATATTCCTGCTTCATGAAATAGTGAATGAGAACTGATGCAGCTTTGCCTTCTTAGGTGCTAGTATTTTGAAGATGAAAAAAGTTATTTATAACTTGCTTATGAATTGGCAAATTTAAAATGCTATCTCAAATGTTGCTCATTTGTAGTTGTTTTTACAGATATTTTCTTGTGACTTCTGTATTTATTGTTTAAAGATGTAATCGTCAATATACAAAACTTACTGAACAATTGTGTTACTTATAAGTTAAACCAAAAAAGTTATCAAATTTCTCCTAAATGTTTTATGAAAATGTTTCATCTCATCCTCGCTTTAAGATGTGACTTCAGTTGTTTTCATTATTTGTGCAACTAGTTGTTGAACTAGTTGTAACAGACTTGTGTTATTTCAGTGCCATTAATTTTTTGTTGACTGTTGTTATAATTTTGGGTATCAAATGTGAGAAGTATGTTGCAGAAATAAACATTAAACTTTAAGAAATAATAACCATTGAAATTACTGAAAGTGCCATTACTGTCAATTCTGTTTATGTATTGCTCACAGAACTTAATATCAAAAGTTTGGCGCAAAAGACTGGAAGTGATTTAGAAGAAATTGCTAAATTTGTTTTATAAATAACATTACGCCAACTTAATTCAAGCTGGTCCAAGATGTCTTGGGGTAACATTTCAGTAGCTATAGATTGTGTTTTGAACAAGTTAAGAGGGGTGAGGATAATTATAATAATTCCATAAAACTCCTGAAAAGTTCTGTGAGCAAAACTAACTGAATTGGCAGTATTTAATATTTATGAAAGTAGTCCTGGTTAGTGCAAGTACATACACATTGTAATTGACTCTACTTAGCATAACTTCCTTCTTTTTGTTCAGTATGCTAATTTACTTAGTATCAAAATTATGATTTCAAATATATATGAACGTGTGTGACATTCCAGAAATTGCTGACATATTATGTTACAGAGAATATTTTGACCATTAACATTAGAAGTAATGCATGTAAATCTAGGTGACAGTCAATTCAAACTTTTTTGAATTTTATGTTTCATCAAATTCAATTATACCTTGGTATGTATTGATTCAAAGGATGTTTAATTGGAACTATTTTAAGTTTACAATTCATCAAATTACATACCTTGGTATTAGCTGATTCGAGATATTCTACAGTGGAGCCTACATAATATCCATTGCTTTGGTAACTTATTTGTCGTCCTGTGATCTGTATTATTTGCTTTATTTAAATGTTGTAGAAATTCTGTACATTTGTTCATATTCTGTTGCCATTCTTTTGTGGAGCTCATGCCATTGATGTGTAAATATTCATTTTATATAATGCATAAAAATATAGAGAAATGAAAAACTGTTTTTGTGTTTATTTGAGGAATTGGCCGCCTCTCTTCAGCCACAGTAATGAGAAAACTGTAACTTAGCACTTCCCTCTTAATTTGCGAAAAATGGAGCTTGGTGGCTCAATGGATAGAGCCTTGTTTGTAGGACCCTAGTTTTAAACTGAATTGGGTAATGACAGTGGCTGCATACAAGACCAGCACTGATCCTCTTGATAACATTCCCTTGAAGCCTCCTCGTCAGGCTCCTGGTAAGCTGGATCATCAGCTGATCATTGCCTGGAAGTGAACCAGGAACCCTCCTCTTGGCAGTCAGCTGCTCTGTATCTGTGCTGTCCCAACAGCCCCAATCAGTGTGTGCAGGCAGTTGGGGGTTGTTCAAAGTGCATGATAATTGGTGACTTCTTGAGAGCACTCAAAAGTGTTGGTTTGCAGTGTGGAAGGACCTCCGTGCAATACTGACTGGGGCAACAGTGGTAGGATGGCCTTGTGTGAAGCAGACCAGTTAGCCACAAAATGATCTTAGTTCGGATAACCTGGATAGCCTTTCGTTTGTGATGCTCCAAACTGGCTTTCAGGTCAGGATCTTGTTCCACTTGTCTTGGGAGTGGTATTGAACCAAGAACACTGCGCTTGGCAGTCAACCACTCTGCCTCTGTGCTTTCCCCCAGCCTCATAGACTATATTCAGGCAGTTGGGGTCATGGCTGAATTGTGCCTCCAAATTTATTGATGGCCAATTGTTTTTTTAAAAAGAGCTTCTCTGTTGAGACTGACTTCATCGGTATAATGAACTCGAAAGAATCCTACATTTACATAAATTTCCCACCTGAGAGCACTTTGCACAAAAAGGTGCTGGTTGGCTCTCAGGACCACAGGCATTATAATTTCTTACAAAAAATCACACATTGCTGAACAAACATATCCTGTATACAATACATACAATGCAAGGTTGGCAACTCCCTCAAGATTCCTGGTTTGAGAATTCCTGCTGTAATGCTGTCTCAAGCAAGAGCATGAATTCTCAAACCAGGAGTTGCCAACCTTGTATATAAATTCAATAAGTGCAGTGACAAGCTTTTTTCTCAAAATGATTGTAATGCCTGTGCTCAGGACAACCCCAATAGCCAATCCGAGATAATCATTTAACTTTGGTTCCCCTATGGCCTGGGATTGAACCAGAAGTCCTTGCTTGGCAGTCGGCTGCTCCAGCTCTGTGCCATCCCCCCAACCCCATTTACCACAAACGTGCAGTTGGCATTCAAGGGGCCATGGCATCATCATGGTTAGAGCATTGACTTTCTACGGATGATATCATAGGTTCAAATCCCGCCCAAAAGAAGTGAAAATAGTGATCGAGGAGCATAATCAGGGCCACAACAGAGAGAGCAACAGCTGCAACACTGTACCAATTTCAGTAAGCACACTACACAACTTTATATAAAAGACAACTCCAACGCCATATAAAATCTTTATTTCTTTATTGGTAGCAGTACGGATGCCTTTAAAAATTAACAATAATACCAAAGTAAAACTAGTTTCAAAGTATTTCAAATAGCGACAGGTAAATAATATCACAAAGATTTCTTCTTCTTTGATTAACAGAAACTACAACAACCTACTAATTCATACCTAGTCATAAATAGGTCACCTAATCGGGTCACCGAATGAGGTCACAAAAAAGAAGCATAGAAATGTACAAATCATTAGTGTGAATTTTCAACATTTTGATTATAACCTATAAACGTGGCATCCATTGATAATTATAGGAATGAGAGTTTAAAATCAATTTACCGTGAAATAGATGATATTTTTTTACAGTTATTATGTATCAATCTACGTATATGAAACATTGAAACACTTACCAAGTGATATAATATATGATAGCACAATAAAAATAATATAATACAAGCTCTATTATTATTACAAACATACTCATTGGGACTTGGGGGTAACCTATATTCTCATGGTGGTCACGACACAATATTTATTTCACAGTGAAACAGGGAGTCTCTTAAGTACAATATACAATCATAGGTCTCTACGTACCATTCTCATTTAAATAGTTAAAGTCACAATTGACCCCTTACTGGATCTTGCTAATCTGTTCATTGTCGTAAAAATAACTTTTTCGAGAGCAGAGTCAGCATATGTGTTAGCAGCTCATTCACAATCAAGAAGCTCGCACTTCTCATTGAACAAATCGTGATCACGTTCATCAATTGCAATATATTCTACTTAAAAGGCTCCATGTTTCATAGTATGTCACTCTATATAAAACCAATTCACTAAAAAGCCATCTTAAAATCAGACAGTAAAATCGGTAAAAAGCTTAAAAAACTGTTTCTTTTACATCATTTTAATCGTAACTCCTTTTGATCTGAGATTCTTGCTTCACAGAGAATAAAATCTGAATTAGCTTGATTGGAATTCTGCTTCGGAATTCTAAAATTCAGGATCATTTTACCCATGATTCTGGAAACTTTCAAGTAACAAAATTTAGTGTATTAATCGTACTTCAGTATTGTTTAGACAAAGGCAGTGATCTAAATTTTGATTTTTCTTCCATAGAGAAAACATGGTCCCCCCTTCCATGGTATTCAGCTGGACTTTGACTAAAGAGTCAATTCGAGTACACAAGAATAAAATATTTCATATTTCCCGCTCTTGGCGCTAACTCCATCTGGTGATAACCAGAGACACTAGACGCCATCTGGTGGCAAACACTTCTCTTTGCTTTACCTGGTGTTAATGACATTAACTAATAATAATCTTAATGCCATTTTCCTACCTCATACACACTTTCTATATAACTTACATTTACAGTATAAAACTGTATAATAGTGCAATTCACAAGATAAATAAAAAGGGCAGTATCGTCATGATTAATAATAATTGATAATAATTGAATAATAATAATAATAGCCATTATAATATCATACAACCAATATTCACAAAATAAAGAGGAAAACCTCCAGTAACAAAAATTAACAACTCAGATTATTTTTTGTATATTGATTTTGTATAAAATGTACATCGCACATCACAAGCTTCATATTAAACCATCAATCACTAAAGTGTGCATCATTTGAGGGCAGTTTAGGACTAACTCACGGATAAGCAAGGGGAATATTACTGTAAGCAGTGGGGGCAATTAACAGTGGAATGTTTAAGAGTGCGTTTGAAATTCTTTTAACTCCGTAAGAGTGGAATATTGCGCAATATTGCGATAGCGTAACTGACAAAACACTTCTACATAATAACTTCCCGTGGGTTGTGGATTCAAATCGAGGCAAATTCTATCTTCCAAACGGGTCATTTCCACCATTTACTGCACTACATACAATTAATAGAAGCAAAGTAAATGGTATAAGGATCCATTCGAAAGCACACAAGTCTCACAGAATTTTCACTTCAAACTTTCTGATGACGACCACACCACAAATCCAAGCAACCTCAACTTTCCATCCATATACTTCCTGATACAAAATGCTTTACCCATAAATTCCAACATTTATCAAACATTCACATTATTGTAGTTTGAACACAGTTTAGATAGACATGGTTAAAATTACTTGAAATATTGACTTTAAATGGATGATCACTAAATATCACATCTATAAAACCTGTGACGTCTAAAATGATAGATACAGATTGCATGAAGGTAGCATCACAACTTCACCATTAATCATGATATATGTACTCGATATAATAAACACTTAGTAACACGAAGTGCAACTTTAAAACTGTGCTTCATTTACGTGTCCATTGCGCCCCCAAGGATTGCAGCGATTAGAAATCTAATGTTTCTAACCAGTGTTACATTTTAATATTTAAATATAATCACAATTTTAATATCATATCTGACAAATGCGTGAATTTGACCTCATCACAAATGTGCCATTCAGGAGGATCCATCATATGCTTCATAATAATTATAGTATTTCATTTGAACAACACTGTCCTGGAACTATTAGACTTTAGAACGGTATTTAAACTGTAGTCAAACCTTCACAAAAGACTTAGTATAATAGCATTAGAGTGCACATTTTGTATGTAATACACATAATGTGAACATAGCAGCATTATTAACATTGCAGATAGTCACGTGATTATGCACAAGAAGTGTCAGACACAAGCAACAAGAATCCATGGATTCAAGACAATTAGACAGGACATGACAATACGTCATTGCTTCATTGTCCATGTAGGGAGGTCAGACAAAATCACAAAGCACAGTAAGCAATTCCCAATCAAACATTTCATCCTATGATATAATAATATCTTTGCCAAATTTAATGATTTATAACTATTGTAAAATTATTATAAATCAATCTTAAACCATAACTAAATTGAACTATTCCATAATTTTTTATACCATGATTTAAGTATAATCAGCCGGATATAGGCCTATCATCAAATATATATAATTTCTAAAACTGTAACAAAATTGCACCTTTCTTTGTGTATATTATATAATATCATATATTTCATTGTATATATTTATAAATTTGAGTGTATTTCGCCATAATTGAGTAATTTTAATATCATTAATTTCATCAAAAATTTCCCAAGAATCATTCTTCAATTTCTTTCACTCAATTCTAGGTGGATTTCTAACTGCCAATGACGAGATCTTATAGACGTTAGCCGATGGTCGACCAACTAAAATAATACCGTTATTTTCCAATCATACAACACGCACACATTCACTCAACTAATATCACCGACAATAAATGTTTTATCAAATTAATAGGTCATTATTAGACTAAAATTTCCTCTGCTTTATATTTTTAAAATTCTGAAAGATCTCCTTGACCAATCAAATCCTTTCTTTAGTACGCACAGCGCCATCTTTAGTATTTTCCAACGACTTAACACCACAACGCCAGTGTGGTATAATATAAACCTCGCCGATTTCATCTCTAACTTTTTCGATTGTCACGCTAATACATACAGCTCATTCACAACAATTTCAACATTTTGGGAAATATTTGAGAATGAATACTCCCCAAAATATCAAATCTAACTCATTCAGTGTATATAACTTAAAAACCCAGCCCTATTCCTTGCCTGTTGATAGCCAAAATATACAGACTGTGTCACTAAACTGACAGTAAACTTGAATATGATCATGTACAACTTTGCAAAAGGATTCACAGAGAATATATATGCACCATTGGCTAGCAGCCATTGAATATTCATTAACATCCTGATATTGTAAACTATTGGAATATATTACGAGGAATTACCCATTCATGAATATGCAAATGAGGAGGGAGACCGTTTATAGACACACCCACAAATAGCGTAATAACCTAATTCAATAGAACACATGTATAGCTATAGGTCTGGCGCAACAAGACGAGTAAAGAGTTCATATACAAATGATATATGTATGTATAGATATATGCACGACAATGTATGTATGTGTATTTTCACATCTTATCCATCGACAGTAGAGAGAGAAGCGTCTTATCCCAGCGTCTTAAGACGTGTACGTAGTCACATGACCATATTTAGTCACATGATCAAATGACCTCCTTTTTCAAATATGGTCAAATGTCATGTAGGAAATATTACCAAATATGGTCATATGACCTTGATTTTCCATAATATGGTCAATAACCTTCCTCACGATTGACTTCAAAACTTGAACAAGTTCAACAATAATCAGTCACAAATAAATGCAATAAATGCAGTTGCCTCTCTCTCCTTTTCTCCTTGCTTTTTGAGATGCATTTTAACATTTTTACATCTTGCCGTATTTTTTTCACAGATATTTTCACAAGAAATAATTTTCCACAGATAGTTCACGAGGATTTTGTCGCAAGAAATCTTCAAAGATTTTCGCAAGGACCTTTCTTCACAGGATCTAAAGAGTTCTCTAGCTGTGATATTAGACTCATTCCGAGCTCTTTCCTCCTTAGAACGAGAGCGTGGAGTCGTCCCACTCCAGTTCGCGGTCCTTGACCTTCTCTGCCTCCTCCTCGGAACTCTCAATGTCGTCATGGAAATCCTCGCTTATGTCGTCGTCATCTGTGTCACTGTCGTCACGGAGACCGGCCATTTCCTGTTCGTCTTCGTACATCGTCTGTTGTGACAGAAAGAGATATTTAGGAGGTGATAATGAAATCTAATTGAACAGATTTTAAACATTTACAAAAAATAATGTGTATTTGTGATGAAGAGTCACTCTTCTTGTGGATTGATGGATAGATACATAGACTCATAAGGTCAGTACAGGGTAAGAGAGTCGTTTGATGCTAAGAGAGGCCTCGACAAATTTCACTCCACCTTGAGTAAGGAATCTTTTTTTTGCCCAGCGAAGATCGATACAAAGGGCCACTAACGTTTCATCAGAATGACCCTAGCTGAGATTTTGCTCATGAAGGTCTACTGAATATATTTTGGTTCCATGGCTCATGGTTTGGCCCACTGCTTTTTACAGCGACCTGACCTAGCTTGATACACATCCCTCATTCTCTACAGGTATTACGGTTAATTACTCGAAATTTGAACAAATCAAGAGCCCTTACCTGAGTGAAGTTTTCCCCATAACTGGGGGCGACAGTCCCTCCTGCCTCCGTGTCCATAGGGTTGACTGTGATGGTCAGTCCTGCGTTGTCCCACTCCATCTCAGCACGTTCATCAACCGTCACAACCTAGAAAAGAGCAAAATCCTTTTAATTACAAGCTCATAAAAGTTCACTAAATGTTCCTGGTTGATTTGAGGATAGGACGTTTAAATGGAACGGAAGGGTCCCTATAAAATTCTCTACTTCAGCATTCAAAGACTGCTATCATATCATCCATTCTCTTAGCAGTATATAAATACAGTAACGCTTTGCTGGGGGCATTTAGAAGCCAGCAAGCAGCACCATCATTTTCTTATTTGTCAATTGCTAGTACAGAGCTAAGCTCACAATTCAACACGTTTTTATCTTCCAGCTGTGGTTCACAATAAATGCTGAATATAAAACTTAAAAGCATGAATGCACATGATATATATGTGGAGTCACTGGGGACGTTACAATTCCACTTCCATCTTGCTTATAACGTTGAAATTTGTTCTCACCTGTGTGCGTTGATGAGCAGCCCTGATGCGGATGACTCCCAAGACAATCATGAAGATGAGGAATCCAACACACACCACAACAATGATCGTCACTCCGAAGCCTGCAGAGAAACAGAAATGAGTAAAAATCTGGGGTTAGAAAATCTCTGAAACCAGCAATAGAGCAACTGCACTCAAATAGGAGGCATACTTGGTAACCTTGGCCTTCATTACCAAGAGTAATGGTTCACTGACAACTGCAACAACTGCATAAGAGGAAATTGAATCAGTGGCAATCTATCACATTCTTTGCAAGACTCCCAACTTACCAGTAGCTCCATTGGATGCGGTGAGCATGTTCTGGTCCTGCAGGTGGATGCCCTTGGAGTATTTCTGAAGAGGTTCCACCTTCACCTTGCTGTCAATGTGGGCCTGGGGCACGGACGCATGGTGCACTGTGTGGATGACGTCAGTCTGTAAATAAGAGACAAGATACTAAATTTCATGCCCAAACCCCTATTTTCGTCCAGGGATTAGGGATAGGGGGGAGAAAAATCTAGAAGAATCTCCTCCACTTGACTCTAAGCTGAAGAGGTGTGATACACAGTGATCAACAAGTACAAACACCATGGCCGCTGAAGCAGGAACTCTAACTGAGAACAACAAAGCCATAAACACTGATGATAATGTTTCTCACAGTCCACCTGATCTAGCTGACAATAATGGAACAGCTGATCAAGCAACTGCAAACCCACCTGTCTGCTGTATTGATGCCTGCAAACAAGATCACAAGATGCAGACGAATGGGATGGAGAGATGCTGCCTGTGCATGAGGTGGTTTCACCAGATCTGTGTTGGGATAAAGAAGGGTGATCCAGAGGGAGTATGGACCTGCCCTTCCTGCCGCAATATTCACAGTGATGTCTCCTTCTTAAAGACATCAATGCAGAAGCTGATGACGACAGTATCTACGATGGCCAAAACCATGAATTCACTCAATTCCAGCATTGTTGAAAAGACAGCAGCAGGAGCCAAACTCGAAGCTGAGAATCAAAGTCTGCGTGAACAAGTGAATTCCCTGACTCAGCAACTAAATAAAAAGACCTGGGAGAAGTTTAGCTGTAAGCCTGCTCTTGTCGTAGGTGATTCTATCATACGCGACATTGACGATACAAAGCTGATCAACACCTCTGTCAAGTCAATCCCAGGAGCAAAGGTTGCAGATGCCAAGAGAAATCTTGAAGCTACAGCTGAATCGTACCAAAGCATCACTCTTGTCATTGGGACAAATGACTGCTCTGATACAAGCGTTGATGTCGAAAAACTGATGGAAGAATACCAAGACCTAGTCGACCTTGCCAAAACACAAGTGCCAAGTCATGACAAGATCACTATCTCAAGTATTCCTCCACGTACAGACGCAGCTGATAAACAGGAAAAGGTTGAAGCTGCCAATGCTGCACTGTGTGCATTAGCAGAGACCAATGGGGTGCTCTACACCAACAATGATGCTACCTTCAAGCTGGGAGACAACTCCATAAATGATGGCTACCTTCTAGCTGATGGCTTGCATCTTAATCATCGAGGGACCATTCGTTTAGCCAGAAATCTTAAGCTGAAGGCCAAGAAAGAAGATGATGTCATTAAAACGAGGAAACGTAATCATGACCATCCAAACTCCTCCAAGACCAACCCAAGACCCTTCGGCCCTCGTCGTGATCCCCCTGCGAATGATGAAAGTGTATCTTTCAATCCCTATGGATGTGTCTACTGCAAAGAGGGTGGCCATCGATCCTCACATTGTCGCCACAAAGGCCCCGTCACACGCAACAAGTGCAAGAAACAAGGCCATAAAGCGAAACACCACACATTCTCTCCCTACTAGGATGCTGGCAATGACAAAAGGGCCGCACCTAATGCTGTTTCTGCAGCAAACTCCCCCGACAATGCTGCTTCCCCAATCGCGACTGACGTACTCTTCCCGAAACTCGCAGAATTCAGAAGAGACAATCCTAAAAATTTGATATTCGGCCACTATAACATAAACAGTCTACCTCCCAAATGTGAAGAAATTAAAGACATTCTGCGATGCAACTACATTGATATATTTGGACTTGTTGAAACCAAGCTTGATGATCAGTTTATTGATGCAATGTTCAATGTTGATAACTATAACATGTATAGGCTTGACAGAAATCGTAATGGAGGTGGTGTAATGTGTTATGTAAATTCGAGTATACCACACAGAATAAGAAATGATATCAAGAGTAAACATCCCGCTATTGAGTGGTTACTAATTGAGGTTAAAACCAATAATGAAAAATTGTTTTTTGCTTTTATCTATAAACCACCATCAGTGTCCAATTATTTGCTCTGTGATGAAATACAAAATATATGTGATAATGCTTTTAATGAATGTTCAACACTGTTTTTACTTGGTGATTTTAATGTCAATGTTTTATCTCCTAATCATAGCTTATGTGATATATAAGTGCTCCACTTGCTTTTACTGTATTTACAAGAATGACAATGCTATGCTATCATATTTACAATGATTTTAACGTTTTTACCCCTTTGTTATTAATTTTTTAATGTCTATGACTCTATGTCATCCATTCATCTGTACATAGCCTCATCTTCCATACTCATTTTGGTCGACCAAAAGCTTCTGCTTGTGTTGCTGTTTTTTGTATACGACGTTAAATAAAATATATCTTATCTTATCTTATCTTATCTTATCTCATATCTTAATTCTCATGACTCACACGAGGGTGGAAATGGTAATCCTGAACAAACTTGGGAGAACAAAGAACAAAGATTATCATCAGTAGAGCATAATTTTTGTAATTGCAAATGGCATTGCACTCCGCTTATCTAAGAGTGATAAAAGAATGTTTACCTTGACAACGAACTGGTTGCTAACGAAGCGGCCATTGAGCTCGGAGCAGGTCAGGATGAATTCTCGGCTGTTCATGTCCTCTGGGCGTCTGTTCACGTACTGCACTTGTCTCAGGACTTCTTGGTAGTTGTACACTTTGTCAGCTCCTATAGAAGATGAGAGAATGACAATTTATTCCGATGTCTTAAGAAAGAAAGGCAGGAAAAATCTATCAACACTCTACAACAATTGAAAATATTCAAGTGAAGTAACAATTTTGAACATATATATCCAAATGAGATTCTTTAAATTCCGCTATAACAATTTCTTAGCCAATTTTTTTGAGTAAACAATTTTTACACAAGCCTTGAAATATTCTACAAGAACCCGCGGGTTGCATAATGCAGGTGGAATTTTCTACTGTAGGGTTGCGTTTGACACAATATTTTCAAAACTTGGATTTTCACATGCATATGAGTTCTGAAACTTCAGGCCTTGGTAAAAAACAACTGTTTCTGGTCTTATTTTTCAGCTGTCAGAAGGGCATCATTTTGTTAATATCAATAAATGAGAAAATCCTGTCTCTTAATACCCTATACACATCTCATAATGCTCAAACACGCCATTGCAGATGTTCTCTATCAGTGAAAATCTGAAAATGACATTCAAATGGCAAGATCAAGGTGCTCCGTCCAATCCACAAACTCATCTACGAAAACAATCTGTAACCAGATATGGAGCACTGAACACGTTTGTAAGCAAAAACAGGTATATAGAATGTCTGAAGTACATCTCAAATGTATTATTTTTTTTATTACACATAAGGAAAACAGGAAAAAAGAAATCCTACTTTTTCCGGACCATCATAAAAACACTTTTGTAATTTTGGCTATAAATGAGAACATCTGTCTCTTAATACCCTATTTATACTCCAAAATGCTCCTAAACACCACTGTAGATGTTCTCCATATATGAAAATGTGACATTCCAATAAGAAAATGCTATTTAGATGGCAAGATCATGGAGTTCGTCCCAATCCACAAAACCCATTTTTCTACAGAAACAATCTGTCAACAGGCCTAGAGCAATAACCACTGGATTTTTTAAAGCGAAAATTAGTATATAGATTGCCTGATATATATTCCACATACGTTTTTCTTGATTCTTAGATATGGGAATTAGAAAAAATTATATATAACTTTTTTGATCGGCAGAAATGCATCATTTTACCCCATATTGTCACAAATATGATTTTCTTTATAAAAATAACCCATACATAATCCAAAATGCTTCTGTGCACAAAACTAGGGGTTCTCCACTAACGGAAAATCTGATTTTCGAACACGAAAATTCACTATTTGATAGCAATATCGGGGTGCATGTTCCAATCCACAAAACCCATTATATGGTAAATGACTGGTATAATGCAGTAGAACAAAAGTAACCGAATTGAACAAAAGTAACCGAATTGTCCATAAATGAGTTCTTGGGTACTATGGTGAATATTGACATAAATAGAAAGGTCAAATTGGAAATTTGACAAGTAGATTAATTTATGAAATTCTAATGAATAACAAAGATGTTAAAGTATGTAGTTTTAAGTACTGGGAAGAAAAGTTAAATGTTGTAAATGATAAATGGCAAGATTATTTTGAAATATGTGTTTTCAATGAATTATTGCCTAGACACGTTTCCGATTTCAATTGGAAAATATTCCATGGGATTTTAAATACTGAAAAACGACTGGAGCGTATGAAATTGTCAAACGGAAAATGTGTGTTTTGCGAAGAGATAGAGACAATTCACCATATGTTTGTCGACTGTATTGATTTGAATGTCTTTTGGAAAAATGTGGAAAACTTGGTTAAAGCTGTTCTACCTACTTTTAATATTGATAATATTTCAAAGATTTTAGGCTATTCAGAGGAATGTAAAAAAGTGGAAAAAGTTTTAGTAAATTTCTTTCTCTCAATTGGACGATATGTACTATGGAAAAGAAGAAATTTGAGGAGATATGAAAAAAGAAATGAGAGTATTCAATCATGTATTAGTTGGTTCGTTAACGATGTGAAGTACCTTATAAATATAATTATGTCTTGTAACAAAAAGTATAAGCGGTATGGTAAACTTCTAAAAGAATTTCAAAGGATTTGATTATTGTATCCATCTATTTTTTTAAATTTTGTAATTTTCGTTGAAATAGAAAATTTGATGTGGATGATATGATTTTTGGAGCCCTGTATATAATTCAATGGTAAAATGTATAGATATATAATATTTTTATTGTAATTATTATGGTTTTCTGGCAATTGTATATAATATGGGTTACACTGTTATTTCATAACTTTGAATCATATGTAATTTATTTCTATTGATTAGTATGAATAATGTGAAATATTGCTGACATCTTTTTCTTACAGCCTTGAATATCGTAAAATTTTAAACTTGTGAATATGTATGATACCTAAATTTTTTACATGTTTTCTTTTACTGATGTTACTGAATAAAAAAAAAAAAAAAAAAAAATAATGCAGTTGCGCATGCGCACCTGCATTAATAAACGGTTGCAAACACACCGAATGCCAAGTAAATCTACAACTTGCACATTGGATCACTCGCTGCACTATAAACACATTCGTATCTCCCAAATTGAGGCAAGGAAAAGATCCCTCACATGGGGTAAATGTGCACTCTCAATCCCATCTCATCAATCAACCACTCTCAATCCCATCTCATCAATCAACCCTCACGAGTACCTAAACTGGGCAAATGAGCTTAAAGTGCTGTATTTACCATATCTATCTGTGGTTGCAATTTCCATTTAACAGATACTAACCTGAAATGATGAGTCCGTCCTCAGTCTGGGTAGCCTCCAAGCCCAGTTGACCCATGAGGTGGGCAGGCCACTTCAAGTGCTCAGTGTCCAGGGTCAGAGGGGGGCTGGCTCTGATGATGCAAGCGTCCAACCTGTATCTGTCGTTGGCTACAGCCTGGGTGAAGGCCGCGTTCTGCTCTGTGGGCTGCTAAAGGAGACAAAGAAATATATGAGTTAAACATGAAACATTTAAACTCAGCTACAGGGGTATGTTAATATAACATTCAAATATTATTCCACATGTATTATACACCAATGTGTACTCCATAACTAGTCCAGAGAAAATAGCTTGTGATTTCAAATGGCAGTAAGGTATCATGAATGTTTGTTAAGTCATAAAGACTCATAATAGGAGTTTGAAAGTTGCCCACTTCTTAACACCAGAAACAACATTGCGATTCAATTTGTGGCAATATTTCAGTGTCACTAACTAACAGTATGTAGAACACATTTCTGACAACTATCGCTTTTATGGCAATCAGGAAAGCTTACCTCATCAAGCTCTTCAGCCTCCTTGCGGGTCTGGGCATCGATAGACACATCCCTGAACAAGAATTTTCCGTTGAGATATTCGGACTCGGCTTCTGCGATGTTGGAGGTCCCTGAAATGCTGATGATGGGGTGCTCAGCCTGGAGGACTACGATCAGACTGTCGACCTGCAAATGGCAAGGGAAATACATCAACTATCATTGCCATCACTATTCACTTATTAGATCAATTACGACGCACAAGGTCATCAGATGATTTGTAGATCTGGAGTTTAGGCATAAGTTAAATTGGCAACAAATGTTACAAATCTAACGGCCGTTTAGCTGCTTCTATAGACCTTTAAGCCATTGAAGACAAATCATTTAGAATTACAGATTCTCTGTATTTTCTAACTTTGTTTGCTAAACAGCAAGTTAATTTTCTCATTTTCTTTTATCAATCGATGAACCATACTTTTACCAAAAAGGAGATATATAACTGAACGGCTGCAATGAATTTAATGATGAACACCAACACTTCGACAACCAGGTATCTTATGGTGACAGCCACACTGACTTTTTCCTTCAGAAAATTTTCAACTTAATTGCTACAAGAAATCAGTGATCCAGATGAAGTCGCCACAGACAAACCATTGTAAGAGCAGAGACGAGACAGGTTCAGAAACAAACAGGTAATATCAATGCAATGAAATTTGGAAGTGACAAAATTCTGAAGACTGACCTCAGGCACGGAGACCTTCCTGTTGTCCTCGCAGGTGATGTCCGTGTTGATGGTGAGGGCGCGGTGGCCTGGGGTGGGGAACATGCGGGTGTTGATGTAGCCAACACGACGGACGAGCTTCTCTACTTCTGAGCGGTTCTTGCCGTTGATCGTGATCTCCGTCATCTCAGAGTTGAAGGCAACCGACTGCAATGGGAGACATGATTCATAATGTAAAAGGAATTTACGATAAAGGTAGACGTTTTAATAATAAAAGAACATAGTTGTAACTGAACCATTAAGAAATGTTTTCTCATGGCACAGTTAACTTTCTATAGAAAAAGGACAGTTACATACGGTCAATCCTGACCAGTTTTCTTCGTCCTTTATTCCATTTTTCAATGTAACATGGGAGTGTCGTATCAATCAGGATCATACTAAAAATTTTATCTTATTGTTCGAGAGACAGATTTTTGGCAAATGTTGCAAGTTTCTTATACTGTGGGGGGGGGGGGGGGGGTGAGTGAGTGAGTTTGTGTTTTACGCCCCATCAGCACCAGTGTGGGCTATTTAGAGGCAATCTTATACTGTGGACCCCAAATAAATATTTCATACTTAAATGAAGAAGATCGATATGACATGATTGACATCTAACTACAGGGATTGTTTCAACCCTTTCCACTGCTTCATTAATTTTACAGAATTGCAACTTAAATACAATCAAAGTACATCTAAGCATGAGTTTAAATACAATTTACAGAACTATTTCAACATACCATGCCAGACTCCATCTCGTTCATGGCGTGGAAGTCGAGCTTCTCCTTGCAGTCGTTCAAGCAGCGGATCACTCGGTCGCTCTCCGTCTTGCCCTGGAGGAATGAGAGACCGGCCAGGTAGCCAGAGAAGTACTGCGCCAGGCCACCCTCGCCTCCTGCACAAACAACAGAATATACCATTCAAATACCACAGATATTTACTTAAAGGCATAGACATACAAGAAGCCAAATGCAGGAGGGTGTAGACTAAATGAGTCAACAAAGTCAAAGGTCATCATAATCATAACCAAACATTTTAAAATTAAGCACACCTTAGAGACCTATTAAAATATTCTAAGTAATATTTTAAAAGTATCCAGCAACTAATTTTAAACTTTAACATTCAGCTGATCATGCAACATGCTAAAAATGCCTCAACCCTGATGACATAAGGTCATAACGAGTGGACAAAGACCAAGTTTAAACCACTGCCTATCGTCCTTTACCAACTATGCTCCCATACCACTAATCCAACAAGATTGATTCAACGTTGACCAAACAGAAATATATAGATTTAGCCTAGCCTTACCTTGCCAGCATGCTCCCACGACCAGCTTGGTGAAGTGGATCTTCTTGGAGGGGTGCAGGGGCCAGTCATCGATGATCTCTGGGTTGTGTTTGGCAGCAACGAACAGACGTCCATCAATGTACAGGCGCACCTGCTGGAGAAATGAGAAGATGAAATGCCGTAAGGAATGGGTTCAGCCCTCCACCACTGGGTATTGCTACTATTCAACAACATGCACATAATCATCATAGTATGATACTCTTCACAAAGATTATGAAGATTGCAAGAAAGTGGCTGGTGATGGCAGGATAATTTCTCATGTGACAATATTTGTGTATTGCCAAAAGACATTTTCAGAAATTTGTAGTTGAAAAAATTGTGGCGATTTGTTATTGAACATGCTGTAATTATGACCAAAAAGACGGTATACCTAAACTGAGACAAGCAAATGACCCATGCAAATTACACCAAGCGACCAATTTTCAATTTCCAATAGCTCCATTTTAAAAGGACATTTCTATAGAAATACCACCACAATATTGCGTCTATATCAATTGATAACAAACCTGTGGGAAGTCGACACTGATGGCGTAGTGATGCCACTGTCCGTCGCACACCTGGGGCACCTTCCACCTCCACTCGGCTGGCTTGAACACGTTCAGGTCGTTGTTCTCGGGCTCCTGTCTCAAGAGGAAGATCAGGCGGCAGTTGTGCACAAACAGCGAGTAGTGGTGGCGCGACATTTCTGCAAAAGAGACAATATTTCATTAGAAGGTTTTTTTATATCAGTTTTGCCTGATGTGCCCAGTAATCAATAAATATGACAATTTTTAACTGTTGCCAAAATGCAATTTCTGTACAGAGCTATTTTCTGGAGGGAGAAGAACATCTTACATGGAATTCCTAATTCTAGAAGTCATTTAAGTTGCACTGAAAAAAATCCACAGGTGGATTTAAAGCTACAGTTTATCATTTAAAACAGTGCTTTTACATTTCGCTGCATAATTATGATGGATAGATGGATGATTGGGCTTTATGTCTTGTATTTATAATTAGGACAGGACGTGAAGGAAAACTGAAACTGCTGTCCAAATTGGGTCCAGGCGTCTGAACTAGAGCAGGAATCGCACCTGGGACCCAGTGATCAACTAAACTAATCCCCTTCCTTTACCTCGTATGAGGACACTTTAACCCTTACCAGACTGGGCTGTTCCAACAAAACAATCACCCAGGACGATTGTGACGTCATGAGCAGGTGCTGAGGGACATAAATGGTCCATCAGGAGGTTAGCTAGGGATGTACATAAATGTCCTTTCAGTCCAGCAAGGGTAAAAGACCAGTCTATCCCCACTTACTCTCCCCATCAGCGTTGCAGAGGATGTGCTCCTTGGGTCCGTGGTGGCCCTTGTTGCTGGCCTCTGGCTCGTGCTTCATCCAGGTCATGAGGGAGAAGTGGGAGTTGAGCGTGTGGTTGAATCGAGAGGAGGGCACCTCAATGGCGGTTGTCTTGCCGTCAAAGGAGAAGATCTGGTCGGCCTCCTTGCCGTCGTCCGTGGGGAGGGGTTTTGTCCAGTCGTGGGTGGAAGGAGGGGGGAGAAGGTCCACGATTCCTGTTGAAGCACCTGGAAAATAGGGAAAAGGTAAATTCATTAAATCAGTGGAGGAACCTTACATCAACATAGATCTGTTTGTGAAATACGCCTCATTTGTCAAGTTAAACAAGTTTCATTATGCATTGCGTGAACTACAGATGAAGAGCACACTGTCTGCAGACTTCAGGGAAAAATTTTAAAGTTTGATCAGAATACAGTATTAGCACTGGTTCCCTTCGCAATCAAATAATACCAACTTAATTTGCTTTAAAATAAATTATCTTAGGGTTCAAATATTGTATAGGTGATGACAATTCGATCCCAGAGGGTGCAGATGAGAATCCGAATGAATAGCTTAGCAGTGTTCTATCTTGATATGTAAGACCTGAGCTGGACCTGGAGGCAGACGTAAATATGAAATGATAAAGGTGTAAGTCCATGATAAGGCACTCCCTGTCCACAATACTGGGGCTCATGTGTGTCTAGAACCATTTACAATATACACTGCTACAAATGGAGATATAGAATCCGACCACTTACCACATAATTTCCTCTGAGATTGGATAGAGTAGGTGTCCCTGTCGCATCCCTTTCCAATGTGTTTCGTGGTCAGTTGGATGCGTGCTGATACCTCCTTTTCACTGCAGGTGGCGTCACAGGTATCCAGGGTTGCTTTTTCTCCGATTGGTTTCGTATTACTGCCTGGGGCGTAGTCGATTCTTTCGGAGATTCCTGAAAAAGAAATCAATCGATGAAATGTTGAGATCAATGATATTCCATGATATGACCAAGATTCATACAGTGACACCTCAAGCCCAAGACTCTGAGGCCAGTTGATTGTAAAATTGGTGATTGAAGGTCTTTACTGTCTTTTAAGAAGAATGTTAATGTGCCAGTGAGGCAAGAACATATATTGAAGATTTAGGAATATACTGATATTCTAAGTCCAATATATCGCAGTTACATACTAAGTCAAACCAATAAGTCATTGATTTTGTCTTGCACTATTTCAATACCAAAGAACTACAGTCAATAGCTTTGCAATAAAAAGTATGCAATGTTGTGCATGGTGCAAAGTTATTCAAATTTTTGTCTCGAATAACCTTTCACGTCTTAGCCGCTAAAATAGCAAAGAAATTGGTAGTTCCAGTTAAAAGCTAACCAGGACAGAAAGGAATTAGAAAGTTGGAAGCCAAGGACACCTGATGCAGAGCCATGTATGTAGTTTAATGGTTTTCAACCCTAACAGGAATAGGCGAGACTTATGAAGTCACCACCATTGCCTTGCAAAATCCTTTGTTGACATCTATTGAACCGCAAAGCCACAGACTCATAGATGTTCTATCTATCAAGGCTATCACGACCCCTGCGTGTGTTTGAACTGCCTCTCAAATGTGGTAACCAGAAGCTAAAAAAATCAATATTTCATCAATACAGCCAGACCCCTCGACTCCGGCCATGTTGTATGACATTAAATTATGCACCCTTCCTTCACAGAAATGCTAAATATAGAGGGGACTCCATCGGGACTTCGATTTCTCCTTTGAAATCACAGGATTACTAAAACATCACTCTTCAGATGTCAGCTTGTTCAAATTGATCAACTAATTTGGTGAAAAACATCCTCGCAAATCAGTTCTGGCTTTCCAGTCAGTAGTAGTCACTCTGGCAGACTATCCTGAGGGTGAATTTTCATCTTTGCATGCATGAAGTGAATCGCATGGTCTCATGGGGTTTTCACTAAACTAGTAACCTTATGTTTCCCTGCACTATTGCCGAAAGACGTATTGGATCTGTCACTTGCCCGGAACAAATACTGATAACTGGCAAATGAATGCATTTGCTCACTGCAGAGTACATTAATATTAAATATATATATTATCTCATGCAAACTATGCACAGTTGGACATGAAGCTTCCTCTGAGATGTTCATGAATTATAGGATTCATACGAAACTGAGACACCTCTAACATATGTGTTATTTTATGCAAGCCCTGCAGTTGTGCATCAATGGTAATACTATATTGGTGACATCTTTAAAACACGATGGTCTTCAAAGCATCTGTATTACTCGTGTAATGCATTAAACCACCATTTAAAAGCAGCGGTAAATGTGAACTGACCCTGAGCATGCTACCCCCTTGCCTAATCAATAGCAATCAATGAGCCGCTAGGAGGCGCCACTAGCAGGCGTAATTGCTCTGCCTTGAGCAAATATTAACCCATTTAACGGAGCACCCATGCTCTTTCTTCAAACTAATAAATCACTAGCACAGATAAAATGTGATCAGATAGAACGAGGCCGCAGAATGAGGCTGTTGATCGCACTGCGGGAGATCCCCGTGTTTGTAGGGCGGATAACATGGCGATTAGGTGATAGCTGGTTATGGCTGGTTGATTGGAGAATATGCCTTTTTAGGGCTTTCGAGAATTAAGTTTGTGCCTTTGTGGGGATTGGAAATTTCGTGTTTTATCTAATTTCATGAGTCGCATTTTTAAAGATACCACTTTACATCCTGTATTTACAGACTTGGTAGACTAACTAGAAGGCACACAAGTGTGCAATGGGCGGTAGTTATGGCATGGAGTGCTTTGCTGAGCACAGGTGATGGAGGTATTTATCACCTGGTTGGCTGTGAATATCACTGTTTACAGTCAAAATATCAGGGCCTGTGATATTGCAAAAAAATACCACCCTTCAAGGGGGATATTTCCTAACAATGGTTATGACATCACCAGCATTTCAGCTGCCTGATGATGTCACAAACCAAAAAAGGGCCAGAATAATGGGATTGTGACGTCATGTCCATTGTTGCTCCATGGTGACGTCACATTTTTTGTAATGACAGAAAATAGTCCCTCTCTATAATTGAAAATTTGAGGTAAAACCAGGTGATAAAAACAAAACAACCACGCGTCAGGGCACTTCGTACAATATCACTCGCTGTTGTGTGAATCAATATCACTCTCACCCTTACTTGGTTGTTTTGTTATAATATTTATCCGCCGCCCCGACTCCTATCCGCCGCCCCCGACTCCTGTCCGCCGCCCCAACTCCTATCCACCTCTGACCCCTATACACCCCCGACTCCTACCAACCTCGACTCCTATCCATGGCTTCCGCTATAGATTCTGTTGCTTGTGAGTCATCATGTAGGGCCTGCGTAAAGTTTTAACAAATATGGCCACCAAGGTCACAGAAATGGTTTAAGGTCATCCATGTTACAACTCATTCAAGGTGTTACTGTGATACAAAATCCCTGTGAGTTTGGTGGTCCCGGGGAGAATAATAGGGGAGTTGTCGTGTCTATAAGCTTTTTACAAATATGGCTACCAAGGTACAGATATAGGTCAAGGTCACTGATGTCAAAACTAATTCGAGATCTTACAATGATACATAATCCCTGTTAGTTTGGTGATCCCAGTGTAAATACAAGAGGAGTTAACATGCACACAAGATATTCACAAATGTGGCCGCCAAGGTCACAGAAGTAGGTCAAGGTCACTCATGTCAGAACTCATTCAAGGTCTTGCTGTCATACACAATCCCTCTTAGTTTCATGATTCCAGGATTAATAGAAATTGAGTTATCTTGTACACAAGCTTTTCACAAATATGGCCGCCAAGGTCACAGATGTAGGTCAAGGTCACTCATAAGTTATGCCTGGCGAGATGTCGAGGTATTTGATGTATTTGAGTCATACTGGAAGTCGGGGGCAGACTGTGCAAAGTGAAATCATCGTCAATAGGGAGGACAACTGAGACTACCAAACCTCACACTACAGCAATATGGCGGGATGGCCTTTGGCCACCGCCCATAATTAGGAAAGGAAGAGAACAGAAAATCAAAGGATGCCTAATATAATACGTATTGAATGGATGGATGATTCAGGGCTTTACGTCCTGTATTAATGTACTTGGTAGGCTAATTAGGACAGGAGGACGATATGGCAATGAGGTGAACGATGATTGAAACAGTCTTGCAACATAGGTGCAGGTGAACCGGCAAGAGCTGGATTCGAACCCTGGACCCAGCAATGGGCAGTCCTGCATGCTACCACTGGACCAACCCTCCCCCTAGTAATGATTGGGACTTAACGTCCTGTATTTATGAACTCCATAGACTAATTAAGAAAGGAAGAGGACAGAAAATTGTTAGAAAAGAAGCCCAATGTCAAGATGCTCACCCTTCCATCCGGTCTTGCAGGCCTGGGTGACCCTGATGTTGACCATGACCTTGTTGGATGACCTTGAGTCCCGACCTCCGCAGTCCTCGATCTTCACCTCCAGGATGTAGTTGTGTTTGCGAGAGTAGTCCAGGGGCTCCGTGTTGTACAGGACGCCTGCAAAGACAAAGCATTGTGAATACCTTTAGTGAATGATTCAAGATGCCGCAGACTTTTATTTTAGTGAATGAAGAAGAGCATAACTTGCGTAAATTCATTTCGTCCTAGCTTAATGCCACTAAACACGGCTAAAGGCCAAGTTCTTGTTACCCTTAATTAATATCACCCATTTCCCCCTCTACAGTATAGTAACCTCGATTCACATCATTAACAAAATCAATTGCTTAGAATTCAGCAAGGAACTGTCTACTTATCAACATAAACTCAAGCCTCCTGGAGCATATTCCAACATTGAAATGGATAGTGTGTTATTTGCACTTAAGTCTAAAATGGCAATAACAGACAATTCAAAACTAGATGCAGCACAGGATAGGGGATCGTTCGATGCATGTAATGCTGTCCCAAAGGGACTTAATTGTCCCCCCTATTTCCACATGTAATCACTAACCAAAAAAAAGTAAATCAAAATAGTACAATGTAAACATTTACTTTCCAAAGCTGTAATTGTTTTTATTATTTACTGTCAGTGTCTTGTGTATAATGAAAGACCTTTCCCATTGGCAATGATAATCACACATACAATGATTAGTATCATTGATTGGTATCATTTATTGGTAGCATAGATTGGTATCATTGACTGGTATCATTGATTAGCATCATAGATTGGCAGCATTGATTGCTATCATTCATTGCTATCATTGATTGCTATCATTGATTGCTATCATTGATTGCTATCATTGATTGCTATCATTGATTGCTATCATAGATTGCTATCATTGATTGCTATCATTGATTGCTATCATTGATCGCTATCATTGATCGCTATCATTGATCGCTATCATTGATCGCTATCATTGATTGCTATTCTCCTGTACTGCGCAATGGAGACGTTTTTGATGGGTGACGAACGGAAGTCAAGCGGACCGCTGGAGTACATCGACCAAAAAAGATCGAAAATGCCCGCGGACGTAAGTCACCCGGACCGCTCGAGTAGCGCGATCCTTACAAAATCGAAAACGGCCGCGGTAACATCTCGTGACACCGGAAAAACGAAGCGATTTCCGAAGTTTAAAGGTGGATTTCACTTGGAAAATGAATTGTAGAAGGGTGACAATAGATGGCTTAACATACTTGATGTTGCAATGAACGAAATTAGACCAATTTTGACGGAGCAACCGCTGTGGCTTTGAAGAAAAGTGCAGTACAAAAGATTATTCCACGACGCTTCAAGCTCAAAACAGTATCCCCCTCTTACACTAAAGTGTAAGGGGGGACAATATAAACGAAAATATATAAGTCACTCTAAACAAGTTGAGAAACTTGGTCAAATCAAATACTTTCAAAACAAGAATCCATAATGTCACTCCTCACCTTCATTATCAATACGGAAGGGGACGTTGGGGGTCAAGATGTGGTAATGGCAAATAGTCTTGTATCCCACTGATCCATCTCTGTCGGGGGCACGGAGGCGGAGGATTTCATCAAAGAGTTTTCCTTCCACCACATCCACCATGTAGGAGTCCTGTTCTGGGGCTGGGGCATACTCGTTCACATCTTCGATCTCAATGTGCACTGTCTCTCTGCAAGGATAAGACGGGAAAATTTATTAAATTGCATTCATAACCACACTAGGACTTTTAATAGGTATTTCAGTTTCTTGGACACGAATCAGGATGGTTTCATTTTCATATGATACTAATAAATAGCATTTCATCACTTGAGAGAATGACAGAGTTTCATGAATATATCATCAATCACTACTTAACAGTTTCGCTACAAATGGATATGAACTGGAACTAATCCCATATTTGTGCCACTGGTATTGTCATGTTTTCAAATAGTTATAGCTGAACATTTTGCTACATTTTGTTGTAGATACAGCTTTCAAATAGTTATAGCTGAACATTTTGCTACATTTTGTTGCAGATACAGCCACACCCGTTTTTGAATATCCGGCCATGACGGCGCAACTGGCCAGAATATCTAGCTGAGTGCGTGATCCAGACAAAGAATAAATCCCAGACTCTTACGTCCAAAAATATTAGCCACAGCTGGCATAGATTTTAGGTAGACGACATCTTCGCCAAAAGGTAGCAATAATGTGTCAATTTGGGAACTCCCTTTTGCAATTTACATCACCGAAACATGATTGAATCTGTCTTTTCATTTTCGTAACTCTGTAACTGTTCTCACTCCTGAGAATCAGGTGTTACTTCAATCAGTTGCATTAAGTCTGCCAAATTCATATTGATTTGTCTATGAATGGATTTATTTCCCAGCTGCGCATCAGCCAAAATACTCAAACATGGATTCTGTTATTTCGTGTATGTTTAAAGGCAGACAATTGATTGCTTTATCAGAGACCGGAGGCATGGATATTAATTGGAGCCCTTGTTGAATGGAAGACAATATTTGATATCGATCACAACATAATATGGAAATAAAGACGAGTAAATGTGAAGACCAAGGCTAAGATGAACTGAGTTATAGGTCTGTGGAATGTCTGTACCAATAGATCAAAAGTAACTATATGGCATGCACAAGTATCATTCAGCATCCCAATTGAAGGATCTCATAATAATTAGAAAGTAATGTGGCAAGAGTTGAGCCATCTTAAAGGCGGTCTCTAAGGTTCAAGCATAGCAACTCTGGATATATAGAATCTTACTGGAGGAATGAGCAGTGATCATTGATTTTGACCAAAAAGCCAAATTAACTGCAGAACAGCAGCAATTATGCTTCATCCTCGCACTTTCTCTGAACCTCCTCTAAAAACACTGAAACTGGGTCAACTGGTCGTGACGTAACAGCCTGGGTAATAAAAGGGATTCGTTAGTTTTGTAGCAACCATGTTAGGACCAAACCAGTTGACTTGCACTAATTCATCAACGAAATATCATTATCAAGGCCCTGAAATATCTTGGTCAACCAGACCACTGACAAAGCTATTGAGATAAATTACGGACATATATATACATATCCAGAAGGTAAATTCATTGTTCTATCTTGATTTGATTGTCTGGTTACTAGATTCACCAACTTGACCAGTTGAAAGGCATCTATAACAATATATTACGACTGGGACACAACAAAGGATATAACAACACAGTATTCTCCGCGCTAATATAGCAATATGACAGCAATATACAGTGATTATGCACTACCCACTGACCTAATACACACTGCTACACCCTGCCACACAGCATTCAGATTTATTCTCCTTTATTTCCATATTCTCCTCACCAGTGTCAATAGCTCACATCTGTTACACGGTGTCCACAAGTTGGAGTCATGTGGACAGCGCATTAACAACTTAGTCCAGCTATTCAGTGTCATCACATTGGCAATTCACACTGGCAAGACGAGTCCATCGATCAAATACGAGTGCAAATCAGAGTATGGGACAAGTTGAACAAGTTGAATTGGCCGCTGTGGGAGTCAGTGGTCAGTTGAGGTGTGAAAACTAACAATAAACAGGTTGTAACATACATTGTAACACAATGTGCATGTGGACATCACAACAAAATTTAGGGACTTGTTACGCCGCACTGATGCAGACATTGTGATATTCACCAGGTATTGGTGATGTCATTATTATTGCGTCAATCAGTATGTTTCAGAGTCACTGAGTTACATGAAATTTTTTCCTTTTTTAAAGATAAATATTTTTAAATCAATCTTTCTCTGAATTGCATTCTATTTAAGGGCATACCAAAGGATATCTTGCATTTGAAGCCTGAAGCTGCTGAGAAAGACCAAGTGAAGATCCCAAACATACATCTGCCAACCCATCCAAAAGGTCTTGGGCCTAGCTCAGTGGAAGCACACTGGAAACGCTTACTCTGTTGCTTAAAGCCCTGGTTCAATTCCTGGCCTGGCAAACCAAATATCAAATAGATGTTTTACTTTGTGCCTCACTACTGTCCTGCAAAAAGGCGATCAGTACACAACAGGTCATAAAGCCCTATCCCCTACACACCAAATCATACTATGACATAACCTTAGAAGTGACAATGTCCCAAACCTTTACCTTATGAGTGACAATGTCCCAAACTTTAATAAGAGTCCACATCTACACAGTAGGCCTACACTACACCTTCCAATGCACTGTGGACCAAATTACCTCCTACACAATAGTCTTACAAGAGCTAGAGTATTAGTGCCACAGCTAACTGCAAGCACTTTGCCATCGGAGCATTTACATCTGCACACAGGTCAAGAGGCACATGACATTAAAGTAAATTGAGGCGGCTAATTGCCTGCCGTTTCTATCTCGTTAAGCAATTCACCTTTAGATTCCTGGGGCTGGCAAATGTCATAGACATTAAGAAATGCAAGAGCCCCTAATTGGCCAGGAATGAGGTAGGAGCAGTCTCCGAGATGCCTCATCTACAACTGCCAACCAGGGTCTTTATACCAGTGGGTATCAATCTCAATTTCACAGACACAAGAGACTTAAGACACAAGCATCCACTAAGCATTTGGCATTTAGCTAAGCTATTATTTACAAGGTCTGTAGATTGACGTCATCTGCTTATCCAATTATCTAGTACAAAAAGAAATCAAATATATCAACCAATACCTAAATTTGTCTTAGATGCATTCGATTAACAAGAGAACTAATTCATTATTCCTAGAATAGCATGGCCACCTGTGTGCCGATGTTATCAGTGCAAGTCATACGCACTTCCAAGTCTCCATACCACACATTGTTTTCAATCCAATTACAAATCTATCTTGAGAACTGATAAATAAACTCCAATACTAATAAATTTTCTAATTCTAGATCTCCGGAGCACAGAATTAGAATTAAGATGACTATCTATTAATTTATTGACATGACAAGGGTGACCAATTTTCCCTGCAGTCAATGCTTGAGCAGCAGGCAGACCTCACTCACCAGCGCTACACAAGTCAAAAGTGAGAAGTCAATGTAGACAGTAAACATTAATAAACAGACATACAGATTTCCTGGAACATCATGGTTTAACGTTGAAAGACTTATTATCATGGAAATGATACACGATAAACATCTCATGATTTCTAAGTTTTATATCCCAAATATTATAGTTAAATGTCAACAAGACATTCACATTTTCTTGACAACCACATGTAAACAGTTTCCTGAAAATATGAGACACCTTTTGAGAGGATACTGACATCAATGTCTTAAAACTGGGGACAAAACTACGGAGTTCCTGATGGATGGATGACTGGGGCTTTACGTCCTGTATTTATGCATTGAGGAGGCCTATCAGGACAAGTGGAGGACGCAGTAACGAGGCGAAGGCGACTGAACCTGCCGTCCAATATAGGTCAAAATTCTAGAGACCTGGCCAGAGCTAAAACCGAACCCCATACCAAGCGATAGGAACTCCAGAGCACTACAAACTGAGCTTCCCTTCAGAGTTCCTGCAAACATTGGAAATAGATATCCTCACTTTTTGTCAATTATAGGATTAGAAAAGATGCCGCACATGGAGAAAAGGCCAAAAACTAACCAGAATAGGCTGAATAGCTACTGAAGTCACTTGCTAAGCTCACCACACAACCTCCAATTGAACTGAATTGAACTGCATACTAAAAGGCGAATGTTGTTGAATAACATTGAATTATGAGTGACAAACTGTCAACGGTCATGTTTGCTCAGCAACATCTGCTCCACAATTCATATTCATAAATCGTGGAAATGACCAAAGTAACCAGAATATATAATTTCATAATAAGATATTTCGTAACTTAATGCTGTTACAAAAACGCATAATAAACTATTGAGTGTGATCACATAAAGAGACTCTAATGTTTTATATTTACATATTCATGTATACAAGTCAATATGTAATAATAATTTGAACACACCGAATAGTATGTGGTTGTACAAATACATGAACCACAGATGTAGCTATGAATGGCATTCAACTACAGCTATATAAACATTATTAACCTTTGATTAAGATGACTATAATGTGGCTTTGCATCTCCATTTATAGTTTTCGTACAAATCTAGATTAATTTATATAAATATTAGCATGATAATGTTCAGAGAAATAATTTTATAATGTACTCCCTGACACCAATTTTGAGGTTTACATATTAAAATTTTTACAGTCACATAATCCGCAAACTTTTAAACAAATACATATTATGAACAGTGAAGCTAAAACAAGTTTTGTTTTTTTACATCCAATTTACATACCAATTTGGGCTATGTTACCAGCATATTTCTATGCATACCTCATGTTTTTGTTCTAGGAACTCGTAATGAACTTGCAATTGTGTCATATCTCCATGTCAAATTAAAGTTAATCAATTGTGATTATATATCATCATAATATTATCATATGAGGAAATTATGTTTGCTCAGACAAATACATTAATGACAGGCATCACATTTCTTATTGACTGAGGCATTAGGGAGAATTAAGTGGAATTAGGGCAGCAAGTAGTGATCATTCTACATACAATGTTACTTATCTGCTTATGTACAATGTAGTTTCCAGAAAGTCATCAGTAAATTGACATATAAATGACACACAAATTGCTATATTAATATATGAATGCAGGATGAATTGTATGTCATGCCCCTGTAGACTTGATGCTCGCAAAGTGGGTATAATTGTCCTGTAATTATAGCTGTATCCAGGGCATTGCTGTATCATCATATTCTGGTGCATTATTCTAGCGTCTAGGTGGCGAAGTATTACATGCAGTTTTGTTTGGTATCAGTGTCAAATATCACATTTATGATAAATGCTCAGACACTAGTATACGAGGGGCGTTCAGAAAGTTCGAGGCTTTTTTTTATATGGACACTTATTTTCAATCTAGAACTATGCATTTTTCACAGGATAAAATTCAGCATATTTGGAATGGATTTCCAAAATTTTGGACAATTTGGACATTTTAAAGTCATTCTGTGGTTGCCATGGAAACTGAAAGTTCAGCTTCTTGGGCAGATATTACTGAAACCACTAAAGCCAATGAATTTTGGCTGTGAGAGACCTCTCTCTATCACTTGCATTAGTGAGATTGACAATATTTGAAACAAAAAATATAATATTAGCCTTAAAAAATACTCCCAAGCTCACCAAAAGCATTGATTTATATACCTGACCCATTGAAGTAAATGTTCTTTGAAGTCCTCCAAACAAAAAGTTCTTTGACAGAATTTCGGTCATCCAAAGCCTTTCCTCCTCCAGTGCCTGAAACTATAGCCCCCATGGACTAAAGTAAAGGAAAACCAGGACTTATGTAAAGCAACATGTCACAGGAATAGCTAGGATGGATAATGCTGTCCATTTTGGTCTCTTGTTCATACTAGTGAATCAATGCTTTCACAAGTCCTTATGTAATCAGGGAAACACACCTTTGCCTCCCGAATTTCCCTTGCCAAAGTGGGATGCAGGAGTGCTTTCCTACATGGGTTCAGTGTAAGAATACACAAATTTGGTGCGCTTGAAAGCATATTTAGAAGCTAATACCATATTTCTTGTGTGAAATATCGTCAATCCAACTAATACAAGTGATAGAGAGAAGTCTCTCACAGTCACAATTTCCTTAGCATTCTTGGTTTCAGTGTTACCTGCCCCAAGAAGCTGAACTTTCAGTTTCCATGGCAACCACAGAATGACTTAAAAGTGTCCAAATTGTCCAAAATTTTGGAAATCCATTCCAAATATGCTGAATTTTATCCTGTGAAAAATTCATAGTCCTAGATTGAAAATAAGTATCCATATGAAAAAAAGCCTCGAACTTTCTGAACGCCCCTCGTAGATATAGAAGTATCCACATGATTTTCTTGCTTTTTCTTGGATCTGTTTTTGCATTTTCTCTGGCTGGTCTCCTCAATCTGATGCAAACACAGAACTCTAGATTTAGGTTAATGCCCAAGACACAACATGAATTGAATGGAGCTGTAACATAACATAGAATACTACGTCCTATTTTTCAAAGCCTGGTTGAGGCTGGTTTGCTAATTAATCAACAGAAAGAAAGAAGAACACACCAATTAGGCAACGATGCTTGATACGACTTCCAACACTTCGGCCTTTATTTAAAATAAACCTGGGTTGATTTTGTTGCAAGAAAAAAAGGGATCAATTTCAGAAATGAGATTAAAACTTCAGTCAAAGAGACAATCACAAGCTAAATCTATCACACTAGGTTGCAGAAACCTTGAAGGTCCCCATATTATAAAGTAGATGAGGAAAACAAGCAACCAGCATGTAATCAATGTAAACCTGTGGACCCAGCTCACTCCACAATCAATCCATCAAGCTTTAATCATTTGCCACACGGAAACCTTTGCCTTTCAATTTAAAAGGCTATTTTCAGCATTTTCAAAAGACTTAAGTAGCGCTCGGAGCCTCCTGAGTCAAGAATTAATCTAGATAATGAACCACCGCACATGGCCGTTGTATCTTGGCTTCCTTGCAAAGTCCAAAATCCAGCCATTACGTTCCCTGTGTCAGTGAGCTTATCAGACTAGATGAGGAACAACATTACGATTGATGGCGCAATAACACACCGCAAATACTTGCACTTGGCAATGTGACAATCGGTATGAATCTCGTAAATTGAAGGAATTGCCCCATCTGACCTCATCATTGTGCTTTCCAAACAAGAAAACAATCAAATTAAGAATTATTAAGTGGATTGTTATTAGAAGTAATATGGATATTCCATACCATTATCAATTAATCACATGGTCATCAATTTGATAATAAATCTTAACAGAATTTGATATTTCTAAACGTACAGTACTGTAGTGCACTGTATACTCATCATTACTCAATACTCGGAGCCTCTGCATTATCATATTAAATACAAAGATTATGGGTGTGGGAGCCCAAAAAAACGCCAAGATAACTAGCCTCTCTTGCAAAAACAAATGCTTGGTTATCCTGGAACATTCAGTGGTAGGACTGAAGCGTATCAAGCTTGATGTTCCAACCTGAAAAAGCTCAAATCAATGCCTTTGCACCTGCTCAATCTCCAAGATGACATGACTTCAAGCAGGAGTGCATTCATTGAAGTTTCAACGAAGTTCCATGCCAGCTCCCTCTTTCCTATAAACTCCCCTGGCAAAGGAGATCTGAGATGAAATACCTCTCTTGCAAAAGAACAAGAAGAAAGAGGTAGCATATCAGTCATAATCAGTGACATCACAGATGAAGGCAGGTTGCACATGGAAAGGGTGCTGGGTGCAGAGACCATTTTTAACTTCATAAACATTCTGATATTCCACAGATCATGTATACTAAACGTTTCAACAAGTTGGTGCATCACAAAAAGATCTAAATCTGTTACTACGCTTTTCAGCTGCTTTTCCAGTCTCACTCTCCCACCTGTTCATATATAACCTATAACATCATGAACATTGTATAATGCATCTATGAGGAGCACAATGTCAGAAATATTGACAGATTTATTGTGTATATCATTTGTATATTACACAGATTGCCACCTGCAAATAGCTTCTACGCACAAAACTGCACTCATTGATCGTGCTGGTATGGAAGTCCATGTCGAAAATGTGGGGAATGGGACCAGCCAAAACATCATCATGCTCATGAATGATAGTGGCTGAGGCACATAGGAAATTACAGGCAATATATAGTTGTGTCATGTTTAAAGGTTAGACATGTTTGTAATGCCAAAATAGAGCAAAGTTAGAATGGGGTCCTATCCATCTATCTATATCTATAAATTATTTCTTGCTGTTTATGAATCATATCACCTATCTTGGCTATCTAGCTATCCGTTGTCATGTAGATAGACAATGTTCATTGGTAATCCAAACACAACACAAATACAAGAAAGACAGTAGAGACAGAGACCTATTGACAAAAGTTGGATAGGTAAAATGGTGGCATCCATAAATGAAATACTTCGAAGATGATTAACGATACAATCTTCAAAGATTTATTGTCTAACATGAATAACCCACAACTTCCTTGAGCCAAACTCGGCTTAAAACCCACTTGACAATTGCTGTGCAAAGCAACCCACGGGTCTGTAACACAGAAACATTTGCTTGACTTGGTTTTAATAAGTCCCAAGAGCTTGAAAGACATTAAATATTGAACATTGCCATTTGCTGGGAGGCTTTTTCTCTTCTGCTTCCTCGCATTTTTCAGTTGTTTTGCAGCCGCAGTTTCAGGATGGATCCAAAGCCTAGAATTTCTACCTCATATTGCAGTATTTCTGTGATGTTTGTGCAGATTCTGCATATGCTGTGTGTGTATAATTTGTTGTTCACACTTTGTATTATTCCGAAAGGCACAAAAACCATCATCCGGTTTTAGTTGATACAAGACCGCTGTTCAAATACACAAGTTAAACAACACCCAAAACATAAAGAGGCATTAGCCTACAAATGTGTCCTACATCATCGTACATTGTAAAATATCTTTTCAGGCAATATTCTCATGTTTGATATTGCACAAAAATGAGGACCTTACGTTGAATTTGCCACTCCTAACATAATGGTGTTAGATTCGACAAGTTTGATTAAGGTCCCACACGAAGCGAAAATTTGCGCCCCAGTCACCCTAGTCAAATAGTTAACTCCCCATTGATTCATATCAATTTAAATCGACATGTACCATAAACTACTATCTATTGACCTACCTATCTACATCTATCAACATATCAACCTATCTATCAATCTATCTATCTATCTAATCTCTCCATCTGTCTAATCATCCACCAAACCAACTTCAAACCTTCAAATACCAATCAAACATACATGTGTTACAAATATACACAAAAATATTCAAGGTAAAAATACTTGACTTGAGAAGCCTAGAAAGACATTGAGATGAAGCTGAATTTGCCTGGAAACACCCGAACAGCGAGAAATGTGGAATGCAGGTGTGATGCATGAAGTGTCGGGGGAGAAAACGCATTCCAGTAAATCCTAAGGGATCAAGCAGGGGCGGGAAATACACCTGCCAAGGGAGAGGGATAGGAGGAGATAAGAGAGATTGCTTTAAGGTCAAGGCATGTAATTGCAAGCCGTAGTTGTTCAGTTAGAAGCAGCAGAAGAAGGTTAGTGTTATACTCCCAAATCCAGTAAAAGATGGAGGGATGGATGATTGGGGCTTTATGTCAAGTATTTTATCACTTATAAGTAATTTAGTAGGGTAATTAGGACAGGAAGAGGACAATCATTCAAAGGGTCAACACTGGTCAAGGCGACCTAGGCAAAGCTGGGATTGAACCCAGCACCCATCCATTGGAAGTCCAGAGCACTACCAACAAAGGTAACCCCAATCTCAGTGAAAGTAAAATATGTCAAAATTCAAACAGGTAGTAACTAAAAGGGACTTGAAACTGGAGTTATAATATCTCTGTTACTCCATATAACACACAGCCATCTAAATAGTAAGACGACCGACTGGCAGCATAGTTTCTAAACATTCACTTGTCACAGGTGGTTGGTCATATAATGTTGCCTAGACTTCCAATCAGCAGCATTTAAACAATTGCAATAAATACAAATTGCATGTGACACTCCACAAGCTTCAGATTGGTGTTGAACAAACGACCTACCATATCCTACCAATCAGAAGAACAGCGTGCCACCACTGTCAATGCTAGATGTTTATCTCATCAGTATGATAACGGTGCTCATGATATTCTGCAGCTCGCGGTGTAGCTCATAATAACACATTCTGTTTCTACCCGTTGCTCTCAATCATATTTTGCCAAGTGCAGCTGTTTTACCTGACTTTATCATTAGGGAGAGCTCGTTACTATGAATTATAGACATACAAGATAAGAGCACAGCTCCAATCAGGGCGACGCAGTAAATTTTCACCTGCCATTTTTGTTCAGACTCAAAGTATGAAGTCAATCAGCTCATGTAAATCTACTGACAATGAGAACCTTAATGTTCAAAATTTTAGTGCTTCTGTCAGCCTCTGCAAATAAAATTTCACAATTTCAGATAACAAGGGGCGCCTGCTAGAGCTGCAAACATCAATGAGGACACATTTACATTTAGCCAATAATCCTCAGCCATAAAGGCATAATCAGAATAAATCGGAATATTAGACCGACTTGTATGTTTCACAGCAATAACTGCACATTCTCAACCGCACAGGTAACATCACTGTCGTTCCAAGGGCAAAGAAGGTGTCACCTGATCACGCAAGGCACATTTCTTGCAGGCAATCCTCAGAGATGCTAATGCACTCTTATGCAGACCATTACCAAGGATATGACATGACAGATACCTGTATCATGGTCCTCCTGCAGGCACACTATCACGAGATATGAGTTCACAGAACGAATGAGAGCGCAAATCCAGGGAGAAACCGATAAAACCACGAAGGATCTCAGCAAGAAGTGAATTCGCCAGGGCAATCCATTAGGAGAATATGATACAATCACGCCATGATGCATGATAGCATATGAACAATTTAACATAACAGAATGTCTTAACATAACAATATGTCTTGCATACCAAGGAACACACTATAGCAGACATCGACCAAAAAATCAGCCTGGATCTCCTCAAATTCAAAAGCTACAAAACCTAACACCTAACTTTTCTGTGCCATAAAAATTAAAGTTATCTATATATAGGTTTGTCAAATTTGCTATTAGATTTAAATTTTAAAGTTTAATACGACATTCAGTATTACAGGCAATCTATGAGATCAATAGGGAGCTTCATAAAGTGGCAGCTTTCAGAATCATGATTTATCATTTATGAAGAATATGGAATTAAAGACTCATTGTTTATGGTTAAATTGTCATTGGGCACTTCTCAGAATCAAGGTATTTACCACAAAAATATATATTATTACAATTTCTTTATAAAGTTTGCTTCCTCGCTCATTCGAAGGATATCATACAAGACAGAATATTATGGGCTCAAATATATTACACAACAGATAAGGCCAAAGATGCAAGAAGCAGCTCCACACATTCTCAGCAACCGCAACGCAAGAGCACCTGTGAAGTTTCCAACACCAGAACACGTTGCTATCATTCAGCACCGCACAAATGATAAGAAAATACGCAGAAATTGCAGCAGAAATCGCGCTAGAAGGGCAAACTGTGAAGCTGTGGCAGACAGCTCCGAGCCAAGCAGACATATGCAGACAGAAACAGTCCATCTTCAAGGCACCTTGTTCCAGTGAAGATATTCTGAAGATTACAGTGATGAATGGGGGAATATGCAGGATTGCACTTGTGATGCGGGTCTGGTGATGTATTAGGGTGGGGTACAAGGTTAGAATTTGTGCACTTCCAAGAATGAGCGGACGGCAGCTCTGTTGTGTTTTCCAATAATCAATAAGAAATCAATGCTGGACTCCAAAACTAAGTAAATGCTTTCCATCTTTCTAGATTTTGGAAGACATTCCTATGTACAGTGAGAATTGAGGTACTAAAATTGTAAGTAGTGATACGATACCAAGTTGGAATTTCCAACTTGGTATCGTATCCTACTTACAATTTCCAACTTGGAAATACAATATTTTTAGAAGTGGATTTCAAGTTTAAATTTTACATACTGTACAAGGGGGTGACTTTGAACAGTCCGGGTGACTTTGAACGCTTTTCTGAAAAAGATTGATCCTCTGGGAATGCAAAATTAAATAAGCTATCCTTGTACGGTATATAAGCTTCCAGTGTCTTATTTAATTTTGCATTCACAGAGGATCAATCTTTTTCAGAAAAGTATTCAAATTCACCCGGACTGTTCAAAGTCACCCCCTTGTACGGTAATCTCTTGTATACATTATGTTGAGCAGGACTTAATGGATTATATTGCAAATAATATATGTTGAGCCGAAAGTTAAAATAAAGCTAAAAGCACTCTAAATCCAATGGGAGTACATGAAGCCTCAGTCCTCCTATTTCACTTGAACCGAAAATTGCAAACAAGCTAACTATAATGCAATGAGACCATTATCATTAGCGGCAAAGAACTATCTATACATATACATATACTAATATATAAAGAGTAGAAAGGCGAAAGGCAGCTTTTAGAGTCAGACTTCAAGTTGACTTGTATTTCAGAGGCTAATCACTAATGGAGAGGGATGTTACGGCCGCCTTTCCAGACTTGGCAGTCTTGTTTGTGATATATGAGAGGAAGAGTGATGTTAAAGAATGAGTGCTGCCTCTGAGCATGCTAAGTCGCACTATTAAAACGAGAGTGTTACTTTCCCAATAATCAATCTTCAGTGGTGGAGTCTATGGATTTGGTTGTTTTACAAAGTTTACATATTTCAGAACACGCAGAGCAGGTAAATCTGATAATAATGCAGCCCTCTGAGGCAGGTACTTTAATTTACCTCCATGTGTGGTATCTTTTACTTTTAAGTCGCCCAGCAGAGACACAAGTTGGGAGCAATTAACATCTCATTTGAGGAACAGTCTGCAGGGATATTGCAGCATATTGCTCATCGCTCTTGTATGTCAATCAATTATTGGACAGAAATTGAACCTGGAACCTTCAGAGAAGCAGACCAAGGCTTAAGAATCTGAGCACTGCTTCTATCAACTTGGCCACCCAGCTTCCCAGAACAGAAGATACTGTGGTTTGCAAACCTTGAAATATGTACACTTTGTACAGCATGGTCGTTCAGGTTACAAGAAGACCACCCATTAATGTCAAAGGTTACAAGGGGTCACTACAACCTATTTGTTTCTCAAATCACTGCAAGATGGCCTGTACACATACATAGTACTAACATCAGGAACGAAAAAGAGCCTGGACTGAAAATTCGCCTGAACAGGACTGAAACAAGCCTGATTTCATGAACTCGAAATCCAACCAGTTAAACGGATGCAAAACTACTATTAAAATACCTATAATTATGTAAATACTGTCTTTGAATGTACACCATGTTAACCAGATACTGAAGCACTATCTTTTGCAGCAAATTGCCAGTGCGTCCATAACTATATTATACTCTCCTTTAGAAGCTAAGTACAGAACAAAAATCAAATATTTCTTTGTCAATTCTATGCTATTTGTAGCATTTCACTGAAAAGCTACAAATAGCATGAACGTGACAAAGACTACGAATATAACTGCAACAGAGCTATACAGAAGCCAAGAACCACACGTCTGTACAAAGAATTGAATCAACCTTCTCCAAGATATAATTAAGATCACAAAAAGAGGGACCAAAAACTTGGGCAATTTTGAGAAAACTCCCACATCCAGGGTATCAGTTACATGCAGGAGAAATCTGATAATTTGCGAAGAGAAAAAGCGAAAAAAGGCAATCTTCTTTCTTGTTTTCTTGCACAGTCTCTTATTATGACTTATCTAAAACTCATTTCCTGTCCACTGATGGAAGAATGGCAGAAATCTAGTTGCTCTTGCAGCTCTACAATTACAATGCTGGCAAACAAAACTAGAAGGGATCGCTGTTGTGACTTGTAAGTTACTGTACCATGTTTAAAGCCAGCAGTAACTGCGTAGTAAGTAATGCTCACTCAAGTTTACTGAATAAATGTCAAGACAATGATTTTTCATTTCCTTGAAACAACTGCCTCACCTTACACATTGTCACAAGCCAACAAGGTGACAATGACACTTATGCAACATACAACACAAAGAAGCAACACCTAGAGAATTACTCGGAACTCTGAACAGCATCATATAACACTGTATAACAGAACTGCGCAGCATGATTCATTAATAATGAACCAACAAAGGAAATGATGAGGTTCCCTCGACGTGTGATCATTTATGGAAGACACGTTTCAAACGGAATCATTTGAATATAATATGATTCCCCATTGACAGCATATTCAATCTATTGCTGACAGATGCATCATCATTAGGGCCTAGACCGAGGTCAATTTCCAATTATCTCAACTTCCACAGTAATATGTCAATTAATAATTTGCTGCTTAATGCATCATATTTCTTACATCGGACAGTGCAGCCCTCTAAGCCAAGGTCTTGGGTACACCTCACACATATATCCATTTTTTGATCCAATACTCATTTTCAAGGAGTTTCAGCATGTTCAGGAAGAATTGGGCATTTTCGTAAAATTGAAGCTACACAAATAAACACAAGACAAAATCAAGTGGAGTACCTACAAGATTAGTTCCAGTTCACATTCAAGAGCGTTTTCATGCAAGAACAAATGATATTTGCGGCCAAATTTTCATAAATAAGCCAGCAAAATTCTTGCAAGATCAACATATAATATCTGACACTGACTTTTATCTTCTTTTAATCGCATTAATGAGACATCTTTCATTAGCAGCACATACCTGGCAGCGTGCTTTCCAGTCAGGCAAGTGTGAGGGGCAATCTCGAAGGTGTACTTGTGTCTTCTTTCGTAATCTAGCTTGTACCCGGGAGCGAGGACGACTCTGGCTCGGCCGGTCATCTTGTCCTGAAGACTGACTTTGAAGGGAAGTTCGGAATGTGACTTGTACACGGTGTATCCACACACATCATCTGCAAACAGAACAACAGAAATTTGATATTAAGGTTGTTTACACAGTTTAGAAACATACACCTTATTTTCGGTATTAAAAGCACACCCCACAATAAAAGCCCATCCAATCCATAAAGAACCAATTTCAATCAAAATTCCATCAAAACATGACTTCATCCAAAGTTTTAATCCAAAAAACTAAAATCTCCCCTTCTCATCATTACATCTGCCCACCAGGCGCCTAATACAAACAATAAGGTATATAATTCTAATCAACCACAGCAAACAACTAATGAATAAAGACCTTATTTTTTCTGTTGAAAACAAACTTAGTTGAAGGTCAAGGCAATTGGTAACCTTGGAAACCGACTGGATTTGGAATTGTGGCAATCAGCGACCTTTTAATTATTCGGATATATTTGGCCATTGCCCTTATTATTTGCTTTTTTTCTGTTCTGTAACTTGGAAAAACAATGAGTTATCAAAATACGGTCAAGATTTGACCACAGACGAATGTATTTCATAGATTAGGACACCCACAGCTCAGACATGAAGTGGGACCTCACTGCCAATCACAGGCACACACTGTACTCGCATCATGCCATGAAATTTACATTGAAAACCAATGGAATCTGACAGGACACTGACAATACAGCATGACAGAATGTTGTTAATGTCAAGCAGCCAATTCTATATGCTGTATGATCGACAACTGGTACAATGAGAACAATGGCCCATAAAGAATAGCATCGGTAGGAGTCTATTCTACCATGCAGACTAGCTTAGAGTTGATTGAGACTATCATAAGTGTAATTGACCCCAAAGGGCAATTTGGAGCCAGAAATCCAGAATCATAGTTTGATGATTACTTCTGATTAGACTCTACTCTATAAAGTTTAAATTTATCAAAATAAGAATGTCAACCACAGAATTAGAAGTCTTGAGGATGTTCGACGATCTTCATAAAAACTTCTGCCTCTCGAATTCACGCTATTTTGTATTGACTCTTAAGACTTTAATTCATGTATTTCATGGAATTTGATAATGTTCAAAGGAACATTTATCACATTTTCAAATAAATTGAATGAAAATGAGGATGCTTATCACTAATTCAGGTCTCTAACAAGGCTCATCAATATCAATTAAGCAAAAGCAATATGGAGCATAATTCTCCTGATTTTTTCTCGGATTTCTTGTAGTTCTAATTCCGTATTCTGTCTGCGCCTGCATAATGTAGAGCCTCAGCTTCAGATAGTTTGAAAAATGAGGCCCTTTTACAAGTTTTTTTCTTTTCTTCTTTTTTCCAATCTGTGTGTTCGCTTAGGTTCATATTTCTGTCCAACAGCACAGAGGGAGTGGAGAACAGGCTCTTGTTTGTTTGCGATGTTTTTTTCGCATGTTTTTAACACTTGGTTGCAAGTTGCTTTGGCAATGAGATGTGTCAATCAAAACCTTGCCTAGATTCGCACATATGTGTGCTTTGCATTTGTCTTTTATCTGTAGACCAAACAGAGCATTTTGTGATTTCAGGCAAGCACAATTCCTCTCAAGTTTTATGTTTATAGGAAGTTCTACTTCAAACAAACATGTTGCGAGAATAAAATTCTGACATAAACGACATCAACTCAATGAATTATGTCTATTGATTCATTTTCTAATTGCAGAATTAATTCGTTTAAAAATGAGCTCAACACAATTTCCATTGAGAAGATTGGCATCGTTCTTAAAATCAGGGCATCTTGGATAATAGAAATGGAAGAGGGATCTCAGTTAAACTAAAGACAACAACATCGCAACCACCATATAGATGATATATAAAGCAGATTAGGCCAGGTTTTTATGATTTTTAGCTTCTCGGATTGACAAAAAAAAAGAGGTTATCCACATTTCTGTCAAAATTGAGATCACACCTTTTTTTACTGCAGATCAACCCTACTAAGGAAAAGTGCCTAGAGAAAATCTGAGAAGCTAAGGATCAATTATCATGATTACGTCTGGCCTTATGTTCGGGTAGATTTACGATTCATTCACAATACTGTTCATAACTTCATATTCAGAGAAATGGGGGGAAAGTACAAGTATGTGTACCTCAAATTGATGTCAACAGTCCATCATACAACTTTATGACATTCCTGCATTATACCATGGTAGGCTGCATATTCACGTATTCAATACGCCTGACACGCTCCAATAACATTATAAGCTCCTATTTGACAACATTGAGCACTTGAAAATGAATAAGATGTATCTGCCATAATTGCCCACTTACAATGAATTCTGTGTCGCATAGGATTTATTAGAAAGTATTATAGAGAAATGCAATTCAAAGTGAATCGCTCATTCACACAGTACAACAGGCAGTGAACATGGCGCAACATTCACCACTGAATGGACATTCAGTAAACATGAACAGCTTTAACAACATTTTAGCATAATTTTGAATTCATAAGTTTCAAAATCAGATAAATCAATATAAGTGAATCAAACGACAGAAGTATACCTGGTATTCAGAAGCAATCTTTTTTGTTACTTCATTCATTTTACAAAAATTTGAATTTAGGCAAAAATCTATTATTAAATCAATATTAAAATTCAGTCAAAAAGTATATCAAAAGGCTACAGTTATCTTGGTGTTCTCGCGGAAAAAAGTCAATGATACAAAAAAAATTTCATCTCCAAAAGGCAAATTGGATTGATTAATCCTGTTAATGATAATACTCATATTATTTATAGTCAGTGCAACAGTGCCAAATAGACAACTGTGTATATATACAGTATATCTATATTCTAGAAGCACCTCATCTGACTGTCAACCAGGGCAGCGTACACTAACAGTAACTGGCAGAGGTCCGCCACTAGCATCATTGATGATACTCTACGCTGTAGGTAAAACGCCTGGGGCTAGATCTCACCAAATACTATCAACCGACCCAGTACTATTCAATTTCTCTAGTTTGCCATACGATACATAACAGAATCAGTTATGTATAAACATTGTATATATCATTTGGCACTCAGAACTTGCATCAGTTACCAACATTCAAGGGATCGAAGTTTCACTGTCCTTCACCGGTACACACTCAACATGCACTTTTCAGCTCAAAAATTAAATTAAAAATTTTTTTTTAAATGTTTTGGAATCGTACCGGAAGCCATTTAATTGCAAAATTGTTTCGCACGAAAATTACAATCATTAGCAGCAGTTCACTGCATAATTACTACAAATTCAGATAATTCTCACATGGCTTATCGGGTTATTTCAATGGCTTTTAGGACTTTTTAAACCAATCAAAATATCAATTATTATTATCATAATTCAGATTGACAGCCAAAAAGCCAAAAACTGCCTCTGTGCTCTGTTCACAACATACAGCCAGAAGTGCACAATGTTTTTGAAGAGGCAGCCCATTCTCTTCTCTTCATTGCTCTTTTTTTCTATCTATCCATCATGGCACAGGGCATAAATCACCAAATTACAAAACTTCACCAAACCCAGAAAATGTAAACCCTGAAAATGCCACCAATTTATCTAAAACAACATCACAGGGTTGTGAGAGGCCAACAGCTGTGGTTAACAGCTGCTGTTAACAGCTAATAACAGCTAGAATCAGGGGCTGTCAAGAATGGAGGTAGCAGGCACCTATCATACTATCACTACCAGGTGTGCAGCACTAACTGCTCAGGTTGTAAGCCGTTAAACCTGCAGTTTACTGCCTCTTTCTATCATGTCTACCTGGATGGCAGTTTTGTGATCAGGCTGAGTGACACCTTGAATACTTGTTGAAATGCGGAGAGCTCAAGCTCAAAGGTGCCTCAGTAACCAGTCTTGATTGTACAACTATATTCCATCAGTGAAACCTACTTAAATTGACGATATTGTTACGCGCAAGCTACGGTAACTGGAGACGAAACTCAGATTTAGGGAGATTTCAGCCTTTATTGAAAACTTGAATAATTATTGATGGAAGTTCAGAAATAAGCAGTCTTGATTTCTTTGAGTCTATGTAAAATGAGATGAAATTCATAAGAGTCAGGATTATTGAGTCTTGCTTGTCTTGATAAGAATTAGCTTTCTGTTAAACTGGATATCTGTTACTATTGTCTCTTGAAACGAAAGTCTTGCCACTCTCGGAAATCAATCAGCTGGTAGCGTGTATTATTATCTGGTCCTGCCCTTGTCCTGGTCTCAGAATATGGTGCCCTGGTCCTGGTCACGGAATATGGTGCCCTGGTCCTGGTCCTGGAATATGGTGCCCTGGTCCTGGAATACAGTGCCTTGGTCCTGGAATACGGTGCCTTGGTTGCGGTCCTAAATATGGTGCCCTGATCCTGGTCCCGGAATATGGTGCCCTGGTCCTGGAATACGGTGCCCTGGTCCTGGAATATGGTGCCCTGGTCCCGAAATATGGTACCTGGTCTGGTCCCGGAATATGGTGCCCTGGTCCTGGAATATGGTGCCCTAGTCCTGGTCCTGGATTATGGTGCCCTGGTCCCGGAATATATGGTACCCTGATCCTGGTCCTGGAATATGGTGCCCTGGTCCCGGAATATGGTGCCCTAGTCCTGGTCCTGGAATATGGTGCCCTGGTCCCGGAATATGGTGCCCTGGTCAAGGTCTTGGAATATGGTACCCTGGTCCCGGAATATGGTACCCTGGTCCCGGAATATGGTTCCCTGGTCAAGGTCTTGGAATATGGTACCCTGGTCCCAGAATATGGTGCCCTGATCCCAGATTATAGTGCCCGTAACCAAGGAAAATAACAATATTATTTTCCTAACTGTCAGATAACTTGAAATGTAGTTGGAAGTAGTTGGTTGGGTCTTGAATAGTCTTAGAAAATTTAGAAACTCAGAATAAGTTCATTTTCCATTGTTGAGCCTTGGTCCTTGGCCTTGGACAGTTGAGTCAAGACTGACCCAAACGGTGGTTCCTGCCCCCTATTTATCAACTTTTTGGATTGAGTCCATTGTCAATAGGGGGAGCAGGGTCAAGAAACTTTGGATGAGTCCATCTTGGATCTTTCCAATTTGCGCCTGAACTTTGGCATCCGAAAATGGTTTTCTTGACCAGACAAGTGGTTGTTTCATCCTGACAATGGCTGGAAGTTGACTGGAGAAAGTGTAAGATTCATTTTAGTCTAAATTTGACTGTTCTACGTGGCTTTTAGGCGATTTGACAGCATGTGAAGTTGAACTGCTAAATTCCATGTTTCGGAACTGAATCGGCGCACATTATCGCTCATCAAAACACGCTCGTTTTGATGAATTGGTTGTTCTGAGCTCCTTCTTAGTGTTACTAGTTGGTAAATTGGCATTTTTCTGATCATTTTGGTACCAGTTTCATTAATTTCCGTCAAGATTTGACCATTTTCTGCCACTTTGAAGTTGTGAAGTCAAATCGATATTTTGAAATGTCAAAATGTACATAGGCGCGAGCTAGGGTGTCACAATATCTTCATTTAAAAGTGACTGACGACCTGTTGAATGTTTTTCATCACCATGGGCCATTATTCCGGCAAGTGGTTAATAATTTTGAGGATAAGATCAATTTTGCTTCTCTTTTATCCATGTTGAAGTGCTGCAAACTTACCATAAGTTTCGGGAAGTTACAACTTCGGTCATAATATTGGCGATTAGAGAGACAAGGACCTGCACTGTGTGGATGGATGGATGAATGATTGGTCTTTACGTCCTGTATTTATGCACTTGGTAGGCTAATTAGGACAGGAAGTGGACACAGAAATTAGACAAAGGATGATTGAAACAGCTGTCCAACAAAGGCCAAGTAGACCTGGTAAGAGCTGGATTCAAACCATAGACCCAGCGATTGGTTGCCCCGCAACGCTACCATGCACTGAGCCAACTCTCCCCCCCCCCCATGTGGACACTGTGAAATTAACTTTAAGCGATTAACAACTTACAAGGCATCATATTTGTAAACCATATTTGGGAAGCATCTCTCAAGTATCATTTATGTAAACCCTGAATTTAATCAAGCTCCTATTTCACAGCATTAACCTCTAGGGTACAAGTTATCACCTGCAAGACACCTCCAGCATATGAAGCTGCCAGGCAGGGAATGAAGTCGAGCAAAAAGCTTCACGAACACCTGACAATTTCAGAAGTTGAAATGACAGACTCACTGCTCAACCACTCGAAGCTTCGGGACTTAATTAAAGCACCAGCTGCCACGAAAAACAACATTATGCAAAATCTGCCCATGTTCAGGCAGCAACAAAATTTTAATAAGTTGAAGTTGTGAGTGCAGTTGGCCCAGTTGCTGTGAATTGACAAGGAATGTTGCCAAGAATGGCAAAAATTGAACTTTAAAACAAATTAGTCTCAACGTGTAACTGCTTGAAGTGGGAGCCTGGGTAAATTATGGCAAATTTCTGAATAACTTAGAAAGTTAGTGATCTTGTGTAAAATGTCATGACTCTTTCGAATATAACTAAAAGATCTGCTAGTGACTAGTGTCATAGTGACGTTCAGCACAGTGCTTTCTTTCTTTACTTTCCCTATGTACAGTATATGTTGTCATAACCAGCAACAAGTGAACATGCACATGAAGCAGAAGAGCCAGAGTTAACTTTGAAATTAAAATCTGTTAAACACGATAATCATTTGATTCCAAACGTTAAATTTTTTTAATACATCATCATTTGCAGTTTTGTGCAACCTATCCTTGGATGGATGGATGGATGGATGATTGGGGCTTTACGTCCTGTATTTATGGATTTGGTAGGCTAATTGGGACAGAAGGAGGACACAGCAATTAGGTGAAGGATGATTGAAACAGCCGTCCAACCGGCAAGAGCTGGAGCAACCCATCCTTGGAAGAGGGGATAATGCCTCATTCAAACTTAATGGAGTTGCTCTTCACAATAGACTAAGTAGTAACTGACATGGCAACCAACGCCATTGGAAACACTCTGAGAGAGCAACCATCACCCCGATCAAAGAACAGACCTCAGCTGCTGAAGCCAACAGGTGACCATCAAAGACCTTAATGTTCACATGTTTTGGCAGGTTCAATGGTGGGGATGGCTTTGCAGTGTTTAGTGTTTACAAATGTGTACTACTATTAGTACTACTAGAGTCTTGCAGTACTTGCACTTTGTTTATTCTGTGCTCTGCTGCCATTTTGTGTTTGTTTGTATTCCCTGGTGGTCAGTGGTGGTTTGCTAAACACGTCAAACAAGAAACAGGCTCAGGGATGCACCTGAGGGCTGACCACAGCTTTGTGAAATATCCAGAATACTGCAGGCCAGTACGACAGGTACAAAGATGCCCTTGGTTGGTTTCATATCCTGATCCCAGATAATTCTCTGACACCTGCGAAAGGATTCATTTCAGCAATCTCTCGGATTTCTGAATGTCCACCAGTAAAAAGTTTACACCCAATGTCAGTATGGATGGAGAAAGCTACGGGAGGATTAGGGCCTTACTTCCTGTTTATAATGCCCTTCGCACGATGAGGCTAAAGATGATAATCAGTGCCATCCAACATAGGTCCAGATGACTAGATCAGAGCTGGTTTCGAACCCAGGACCCGGCGATAAGAAGCCCTGAGAAGGATGATAATCAGTGCCATCCGACATAGGTCCGGATGACTAGACCAGAGCTTGACTCGAACCCAGGACTTAGCAACTGGAAGCCCAGAGCAGTACCAACTGAGCTGCTAACGCATAGCATACATCCCTTATGAATAAGAGAATTTGTCTTGTATAACCGAGGCGAGACAGGGATAGTGTGGATGTGATATGAGAAAGACGCAGAAGCCGCAGGCAGTGGCTGGCATTGGCCAGTCCGCAGCAGACCACAAATTCTTGAGAATTCCCTCGATATATACGCACCAAGGCAAGTTATAAAACTCAATTTCTTGTAGAGACCTATCTTAAGTGACCTCTGTAACCCGTTAGTCCCAGCGCTAAATTTTCCTTTTATGAAGAACGCTGACATTACGCCAACATATTGAGAAAAGGCCCCCGGAGCCCTAAGTAAATGCATCTTTCTGCAAATTATACATTATTCACACAAGTCCAAGAGGCTTGAAGCAGCTTGAAGCAGCTTGGAGCTGAGAGGGTCTCCCTGTTCTGGCCATTGATTAGCAGGCTCAGCACTGTTTGAATGGGCATGGGCTGCTAGTGCCATATTCCGCCTATCTTCTTCTGCTTATTGATGTGAATCTACAGTCTATTCTGTTCTATTCTATGGTCTTTTATGGTGTCTTCTTGCATAAAAGATGCAGGTTAGGATACTGCCAAGACCAATTCACCATACAACTCCGGCGACCAAAGACCATCTGAAGATAGAGTTTAAAGGGAGAATTGAATTTGAGGTACTCTTCCTGTGACGCAACACTTCCTGCACGACAATAGTATTTCTTGAAGTGAAGGAAAGCTCTACCAGTAGACATGAAACAGAAAAGGTTCTTTTAATGGATCCAATACTTCACAACGTTATCATCACTGATCAGGATTCCTGCTTTTTGCTTAAAAGTGAAGAGAAGAGACAAACCATGTGCTCTTTTAGTATATAATTAATCAGTGCTCACTAAAAGGACTAGTCGGGGCCACTTGCATTGACTGAACTCGATCACCCCCAAATACAGTGTCGCTGGAATAACTACAATGTAACAATAAATTCTGTTGGCGCTATGTTGTGTCGCTTGATTAAAAACGTTCATACAACAAATATGAAGTGTTACAATTTGTTATGACAAAGAAAACAAAGAAATACTGACTGTTTGCTGATCAAGTTGTCAATTCTCCGACGCCACATTGCCGTGACTTTTCTGGACTTTTGGTGACGTCATCATTAACAATCATATGACGTCACAAACACATTGGTGAGCATTGCAATGGCCATGAACGTCACGGCAGGCATTTGACAACGTAATGTTTTGAAACTTACTTTCCAGGAACAAGACAGAAGTGAATGATGTCATTATGATTTATTCTGAAACTGCACTCCTCAAGTAAAACATACGTGAATTTTGACTGGCAACTGTTCACTGCAAGTAGATCAATCAGCTGATCCAGTTCATTAGGGGGAATGGTCTCTGACCCAGAACTGCAGTCCCCTGCATTTCTGGGATCAGAGGCAATGCTCGGACTATAAAAGGACCTTCTGCTGCAGATCACCAACAATACCAAGTATACACAGTATGTTAAGACTTTTTGGGCCATCTCTGAGGAGTCGGACACAGTTTGAAGCATATTCCTGCCCACTGCTGCATTTGCGCATATGATAGTTCCCCGATAACGCAATAACATCCCCCTTACAACCGCCCACCAGCCATCCTGTCGGTCTATTGGCCCATGAGTGAATAAGCACTGGTATGGAGCGCAAAGCTTTCAGCCTTCTTCTGTTTATTGTAAGTTCTCTATTTTCCATACTCCTTTTCACGCCCTTTTGAACCTTCTTCATCATTTTCCTGCTTTTCTTTTTCATCAGGATCTGCCTGATACTCCTGCTTCACTCTGGTTGCAAGGCCTGAGCTGCAGGCTGGAGCATTGGCTGGAGCGATGGAGCAGTGTGGCTGGGTTGTTAAGCTGACCCTGTGTCAAGTTTTGTCAGCGCTCATTGCTTCGCAGACTGCGTCCATTCATCATCTTTATCGAGCAGCTTTTGGTTTCCTAAACAGGCTCTTGCTTTATTACCTCAGCATCAGTTTCGCAGTTTAAAGGTTCATATTGCAAACACCAGGCAGAGTTATACATCACTCAAAATATCATAGTCCATTATCAGATTACCTCGTTTCGTGATCCTAATTCGACATATTATCAAATATGAGATGTATTTCCAATTATCAGGACTCGCAACAGTTATGGTGATAGCTTCTGATGGAATATCAAGGCCGCAGGTTCTTTCTATTTCACATCAGCGCGTAGAAATGTCGAGATGATGAGTAAGGCATGACAATCCTATAAATTATACAGCACAGGCCTAAACGTACCATATATATAGGTGCTCACTTTTGCCATCAGCAGATTAGATTCTACACATGCTACCGAGAAAGCAACTCAATCGCCATTTAATAATTGAGCATCGAAGAACTGACAGTATCTCATAAAACATCTTGATATGCTATACATTATTAAGTGGCAAACTCCATTCAATTACTCAAATTATATCATAGCAAAGATATATATACTGCCTTGAGCTCCTTCACTGAACCATGAGAAAGGCAAAGGAGGTTAATTAAGTCTTTTCTCAGTTCTTTCAGCAGCATTTACTAAATTTGAGAGTACAAAAGACTTGAATCAATTAATCAATAATGAAAGAAAACAACTCCATCCACAGGTGCACCGGATAACATGAACTAAGTGCTCAGGTTCAGGAGGAAAACGGATCGCATTGATTTCTGCGGTATACGCGGAGGTTGCGGATTGTGTTTCCCTAAAGAACCTCAAAGATACTGGATAAATGTGTTAAATCAGCACATAAAGACTATGCCAGATTTATATTGCAATATCAGCCATGCAATATCATAGAATATGGCATGGCTCTCCACTAGACCCCGAAGTCGACTACATAAAGTCGACTAGTCAAGTCATAGTTAGGTCTCCAAGCAGCAAGTTGGTGTTCAGTCCAGTCAAGTCAGACTTGAGTCAGCTAAAGTCAAGTCATTGTTGCATAACTTAGCCGATTTTCATCCCTCAGAAATGGTTTTGGTACCATTATAAAGAGCATGAAGAGCACAAGATTTATTTCACAATCTTATAGGACTATTGCAAAGTCTATGCAACCTAAAAACTCCCTAAAAATTGACACATTTGAATGCAACACAATGTTCCATGTGCAAAAATTCGAAAATTTCCGAAATTAAAAAGTACTGTTGAAGAATTTTTAACAAAAGGGCCTGTAAAATTGCATTAAGTCAGCTGAAGTGTGTTGAAGTCAAGTGAAGTCAGAGTTTAACAACTTAGCTGACTAGTCAGTTGAAGTTCTTGCCAAGCAAGTCAGAGTTTCAACCCTGACTGACTTCAGGGTCTACTCTCCACTGATCAGGAGCCAGTATTTCCGCTTAAGTCAAATGTTACATAGCATGATCTGTGATGTTACAAAGAGACTTATGCCAGAGCTGCATTGTATTGTGGTTGAATAATCAATATTTTTGTGGGTCTGAACTACTGTGATGTTTGCTGGCTTCCAGTATAACAGGTATGAAGTAGAAGCTCAGTCAACATACACCATGTTCATCTGGCCAGCTCCTGCAACAATTACATGCAGCAAGGAGACATCAAGCTTCATTCCTTCCCGGCTGAAGAGGGGCAAGTAATGATGAGGAAATATGGTTTTGGTTTTTCCATCCGAGATACTGATACAAGAAGAAATGTTTGAAAGTTTTGTATCATGTGTGTCTCAGCACAGATATTACATTACAAGTTCAAGAAGCGTGAAAGCCAAATAGGATAGTCAATTCCTCAAAATAACCAACAAGTCAGTAAGCGACACTTCTATTAGGGTAAGATTAACACTGTTTCACCTTCGGGTTCCAAAGAGTTGATTCGAGACATTTTCTTTTCTGTAGCTTTTTAATACCAAATTTGAATTCTTAATATGCTTTTCCCAATCAATGAAAGACACTTATAAGTAACATTGAGTAATGCAGTTAGCAATACAACATGCAAAATGTCATTATTAAAAATTTCCATTTTAAAGTGACAATGTCCATGAGTCACGAAATTGATAAAATTATTCTAGATCATGCTATTCTTCAGAATCAAGCCTTTACATACTTAGAACGACCTCGTCTGACCTCAGGTATTAAAAGACATGCATCCCCAACTCTTATGCTAGGTCGGACACAACAGGCCACTCATGAATGTGGTGTTTGTCCAAAGGTTTAGATAAATTCAAAAGTCAGATTTCAAGATTCGCTGCATTTCAGAGCAGACAGACATTTCTGAGTGTGGGAATTGAGTCAGAACATGAGCAAATGTCTGGGGTATAATATGCCATAAAATGTCCTGATACATGCTATGTCGAGTCAACAATTATACCATATCAACTCGAACCAAAGTCAGGAGTGCCGTCTGAAGTCCATAGCAGCCAGTTTACATGAAACAATTCTGGACATATATTCTAAACACCAGCATGGAGCTTCATTTACATTTCAATGTATAGATTTACAGTACATATATTGCACTTATTTCAAACATAAGAACGACTAAAAAACTTTAGCTGACCATTTCAAGCATGAATTCTGTACAGAAGAGCAAAAGAACAGTACACTGCTCTTAAATTGTTTGGAATAACGGATAATTCCGCACTGGTCACAGCAGTAACAGTACAAAGTGACCTGGTGCCCTTTTTTCCACCAACACAAGTACCCAGCAGTGAACCTACATTGGTACACAATGGCCTCACAAGGCAACACAGGCAGACAGCAGCGGAACACAATGACCTCAGGGCAGAAAAGGACATCTTGAAGACAAATGGACAGTTACCTTGGAAACTGTTGTTAAGGTCCGACAAAAGGCTTTGTTAATCTCCTTTACAAGGACATTCTCTTAAATCACCATCAACCTGATGGTAAATTCCATGGAAATGGCTTGTTCAACAACCAAAACAATACTATTGTAAACACATTTTAAAAAGAAATAAACAAATTTTATACAAAAATAGGTTTTTCATAATTCACTAAATTCTAGACATTTAACTTATTTAGATTAAGCTTCAACTTTGTATAAGAAACAATATAACAATGTAAAATTCTCAGACCGGAAGTACTATACAAGATTTTCGGTATGACAAAGAGATATACAGTGTAAAACCACAAAACAAACAATTAGTTTTTCCTTGTATTTTCCACGGCCTGTAGTTTTTCCACAGGTTTTTCAATAATTACACAGATCTCTTCAGTTGTGAGTTTTAATACTTTTTCTTCCACAAAGCGAAGCCGAGCAACTCAAAGGCTTCCATAAGCCGCAAAGGAAAAATGTCAAAGAGGTGGGTTTCTTTTCTGTCATTATATCAGAGAATATTAGCAGGGAACCGCAGAATAGAAGACAAAAACAAAAGAACAAAGGTAACCATGACAACTGGATGTGGAAGGAAAACTGTGAATCACGCGATTAAACTCCAACATAAAAGAGATAAGTATACATTTATGTGACTTTGTACCACTGGCGTTCATGGTTTATTTGAACAAATGCACCATTAGAAAAAGTATGTCTGTCTGTCTGTCTACCTGAGATTTTTCACCTGCCAATAGTTTCTGCTGCAGGTATTCAACTCTTTTGTTCATAGAGCTTTGTATCATTGTATCTTGTTAAAGGTCTACCAACATACCAATCTGCATTTCTCTAATTTAATATTTTATCTAGCTTCATTTCATCTATTTAGCATCCACGATCCAGTATCTCATCTATCTACATGATCTATCTGACCTGTTACCTATCTTTCAACCTCACATTTCAAGCAACAGATTCATTCAGAGCGCTACCAGAGGTCTGCCTTGACATTAATCACTTATCCAAAGGAGTTTATTTAAATTCTTTGTTTTTCTTCAGGTCTATCTGATATTTGTAAACAATCTCAAGATAAAACAACAAATCAAAGATCAACCAAAACAAACCTGACATTAAAACAACCTCTCATAAATAATTCTTACTACCTACAGCGTTAGGATGATTAGTTTTTAATTTATTGCCTTGTCGGAAATAATGTGCATAAATTTGCTCATGATTAATCATGGCAATATATCAAAATAATGAGGGGATTACTACCGTGCAAAAACAGAATAATTTTGATTAGCAAATGAGTTTTTGATCGATTTGTTTTTTCAGGTCTGTCACACATTGACTCGCGCAACAAAAGCGGCAGAAAACGATGTTGTATATATGCAAGAATCACAAGCCTAGGTATTCTTTACATCCTGTATTTTTGCTCTGATAAGGCCTATTAGGACAGGCATAGACCGCAATAAAGACGCAAGGTAAAACATCCATCTAACATGGGTTTTTCTGGCAGGGAATCAAACTCCACATAAATTCTCTGAAAATATTTCTTCATCAAATACATACATGTATCATGTGTATTACATGCACAGGTTTTATCATTATCAATGTTAATAAACTTCATGTAGCGACAAAATGATTCTTAAGCCAGCTACAGTAGCGGACAAAAGTTTAGGCCACGTCAATTTTTTGGCAATATTAGGGAAAATATGTGCTCAGACGAAAAATTTCTGCATGGATTTTCTTGCCTATGTGTCAGGGAAGTTCTATAAGAGAGAAAACTTGATCTATTTTTATCACTTCCTTGAATATGTGTGATAAACAAAAATTTCAGGTGGTCTAAACTTACGTCGGATGCTTGCATAGGCAAGAAAATCCATGCAGAAATTTTTCAGCTGAGCACCTATTTTCCTTAATATTGCCAAAAAATTGACGTGGCCTAAACTTTTGTCCGCTACTGTATGAACATACATTATGTACCTTATTGCCTCATACATACAAGTTTGTTATTGAACAAATAAGGACCTCACAATAGGCAACATCAATGTGACTAGAGTTCTTCAGGCTGGAAGGGCATCCCAAACAGGCCTGTAAGAGGTCATTGTGTGTATGACAGTCATTCCAACAACATAAGAGTGATAAGGATGGTGGAATCATTCCAGAATGACATGGATTGTAACCAAGGCTTCTCCGCAAATATCAGAATGTGACTTTATCGTCATGCTGCTGCCATTACACATTCATGCATATGCGCTAGCATGAATCCAATGTTGATGAAGGCAGGTTGGCTATGAAGCTTGGTAACTTGCTATGGAAACATGAAGTTCACTGGATTCTCCTTCAATTTGAGCTATGTTACACATCATAAACGGGGGCTTAAATCATGAAAATTTCATCCTTATCATAACTTCCACATGAAAAATTATACATGTAAAAGATACTAAAACATGTGTAAGCATAGAATTAAAAGCTAAAAATATGCTAATGCTCGCTCTGATATGAATAGATGTAAGACATTATGTTGCCTCATATCGCTTCAAACCTTTAGTAATCATGGTAATAGCTTGAGAAAATAGATGATTGTCCTTTCATCACGTAAATTACTCTTCAAATATTGATGCAAGTTACCCAAATATATGAAAGCGAAGGACATCTATCAAGAAGGCGTAGGCAGAGCACTTCCGTTAATATTTCTAGCGGCCTCTAAATTTTAAGAAAAATTGGCAATTTTCTATTTTTCTGTTAAAATGTATCCTGTACTGGAAACACCGAAGGTCATTGTTGCACATGTAAATTTATGAAAAGCAAATTTCAAATTGCTATTTTCATGACATTGAATCATGACATAAAAGAAAACGCTTTGACATTTTTGTCTATTAATTCATCCAAAATTATTTGAATATTTCAGGATTATCATATGAAATGAACATCGACAAATGCCACAGCATTTAAAGAAACAGGCAAAAATTTCCATTGTTCACTTTCTTAGTAAATAAAGCAGAGCATTTAAGAAAATGCTTCATTGCATTGCTAAGTGTTGAGGTGAATAATCCGAATATGTGAATTCATAACATGCGTCTACATGGACCCGTACAAAGCAAGAGCTGAATAGAATAGGGCCTCATTGACTCATTGTAGGTCAATTCTACAATGCCCGTGTAAGTGTACATTCATATTACATGGACAAGGGTTAACAACCCAACCTGGTGGTTGAATAAAACGAAAGAAAGGGGTTGAATCGGTTGTAAACCTAAGTTATAGGCTGAATGCAGACTGAATGCAATCAGGCAGGAGAGCTTAAAAGGGTCCAGAGCAAGCCCATTGAACTAAAGAGCAGTAAATTTATGCTCCCTGGTGTAGGGTAACTGAATGCAGCAATGACCCGTGCAATGGCTGAGCCTGCATTCTCATTGAAGTCATTGAAGATAGGGAAGGAGCTAAGTGAGGTCAATTGTTAAAGCAGGGTTGGACGGGGAGGGGGGTATATTGAAAGGGGCACAATTGAGGTTGAGGGATTCAATCCACTGACCATTGTTACTCAAATATAGGGTCTACAAAACCCCCAACAACCACTCATAAATTTGGTATAATTAAGTATCAGTTTGCTGTCATTGATATAAGTAATACGTTGTTTAACTGTTGCTTATGAGTCTCATAAGGTCATGACATTTATCTTACACCTATCCGCAAAACCTAAAAACAGTTTATTTGACCATTATTGCGTTACCATTCATGGCAATTGCAAGTACATGGCTCATAACGGAAACTTTTGGTCCTTACAAATTGACTGAGTGTCATTGTGATCGAGAGATTTTTGAAGGTGTCGTGCCGATTTTATAATAACTATCCTACCTACTAGAGTACTAGTCAGTGATATTATTTTTTGGAACATAGTTTTTCACCACCCTTTGGATTCAAGGCCTTCAAAGTGTGAAGAATGAGGACCATCTCCTGTCAATTCAATGCTGTACATTTACTTGATATTCGTTTCTATAGCACGTATAGGAGCTGCACAACAATACAGAGTTGACACATTCAACATTTTTCTTTTCCAGTATGTGTGTGAAGCCTCTAAAAGCTAAGCTAAGTTGAACGCAAGGTAAAATACCTACGAGGCTAATGGCATATCAAGGTTACCAGGATTAAAATGCATTTAGGAGAGAATTTTAAAAGCTGTGAATCTGGCAGGTTTAACAAGCCATCCTAAAGAGCTACAACATTTCATGAGGTTGTTGTGAACGCAAATTATACAAAAGATAGTAAAGAATGTACAATCAATTATATTGAACAAAAAGCCAAATGATTAGGGTGCAACAGAGTCCGCGAAAAGTGCTTTTGTCATACAGGACATTCGGGCAGGTGGATTTTGAATTTTACCTGCCCAAATCAAATCCTGTCTGCCCGGATAAAATCTTGTCAGTCCGAAATTTCAGTTTTATTTATTTCAATCTGTATTCCTTATTTTTTGTGTCTTTAGAAATGTAACTTTAATCATAAAGTTACTCAAACTTCTCTAAATAAAAATAGAGCCTACTAAAATTGCTGTCAAGCAACTAAAAGGTCTTAATTAACTAAACCAGTATTTATTGGCCTGCAAAATAAAAAAAAAATGTATTGAATATATTTATTTATTTCATACTGATTACATTTAACCATTTATTTCTAGGTTCATTAGCATTAATCCCAGGGCTAAGCTGTGTATCAGTTTCTGGTGTAAAAAATCACAGACCATACTATTGTAATCTTGCAGGGCCTCAAATCTTGTACATGTATAGCAGGCTACATACCAGCTGATGCTGTACATTGCTAATTGCAATTTGCTGAGCTATTGACTATTGTTGTGTTGAATTGCAATCCACTTGACACCGCTGACCCCAATTTGAGTCATTGATGTTTTCAATTGCACTGGAGATTTCAAAGGCCAGCACTGACTGCATTGATTGCTGTGTCACCTCATTGACTCTCCAGCAAATCCATCGGACATTTGGGCAGGTAACCACTCTTCTTTTGCCGGTCACACGCTATTTTTGCCGGTTTTGACCGGCAAACCGGCACTTTTCGCGGACTCTGGGGTGCAAAGTACTTGACTCTAAAAGTGCTCCATTTTAATATCAAAATACTGCACTTCAATTTGCCAAAACAGCCTTTTATATCATTTTACAGTTGCATGGTCTGGAGTAATGGCAGTTGAGCATATAAATAGTTGGTGGGTTAGGTCAACAAAATAGGTGGTTGACTTCACTTTCTGATGCAAAGTTCCCCTTTGGCACAGATGTACCTTGGGGTCATAGGAAAAGATTTATCCAAAGACACAAGTGAGATCACCCCCTGGATTGGAAATACAGCCATTTTCCAAAATGGCCGCCGCAATTGCAAAAAGTCCAATATCTCCGCTTCTATTTCAGCTAGAGAGACAAAATTAGAGTCAAAATATATGTTTTTGGGGTCAGAGATTCCATTGAAATAGTTCCTGAGCATGAAAAAACAATACTTACACATTTTATTGTAGCACCTGCTTTAAAAATGGCCACCAAGCAAGGTTGACGGCACCAGGGCCACTGTTAGTGAACATTTTGTGTTACTTTGATACCAGTAGGTTGCATAATCTGCAAACATTGTTGGAAAATCAATCTCTACTCAAAATCAACACACTCTATCACAATTGAAAAGAAGATATGCCCAACATCAGCACTATTGAAAAATATTTATGTGGTCTTCAAAGCCTCGATTGATCGCATTTTAGCATGCATATACATTTCATGATAATTTTTCCAAATCATAATCTACATTGAGGATATTTACTTTCTTGATATCAGCAGAAAGAAACAGCTTTTATATAGACGCATCAAGCTGTGTTCTATTTACCTGTAATTTCAGTTTTCTCTGATCTTACATTGTGTCCATTTACTAATTTTTTCATCATCGCCAAGCTTTCATTTTGATAGTCCAGTCATTCAAGCATTGTACGTATTCTCAGTGAGTGAAAAATGATATATGTCAAATCAATTTCGCTGTACATTTAAGATAATAGTGTTATTTAAGGCTGTTGTCCAGTCACTTCTGTAGGGTCAATCACGAGACACACTTCACAGCATCTTCTCATAATTATGCTAAGCTAGCAAGGTCAACAAGAGAGCACCCCACCAAGCCCAGACTCAGGAGTTTTCACTGCAGGTGTGAAAATATGTTTTGGTCGAAAAAATATTGGTAAGGTGTTTGTGGAAGATTCAAGAAATTTATTGTTTGGTGCAGAACATTCATGGTATGCCATGCCATAGTAAGACATTTCAGACACTCAGTGAACGGAGGTACAATATGTAGCATGTATGACTTGGCTGAGGGATATGAATTATGCTAAGAAATATTAGCAAATTATCCTGGCCAGTGCCAAGGATATCCAGTTACCACTGTCATGTCTTTGTTTTCTACTCTTTCTATCCAGTCAGAGCCATTTTGATGACCAATGTTACTAGGCATAAAACTTGTAGGGATGGTACGTAGCCTTCAGAGATGTCACAAACTTTTAACTTACCTTTATTCCCACTTCAACTGTATCAAGGATGTTTTACTTCTAGTGGTTTGGTTACTTGTATAGAAGAGCTGGTTGATTCAATGCCTATTCCAAGTGTAAGAGAAGCACACATAGCTGTAGAAAACTAGAATCTATCAGGTTTCATGAAACCACTGCAGGCATGCATACACGATCAACTGCACTGTCTCATTTGTTGCCCTTTACATTTACCAAACCAAGTGCAGTGTGTGCCGAGTTAATTGTCCTGAAATTGCACTATGAAAATAGGAAATTGAAAAATTGTGTACTAAGGTTTAGAACCATATTGAATTATGACAATTACTCTCAAGAAATTTTAACTAATGTTAGTCCTTATAAGAATCACTTCAATTTCTATAAAGGTAATGACCAGATGTACCCCTGGTGTGTTTTTGATTCTGAGAAAGTATGGTCAAGGAAGAAATGCAAATCTAATGCATTTGCTTTATATGAAGGAAATCTACTCTGAAATCGATACTACATTCAGTGTGTTTCACATTGTATATAATAGGATAATAAGACAAGATACACCTAAAACATGTATACCAGCAGAACGGCATGCTTTTCCTGATCACTTTAGCTTTTTAAATTGTTAGAATCGGTTGATTTTTAGGTGAGTTACAGCAAATTAATACACAGAAAATAATAAGGCATGTGCTGAGGGTTAGCTGCCGCGCATTTTTATGAAAATCTTCTGTGTGGGAGGGAGAAATGCAGGCTGGACGGAATTTTAAATGTATTTTTTGGCGCGAAAATAATTGTCTGGATCCACATTCTGGATGCTGAGGGGGAAGCAAGGATGTAAATCCCCGAAATAAGAATGTTACACATTGGACAAAGGGTATATCTAACACATGTGGAAAGGATAGGGCTGGATTTGGCTTGCAGAAAAAGCCTTGTGCAATAAAAATTTCTCAGAAATTTTACAAGTGTGTAAGGAATCTCGGACGAATTGTTGAAACCACTGCAACAGCAGAGCTGCAGTGGTTTAATAAGGGGTTGTAATGAATATTGTTGTATTGTAACCAACTATGATAAAGACTCCATGAACTGCTTGAGGTGGTACCATAACTCCAATTTTTTCTGAGGGGCTGATCATTAAATCAGCCACATCTATGCTTATTGTCTTCAATCTGTCATATATAGGCCTACATAACACACACAGCCCTTGTCTATGGATGGTTTTTACGACTAATGCACTCTAGATTGAAGATACAGCTTCATTGCCACATAAAACAGGTTTTTTTGTCTCGCTTTTGGTATGGAATACGGCTATGATGGTTGAATCTGCTTTAAGGTTTTGTTGAAATTTGAATAATCTGTTGACCAGAGGAGACTGATCAATACCTAACCCTTTTACAGTTGGAGAGATCATAGTCATGTGAGGACTATTGCAATTCTATTTAAGTCCTGGTCCTGACAGGATAATTGAGTTTGTGGGTTGATCAGGCTGGTGTCAGAAAAAAAGTCTGACCTCTGTGCAGTTATCCTCATCCCCCACCAACATATCAGTAGCTGGACTGACTCTACCCTATTTCATTGAGTCTTCGCCTCTCATGACAGTACACTTGTTTCCTCTGGAACTAATGGGTTCTTTCCCTGGTTATGAAATGGAGTGGGCTGGCAAAATTAGTTGAGACCCTGACAAGACTACATGTCAACTTAGGCAGTGTCAAGAGCTGCATGTATCTTTAACCAGCTTGTCAATGATGATACTGTACACTGAAAGAGTCCTGGTCATGGTAGTGAAGACAGTGCTGGGTTGAGTCATGCGAGGCTAAGGACGTAAGAGTCCTCAGTATATGGTATTCTTCAAGACTATTCAAGCAACATCTGGAGGAATGAATCAGCCTCACATTAAGATGAAAGGGAACTGATGAATGACTGCTTCATCAGAAGATACTCATGTTGTAAGATTTTGGCTCCCTTTGAATAATTGCATCATCTAAACATATGTCCTCCATGCAATGCGCATTTTAATTAATTCCTTACACCAAAAGAGGTCATGTTCTAACTTTTTGCTTTCTAGCTTTAGTATTGGTCTTCAAAGATGGTTATGACTGGCAGAAAAGGGTAGAAAATCTTCAAAATAAACACATGAAAGACCACTAGATGTCCTGGGCAGGGGCAGCATACTATTCAAGTTAATATCCCTCAGCTCATCTAAGTCATGCATGCCACCTCTGTTTACAAGTCATATAGCATAGCACACTATAAATGTTCTCCACCAGTCTACAAATTTTCATGAATACTGATTAAACCCATGTCAAACTTTTTTTTTATCTCAAAATTACTGACACTCATTTTGTCACTCTGATTGACAAAAACTGCAGTGGCTGGGTTATTTCTTGGTGACTATTGCAGCTATGCACATAAGAAAATTCAGCCAAATACCATGGCACAGTTTATACTTATTAAAAAATCAATTTGTCGCATTTTTCATTTACTGAACATACCATGATTGAATTGCTGGACAATTAAAATGAAAGCTAAGTGATGACGAAAAAATTAGTAAATTGACAATGTTTACAAGGTCAGGAAAAGACGAGAAAACTAAAATTAAATGGAGCCACAGCTTGATGCTGTTTATGTACAGGCTGTTGAATGTTGATGCTGAATGCTGATATCAGGAATACAAATGTCCCAAATTTAGATTGTGATTTGGCAAAATTATCATGAAAAGCATATTCCAAAATGTGATGGATCGAAGTGAAGAAACTTAAGAGGCTTTGAAGACCACATAAATATTGTTCAATGGATCTGATATTGAGTATGTCTTATTTTTAATAGTGTTAGAGGATGTTGATTTTGAATAGAGATTTATTTTCCAACATTTTTGGCAGATGATGCAACCTAATGGTATCAAAGTAACACAAAATGTTCACTAACAGTGGCCCTGGTGCTGTCAACCTTGCTTGGAGGCCATTTTTAAAGCAGGGGCTACAATAAAATGTGTAAGTATTGGTTTTTCATACTTAGGAACTATTTCAATGGGTTCCCTGACCCCAAAAACATATATTTTGACCCTAATTTTGTCTCTCTAGCTGAAATAGAAGCGGAGATATTGGACTTTTTGCCCTTGTGGCGGCCATTTTGGAAAATGGCTGTATTTCCAATCCAGGGGGTGATCTCACTTGTGTCTTTGGATAAATCTTTTCCTATGACCCCAAGGTACATCTGTGCCAAAGGGGACCTTTGCATCAGAAAGTGAAGTCAGCTTTGACCTAACCCACCTACTAAAAGAGCTGGGCAAGCAAATCACGAGTAACTTCCAACATCACTTTAACATTGTTTTAAACTTCTCAAAACTCACGCTACCTGGGACTTACTTGTCGTCTGGTAAAATGTATAATCTAGTCAGATTTTTTATGCCTCATTTCTTTAAAATCCTTTCTGTTACATGTATTAGAACGAGCATGGCATGAGGTGGAATGTAAATTTTTAGTCTATAATTTAACCCCTAGCATTTAATAAAATAAAAACATTGTCAGGAGAACATCCTGGTTCAAAAAAGTGCATGTCATTTTTTTCTGTGATTTTTCGCAGGCTTTGTCATAAACAAGAAAAGAGTCCAATATTGCATGCTGAACCAGGAATTCAAGATTGCTTAATATTGGAATCTTACAGCTCAGTTACAGTTTCCAGGTTACTTTCCACATAACATGAGCTGTCAACCTCTGTCAGACATAATAACAGTCGGAGCAACCAAATTTCCACAAGTCAAGTCCTGTAAGTCCGGTCGTGCAGCAGCCACAACTCCGCAGCTTAGGACTGTCAGCTTTCAAGATTGGCCATGGCATTGACGGATGTGGAAATGGCATCCTTATAAATCAATTTGACATCCGGCATTCAGACAACGGCTGACAACCCTACATGATGTGGTACACAGTATACATGTAATATGTGACATTAAAAACACATGTCTCCCCTGTCATTCCCAGAACAATTATAAATGGACTATCACGCAAAGCCTAATAGAGCAATATCATTGAATGGTCAATTATTTATAAAAGAAACCAAAGCAATAATTTGGGATTTCCGCTTATAATAAATAGGACCATGAGGACTCAAAGGACATTTTAGGACCTAGAAATGCCCTGAATCAGGCCCCTTGCAAATGGCAAAAGGCACCAAACTGCCACCACTGGCACCAGTGCAAAACTGTTTCACCATTTACACATTTCAAATGGTCTTCTTCCACACATCAGCAGTTGCCAAATACTCCCCTTCACAGTGAAGAGTCCACATTTATAATTCAAACGCTGAGACTGCAACCTGCGGAGCACGGACTGCAATATTTACCAGGAAAATACTTGCTGAGTTGACTCTATTAGTCTCCATAAGGTGCTGTTGGGCAGCAGCTACTCTCAATTTTCTTTAAACAACATTGAGTAAGGGTTGCAAACTTGCAATCAATGAAACTAGAGTCAATAGTTTCATTTCCAGAGGACATGATGAACATTGACAGATGGAGAAATAGCATCCCTAATCAATTGCGCTTGCGACACAATGTTGGCAATATTGAACATATGTCATTGTAACATTTGTTACCCAATATGTCAGACATTGTCGGTGCCACTAATAAGTATTGATTGGGAGTGAAAACAATACCAGACGAAGAACATGATGAACACATGCCCCTGTGATGCCAGGGAGGACGATGGAGATCAATAACCAAAGATCAGAAGATAGAACACTGCGATTAATGCATTCCATGTAAAATTGTACTTACACAAAGCATACATATTTGTCTGACATCTTCCGAGATGGCCTAATGGTTATAGCAGTCGATCCGATAGAACATGGATTCGAACCCTACTCCTGGACCTCAACTTAAGCAAGACAAACAACACATAACACTATCCGAAGGTCAAGCCACCAGAAGAAGAATCTTGCGATGACCAACCGTCCAACACCCATTTCTGCGGATATGGAGAGGCTTCTCGTTGGGGTGTAGGCTTGTTTCGTTCGTCAACGAGACAACTATATTCTGAACGGTATGTTGCCTCAGCCACGACAAAGTAGTTGCATATTGGAGGGAGATTTCTTATATGGGATTGCGTGCTTGTCGTGGGGAGCAACCATTGTAGAAGGTAAGGTATATGTACCTGACCTTATGTTCAGAAAATTGAAATTGTTTTACTTGCCATTTTGGAAAATACTTTGTAATGTCAATGTACATAGTAAGTACCACTGAGGCACTGATGGCATAGAGGCATGTCAGACAATAGTAATCATAACATCTTACGTAATATAATACCATTTCAGTCTAATTGAAAGAGACAGTGCCGAATTTACCCATGGCAATTGCTCAATTGCCCACAAATTGATGTGTCTGGGCCGTTTTGCAACAAGCTGTTACAGAATGCAAACGACAGGCAGATGACAGGCAATTTGGCAACGACAGCAGTCACAGCAGTCACAGCACTCAAGCAACAGAGCTCTGCAATACGCAGCAAAAATTGGCCAGGGCCAGCATTACTATAATATACATAGCAGAACTCTCTACTGCCTGAGACACAGAGAGAGAGACACACTGAGAGTCTGTGACTGAGTGCACGGCATTAGAGCAAGCAGGCTGAAGCAGCTTACGCCTCAAGCTACTCAACTCCCCGAGTCCCAGCGTGACAGCATGACACTAGGATAGCAAGTCTAGAATCATTACTGGATTGGGGAGATGGACGGCAACAATCCGTGCTAGCCGAGCAAAGCAGAGCAGAGGCGAAGAGAGCAGAGAAAACAGATCAGTCAGTGCCAGCTTCAATGAGTCATCAACCTCCTGGCTGCTGGGCCAGTGCTGGCATTGCCTGGCATTGCGACTCCCAATGCCCCACAGTATTGACTTTTAGATGGACTCCAGAGCAAGCATTGCCAACCGATAGATAGCCATTGATTGCATGCAACCATTAGCCCACTGCTATACTCATAGCATGCACAGGGATGGCATAGGATGGCATACAGTGGCGGATCCAGAGGGGGTCTAGGAGGCTCGGGCCTCCCCTCAGACCACTGAGATGGAAATAACATTTTGAAGAAAATATGGAGCCACACAGGCCCACGAATGCTGAAACTACGCTGATGCGGGCCCGTGAATGCCAAAACGACGCTCGGCTCCCGTAGACTTAGCCCTGGACCCCTGGGACAGGGGTCATGAATCGTCCCATTGGAAAATCAAGAGATTCGAAGAACATGGTTTGGGAGAACTAAATTTTCGCCCTTTATCCAGGTGTTTTATATTAATTTGTTGATACATTCTAAAAGTTCACATTTTTTGCTGCTGACTGCACCTTATTGCATCTTCAATAGTCACTCTAATACACGTTTAATCGTCCTCTGAAACTGAACAAGTGATTTTTATCCTTATACATTGAGAAAATGGCCACTCCTGATTGGTCCAGAGAGAGTGATGTCATAACAAACATTTATGATGTCATAGGTACTTGTAGTGACGTCACAATGGTGACATCACACATCAAAGTGAGGCAGATGGCTGTCTCTCTCAATTTTATGACCTTTCCCTCATATTACATCAACTTTTATCAAGTCAATCTTTGTGTAAAAGTTTTCAAAAGTAGTGCCGTCAGCAGCAAAATATACAAGCCACCAAAACCCAAAATTTCATAAAATTTGGATAAGAATTGTTTAATCTAGAGCAATTCTCCCGATACCATGTCAAAATCTCAAGAATTTGAATGGGACGACCCATGACCCATGCTACGCATGGGTCCCAGGGCTACCGTAGACTACCCTGTCTGGATCCACCACTGGCATAGGTTATATTGGTCTGACATTGGCAACCAATGCTGGTATACATGGCAGAGGATATATTGGCTACATCATGCATGTTGCCAAATGTCAGATATCAGTGTTATTGTACCATGCTTCTGACATGGTGTGATGTAGCATTGTTGTTTTAACATGTTTAATGTAAATTAAGCAATTAGCCTTTCCGTCCATGTCATCAATTTTGCAGATTAACTGTGCCACAACACACTCATGTCAGCTCCATCCAGTGAGAGTGGGGAGACACAACAGGCACAGGGCTGTAACTCAGTTCATCAGCATTGATCAATGATGACAAATACCAAACATGACACAACATCATGGAACATGGAAAAGGCCAACTAAATCACAGCGTAAATGGCAGCAATGCAGGAGCTGCAAGTGAAACATCATGTCAACGTGACATTTAACAAATTCATTCAACATGTTCAACACCAGAAACAGCAACACTTTATTAACAATTGACAGCAGTATGGTACAGCTAGTAGAGAGTTCTAACTGTCATGTGGACCATCAAACCTGATATTCTGAAATATTGCATGTGGCGACTGGTTATTCTTGAATAAATCTTACAAATTCAAAGTATCACCATCTTGAGCCCAGTTCACACAACACATTGCCAATTTCTAGTCTTGGCTTTGTCTTGTCCTTCAATCGAAGATGGACCCGCCTCACTGGTAACTGCAGGCCAGATAAGTAAAGACTCAAAGAAAAAGAGACAAATGAGTTTCATTCCAGCTTTGTTGTCCAGAGGACAAGATCAAACAGTACAAAGGAGAAATACAATGAGGGGCAGACCACAACAGTGTCAGGCCACAACCGTGTCAGACAACACAGGGTCCAACTGTGTCCAGTGATCTTAGTGCTCAGCGACAAAGGCTGGAGCCAAAATATAGATCTGAATGCACTGGATGCTCTAGCACTGACTAGCAGATTCACAACATACATTGAGTCAATGACAGAGCCCTGCAAATCAATACCATTGAATAATGGGATCAATAGCACATCGCTACAGTTCTGCTAATAGCTTTTAATATACTACTAGTGGATAATATTACAGAATTTATTACTATTGACAGAGCTAATTCATGCCCTAACTCACTCCTAAGCCAAGTAATGCATGTTATACGAGTAATAGCATTATCACGATTACATTAATCAATTGGCATTTACTTGTACTTAGCATTTCACTCGCTGCATTAGTCATCGGCTTAGGATATTTTGAGAGATTTCATCAAAATTACATTACATGTACTAAGCTCAGCTGCTACGTAAAATGGAAGACAGTGACTTAATCTACTCAGAGGGACATACATTGTCAATTTGAGAGGTACATCCAAACTATTTGACCAGAGAGAGCAAAACGGATGAAAATGTAAGGAATAATCCATTTTTCCGTTTCCAGGTGACTGATACCTCTTAGAATTAAAGCCACGACCTGCTGAAGGATCAGAGAGTCAGTCATACCCAGAGGCGTAGATTTCTTTTTTGGTGGGAGATATGATTTAAGCATATGCGAGAGACCCAATAGGCCTATCATCCTCCCAACGCTCTTCCTATCGGGGGATGCATCAAACACACCCCCCCCTCCCCTGGATCTACGCCCTGGTCAAACCTGCAAGATTTCTCAAAGACAGACAACGAGACAAAAGAGTGAAACACACGCAGCACCAGCCCCTCATTTACCTGCAGGCGTCTCATCGTGTCTGACTGCCTATAATGTACTACATTATGCAATGTTACATCACTACGAAGGACTGTACTTATAACGACAGTAACAGTATATCCTAGCTAAGAGTGCATGTATACATGGATTACAACTTACACAAAATTACAGGTAATGTAGAGTAATCGGTCAATACCTAATCAACTGGCATTTTACTAATAGCCTTTTAAAAGTTATTACAGCTATAATACACTGTGGTCTACTCAGTGGTCGTGTGCACCAATTAGGATTGCTGTTACACGAGTAACACCATTACACATGAATCAATTAGTGTCACACTTATGAGTCATGGCTCCCTCCAGGGTCTACTGCTCATTGTTACAATGGCTAGTCAGTAATAGTCACTATGGCAATTTTACGTTTATAAATGTTTGACAAATGATCATCTGCATTAGAAATTTGAAAAGTCAATATACAGTAGGGGAAATTATCAGCAGCTCATGACAGCCAATGTCCTCAGCCTCACATGACGCTCAGCCTGGCACTGTCATCACCCTCCCATGACACTCTCCAAGTGTCATGGCCCAGCCATGACATTGGCAGAGCTCAAAATCATGTTTGGCAGGCAATTAAAAAAAAACTATAGCAACTATCACTTCCAAACTTGGCATAAAGTTGTATTACAGTATCAACCAACTTTGTAAATTTTGGCAGGCCTATCCATTACATAATGAGGAAAAGAACCCGAAGGCTCCAGAAAATGATAAGGGTACTGTCATCAAGGACTGATGACTTTGGGGTATTTTGTGGGGTGCAGCAGCTGAAGGGTATCTGCTAGTTTATCAAAATCACACCAGAGGACAGGGGGTCACTTTCTTTGATTGACATGCACAAGTGTGCAGTGCACATGTGTCCTCCATCACCCCCTCTGCCTCACCCTACATGGGGGTATGTTCTGAAACCAGGAGAGTGGTGAAGGGAGCAACTTTGACACTTCCATGGATAAAGATGTATTCATGTAACCAGCACCTCATAACACCCATTGTTATAAGGCATTGATGCAACTGCTATTCAATTAATGACCTGGACATTCACACCTCACAGCATATAATGCATAGTACCTGCTATCATTTTGTTTATAAAAGAATACCTAACATGCCTATAACATAAATCACTCACCTCTAATAGCCTAAATGTCATTTTCTATTTAATTGAATCACTATTGAACTTTTCCATATCTGTCTTCTTTGACTTCAGCAAAGTTATTGTGAAATCCAGTGTTATCCCACCCTCCTGCACAGTGTTGGAGGATGGTGTTATCCACTCCTTTTGTAATTCCATGTATACCTGTCAAACTTTGCATTGGCCGTCTCAGATATTATTTCACAAATATTTTCCTTGAGATGCTATCCATATATATGTCAATGCAGTTTTTCCTTTCTCATTTTGTGTGTATCACTTGTCACCATAACAAAGAAATCCTTATCCTTATAAATGGTGTGGCATAATCCATTCATTCTGATATATTTGACATTCCTAGCCTTTATATCATTTGCAATCCATGTATACATTTATGTATGTGTCCATGTGACTGGCATTGACATGCTGTATGTCTGGTGGTCAGGGCAATGTGTGCTCAGTCATTCCTGGTCCCCAAGGGCCACCCCCCCCCCAGGAGGTCATTCTTAGGGCCAATCAGACACTCCTTAATTACCCCTGCCAATATTCCACTGCATCTACACAGTACACACATCTCTTTGCCCCCCACCCCCACTCTCCTCCCCCACCAAATAAAATGGAAGAAAGGTCCAAAATTGAAATCATGGATCTGTAACTTATCAAGGTGGTGTCTTCTGTTGGGGTTCAACTTGGTATGTTTCATGGTATACTTTTGAGTACATCCCAAGCCCAGGGAGTGTCCCAGTCATTTAGCCTGATCAATTAAGAAAGGTCCAATAATTATGATTAGGAATTAAGGATTATCTTTTTTTTTCCACTACAGCCTTTCAAGAGCTGAGGTGATTATCCAATTGACACCTCTCCTTATATTAATTCATGTAGGTTGGTAGAGTGTCTTAACAATACCCTTCCCCAGTTACGTTGTTTTGGAGAAAATAATATACATCTCTATGATTGGAGGAAGGAGAGCACCACAGATAATCTGAACATAGAAGCTAATAAACCCCACAATTATTTGGCCATGGTCTGGCTGGTTGTCACATACCATTATGTTAACCCCCAAACCACATTTTCCTATAAATGTGCTGGGGCACAAACCTGTGTCTGTTTCAGATGCTCAGATGCTCACTATAAACATACAGTCATATTTAATAAGGGAGTTATAGACCTGTGCTATAAACAAAGACTGTATTATTACACATCATATGTGACTGAAGTAATCTGTAAAAAAAAAATAAAAATAATAATAATATAAAAAAAACCAAGCTCTTATCTATGTACACATTCAAGTCCTGCTGTAATACAATTTCATTATTTAAATAGCATAATACAACCACAATGATATTTTTTTGGTAAGCCCCCCCCCCCCCCCCCCCCCCACAAGTGGCACCCAGAGCTATGGCGCTCCCCCTCTGGCCAGGCCAGCATGCACCAACAGCATCCACTTGTGGCCAAAATGAGAAAAGTGACCATCTATGGCACCTGGACATCTTAGTGACATTCATCTTAATTGGGAAGAACTCTGATTAAATATATCTCACCCGCCTCACTCAAAATTTCAATTGTAAAGTAACTTTGGAACTACAGCACATAAAAGCATGCAGTTTTCAACATCTGAATATAGAGGTCCAAGGACCTGAGTTCAGTCTATACCTATCATTACCAAGCATAGCAAAGGAAATTACACCATGGAACAATCACACCCTGTGGTTGGTTCATGATTACAAGATAAACAATGCAATATCACTCTCCTTTATAACCCACAGGAAGATATCTCTGTGACTTTGATAAGTATTAATGCATACTACAAGACATGTGACTTTGATAAGTACTAGCAGGGTACCCGTCTTACGACGGGACGGGTGAGTATTGACATAAATTTATATAATGGAATAATATTTTTTGCCTCTGTGGTATAGAATTTAAAGTTTACCACTGTCACCACTGTCACCTCTCCCCATCCTCCTGGGCCACTTGCACCCCCCCCCCCCCAAACTTGCCCCCTAGCTTCCCTGCTGCCTCCCCCTCGTTTTGCCTCTCTCCAGGCCTACCTCAACCCCCCCCTTCTGGCTCCCTCATTTGCCCCCCTCCACTCCTGCCCTCCCCCCTCATTTGGCCCCTCCTGGCCCACCTCATTTCCTCCCCCATCCCCCCCCCCCACTTCTAACCCGCCTCATATTGCTACCTTCTCTCTGGCCCCCTCATTTTGCCCCAAACCCTCCTGTTCCCCTCAATTGTCCGTTTTTGGCCGCCCCCTCATTTGTCGCCCACCCCCCTCTTTCTGGCATAGTCCCCTAATCTATCTATCCACAACAGTCTTTACTCATGGTGACTCCCGGATAAATCCACTTCAACTTTGCTGAACAGCTGAAACTGGAAAGATTCTTAAGATAATCTGGGCAACCTTATGTATCCTCCCTCTAGGACCCTATCTTGTCCCTCTTGTTTACTCCCCTCATCTTGGTCCCCTCACTTCAGCTGAGCCTTCAGTGAATAGATCAGACACACCCACAAACATGACCAATGAACAGGCCTTCAGACAAGTTATGCAAATGAGGCAATTTGGCTGATTCGGACACTTCCGTAAGGGTTACATGTATGTTTCTTATATGGCTAGATAGATCTCTCTGAGACCTTTCAAATGATAGGCCATACGTCTCTGTAGTCCCAAAAACTCGCTACGTAAATTGCCGGTAAACTTTTGAAGTGGAGAGAAATCCTGCACGCCGATTGGCTGTGACGCTATGGCGCAAAATTTATGATAAAGTAAGACGATGGAGGGATTTGTCTAGGGTAGATTCTCTGGGTGGGTCCCCTGATCATTAGAAAATCATAATCTGCCTCTTTTTACGTCCTTTCTAACAGTGCCCAACGGCCTATGTTTTTTTTAATGTCACTCAGCCACTGGGCAGTGGCCAAGAAAGATAAGTCTCACATGTGCCTGAATGGGCATTTCTAGTTTGACTGTCACAGTGCATTGGAAATGTGCAATGCCAGCATACAAAAGCAGAGTAGCCATGCACAGCAGGCAGCCTGCTTGCACTCACACTGCCCCCTATATTCACAGGGATTTCTTTATTATACTGGGCAAGTTCAAGAAATGAGTTAAGGTGACTCAACCGTGGTACACTGCACATACTTCTGAGCAGCCTGGTTGCCTAGCAACATAGTGTCACCACTACTGCAGGCCAGAAAAAGTTGTGACGTTACCATTTTCTGCTCTCTTTTTTTTAACAGCATGGCAGCCAGTAATTTGCTATTTAAATGAGATCTAATGCAGCTAGAAGCATAATTATTTTTTTATTGAATGCAGTAACACCTACTCTATGCTAATTCAAAGTTTCAGCTTCTCGTCTTTATCAAAAGAATTTTCTCAACTAATATCAGTCAACTATGTCTAAAATTGTCTTTATTTCTTTAAATTGACATTGGCATAGTCATGGTACTGTAGTAAAAAAACGACTCGGTGAAATTTTTTATTTTTGGACATTTGTTTGACAATAACCTGTTTATGATATATGCAAATTTTAAAAAAAATCTGTATGATCGTTTTCCTAAAATATGGTTACTGCCAAAATTGAAGCATGCAAAATCTGCAATTAATTAGTGTGTTGGTGCCCTTTGAGCTCTTATAGAAAAAAGTATTTTAACCTTTTTCTTCAAATTTATGGCAAATGTTTTGGTGTAAATCCTTGGGAAGACATTTCTGACGTTTTTGTGTAACAAATGCATGTAATGCTTTATTCTGTGGTACATAACCAAAAACTCAATTTATGACTTTTAAGCAGTCATCAGGCCAAACATGCCGTTACCATGGCAACCAAACGAGTCGGTGAAATTTTTTTATTTTTCATTTTTGGAATGTATTAGTCCCATAGACTACCTGTGCAAAATTTTAGTAAAATCTGTATGATCAAACTACCACGCTTGAGTCACCTTAAGTGTGTTCTTTTATGTATTTCTGACTGCAAGTTCAGCAAAGAGAAAATTTTTATCAAACAGAACCACAGGTCTTCACTCAATGGTGTCTTGCACCCAACTGATGAGTATGGGACCTTGAACCACTTTCATAAGAGGCACTGTGTATTACACCATGCCACTGGCTTACCATATTTGCTTGATTAATATAGGCACTCCATAAAGTGAGATTTACAACAGAAAAGGTCATGTTTTGGAAAAATAGCTAGATTAGTGAGAGAGCCACTCAATAAGAACGCTTGCATTAACTCAAAAAGAACGCGTACCCTCAATTAGAACGTGTTTATGATTATCCGGGTGCTGGTCAGGTGACATAACGTCATGAAGTTCATACGACGTTGTCATGGGACTGGGCCAAAGTGAGGTTCAATACGGCAGTATGTGTGTTTTACCTTCAAACGTTCACCTGTTATTTTATAAAAAGGGCTGTTAAAGGAGAGAAAATAGTCAAATCATGCTTATGAGGTGGCAAAACAGAGATCAAACATATTTAGAATGTCTGGCAGAGTTTCAGGCAAGTCAGGTAAGCAACAGCTGAGATCCTGCGTTACAAAGCATGGGCCTGGACAAATATATGGTTATAAAGATTAATGCATGCAACAAGACATGCCTATGTTACAACAAGGGATAATTACTTATTCAGTTTCTGATTTAATTTCGAAAACCCCAATTTTAAACCTAATGAGCTTCACAACAATTGGAATTGTGTAATTGGGTCAACTCTGTCTAGAAATTTGAACTTGTATTACAAAATGCTCTAGAAATGTGATCAATCTATGATTCAAGATAGTTATATATATATCAGACCATGTACAGAGTCAATGTATCTGGCCAATTTGCTCAAGAGCATGTTTTCATTTGGGGGGGAGGGGGGGTGTACAAGATGGGTATTCTGAAAATATCAACCATCCACTCAATGTGCCAAAACTAGGCTGATTGCAGTGTGATAATTAGACTACTCTGGATAATCTTGTAATAATATATAAGAGCTATTCATCCATCAAACCATTCTCCTCCCCAGAATGAAACAGCAATGTTGTCGTTCAGACAGAACTACATGCACTTTGTCAGTGTACGCTGACTCAGCATATCAAGAGACACTTTCTCAAATTTGGACTTCAGTTGTTTAAATTTCCTCATGTGTAATTTGGACTGTAGAGCAATGAGCAGATACTGCTATGATGCGACATATTCCTTCAGAACCTATGGACACTAATTTTGCGGTTTTTTGTTAATATTTTTGTGTGTACCAGATGTTTGAGGATCTAAATTTTATCTTGTGCACAGTAAGGCCACACATAATTGATTCTTAGCTTCGCGGACCCGCCGACACAATAGATACACTGCCGATGGAAAAAAAAAAATAAAAATTTTTTTTGACATTATAAAAAATTTTTTTTTACCTCTTTTTTTTTTGTCCTACCGACCGACCCTAGAAAAAGTGCCTTGAGAGGATCCGAGAAGCTAAAGATCAATTATGTGTGGCCTAAGCAATAAATGTTCTACTACTACTACTACTATACTGATTGCAAAGTACAGCAGTAACAGCCACATTTATACAACTTCTTCCAAAATCAGATGTTCTAAAATGAAAGCCAGGCCATACCAAATAATCCTTTACAAGTTTTTTCCACATTTTAAAACTTATCACCCTTTTATTGATAGATTTCCCGATCTAAGGAGTAAAATTGACAAGAAAACACACTTGGGAAATGCTTATCTGGCCAGCAGTTTTAGGGCTGTTTAATCATAGAGAATTCTCTATGGTTTAATCCACTCCTTTACACTGTGTATCACTATGACACTTCCCAGATTTTGTTGAAATTGTTGAAGTATGGCAGCTATATGTAGAATAGCTGTATGTTTTCCCTGCACAGATATTATTTGCTTATACTAAAAACGAAATAATAAATTTTCTTGCTTCAATAAGTGTATACTATGGAATCTGAGTATTGATTAGTCCAATCTTTTACCAAGAATATGTAAAAATGTCAATGAGAAGTTCGACACAAATCTGCAGACATTCCAGCTTTAATCTGCATTGAAGCCCTGCATTGTATCAAAAATTTAAACTTTCTGTGTTGCAGGATTTATAAGCTTTGAGTTAAAACACGGGTCAAATTGGCCAAAACTCAACTCAGCAGAAAGCAGGTCCATTTTGGGAAATTTCCCATACCATGGAACTCTGATAATTGGAGAAAATGCTTGCAGAACATTGAATTTTGTGAAGTGTGTAAGCAAAATTCGTATAAACTGTAGAAAAGGCTGATGCATTAGTTTAATTAAAGTCAGTATTAAAGGACTAAATGTACACATTATAACACATATTCCCAGTTTATGTTGATTTTGAAAGAGAATCCATTTCCTCAATGGAAATTTCCACTGGCTATTGAATATTAATTTGGTCACTCTGGTGATTATTCAAATGATTAACTTGAGACACATTCCTCTGTCAAGTTCCATTAAGACTCCAAAGGGTCTTAGTAGACCCCCCCCCCCCACTCCCCCCAAGTGAGATATATCAGTGATATAAAGAGGGTCAATTGTAGAGAAGGTGATCATAAGGATTTCTTGCTTAGAACTTTAAGACAAAACATCTTCTCTCTGTTCAGGAGGTTGAGCTGCCATCAAATACTCTTACTGATTCAAGTAATCCAGAAATGAACTAAAATATGATCAATCAGGGGAAGAGTATGGAAGTGTATGAAAAAATCTAAAAATTTTGACTTCCCAACTCAAAATTTTGACTTCCCAACTCAAAATTTTGACTTCCAAACTCAAAATTATGACTTCTAAACTCAAAATTATGACTTAAAAATTCAAAATTTTATCTTGTAAACACAATTTTGACATGTAAAAGCAAAATTTCGACTTTTACACTACAGATTTTGACTTTTTAAACTAAATTTTTTGCTTTTCAATATTGAGTCATGAAACACAAAATTTCATGATAATAAAGCAAAATTTCGTGATTGCAACACAATATTTTTAGAAAGCAAAACAAAATTTTGAGAAATAAGTTCATAATTTTCAGATGTAAACTCAAAATTTCGACTCCAAAAGTAAGAATTTCAAGAATTTAAATACAAAATTTTGAGTTTAAAAGTCGAAATTTTGAATATATCAAAATTTTTGAGTTTGCAAGTCAAAATTTTGAGTTCGGAAGTCAAAATTTTGAGTTTTAAAAGTTTTTCTTTCAACTATGGCCCTAATATGCTTCCCTAGAAGAGGGCCTTCTAGGCACTGCTTAATGGGTCTAGACTCTAGAGAATCTTTAGGGGGGTTTTAGGGCCTTCCCCTAAGGTTAATATGTCTTAAGGAACTTTTATTCAATCAATTTCAATTACTTTATTAATCCATAAAAACAAGAACTCCAACCACACATTATAAAGAAAACATTCATTCTCCATTTTGTGAGTTAATTTTTTGCATACTTGTTGGTGATCATTTGCATAACTCATTCCTATAGACTGCAGTGCAATGAAAGCAGTCTTGTAAATGCAGTACAATCATACTACACAGTACAATGAAAGCAGTCACATATAAGTGCCATTTTGAACCAACAGCTAAGTCTATAGGCAAGATGAGTGCTTATTATTGTCTATTAATTTGCTAAAAAGTACAGTAATTAAAAACATCATTAAATACTGTGATGTCACGAAAGCTTGAATGGCACAACATATCTTGATGACATATAGGCTATTAATATAGGCATCAGAGGTAGGCTTATTTCCCTGTGAATAAATAAAATAAAACACAGAATTATGGTCTGACAATTCTTACTAACTGGTACTTTTAGATATTTATATTTTCAATAATTGTTAATACTAAGAACTGATGTTTTTAGAATTAAAAATCATAAATTTATACTAATTTTAACATAAGAAAACAACACACATTATAAGCCTTAATTTTAATTCAGTTTGAGTAAGAATGCTAACTCCTCTTCCAGGCATATTTAATCCCAAATCAAAAATGTTGGAAATTTCAAGAGGTACCAGGTAGTCAATCTTTGATAAGCTCAGTGCCCCTGTATCTACCATGCATGCTATTGAATACTCATTTTGTCACCAAGAAATCCTGATAGTGATAACTCAGCTGATTAACATGATAGGCATTCCACTGTCAACTTCTTAGACCCCTGATGTGACCTCTTTGGGATATAGAGAGGGTTGTTGTCTTGAAGTCAGTCTCCCAGAGCTCTGTCATCTGGGAAAATAAGCTTCCATATAATTTCAACAGTGAATCATTGAAGATAAAATACAGAATATTGATTAGAAAGCTCTTCAGTGCCATGCAAATCTGATGGTGTGAAGTGACTTGTTCTTAAGTTCATTAATTTATAGAGAACTATCTTTCATTGTGCTAATCAATGACAGCTATCAATAAATTATAGAGAACTAACTTTCATTGTGCTAATCAATAACAGCCATCAATTTATCTATCTATCTATTAGGGCTTTCACGATTAACCGATTAATCGCCGCCGATTAGATTTTACTTAAAAATCGATTCCTATTTGCAAAATCGATTAATCTGTTATCTGTATATTTGCACCTTGAAGACAGTCATGACAGTCAAATTCCAGGTGTTAAAAGAGTGAATTGCAACTGGATTTGTCAATTGGATTGGTGGATTGGACTGTTGTACCTGATTGAAGCTGATTAGAGACAAGAACCTAAGAAAGTGTCAAGTCCTGATTGCAATTAGCACTTTCACTGAAATATCTGGGACTCTCAATACTTCTTCAATACAAACACACAAGAGAGATACAGAACTGTTATACTGATTGCCTAGAATGGCGGGAAAACGGCGATTAATCGATTACGATTCGATTTTAGGCTATAGATTAATCGATTTTGAAATTCTGTAATCGTGATAGCCCTACTATCTACCTATCTATCTACATTTTATATTCATCTATCTAGATCTACCATCCAGGTATATTCATTATTTAAGTATACATAGTTCACTGAGTGCAGTACCAGATCCAGGGGAGGGGGAGTTTAGGGAGTTCAAACCCCCACCCCCTTTGGCCAGTAAATTTTAATGTTAAAAAAAGAACATTATTCAGTACATTTTCAGTTGTAACCCCCCCCCATCCAACATTTTCTGGATCCGCCCCTGCAGTACCATAAGCTTACGGGTACTGGTACACAATAAATGCATGCATAATTAAAGATAGAGATAAGTATAGATAGTTTTTAGAGTGAAAATAAGTCCATGATTAGATGGCCGATGCATGGGTGATTTTGCTGGGTATCTGTTTGTATTCACATTTCACACCTATCTGGCCACTACACATGGTATACTGGTTGTCCAGTGGAATTTCTCTTGCCCCACACACTTGTCATCTGTCAACCAGGACTGAACCCTGTCCTCTGCCAGCCAGGACAGTCTCATGCTGATCTGCTAATTGCAAGTTGAGTATTGTGAGCCATTCCTTCAGTGACTCTGAACCTGTAACCTCACATCAATTGAATAGTGGGCACACAAATATCTCAGACAGGAAGCTAAGTTCTCTAAACAGGTAAAAATTAATCAAAAGGTCAGTCAGTCTTAACATCCTAAAGAGATGGGTGAGATTAGGACAACAGTGTTATAACTCCAAATTTTAGAGAACAAAAAGTCACACAATGGCCTGGACACAAATGGCCTTACCAGTTACCACTTTTATAAACACCTATGACACTAATAAATGACCAATGAAAAGTGAACAATAATTGCACAGGCATCACAAGGGGCAGCATGTTTATTTTGTTAACAACTGGTGACTGAATGTTGTGCTTAATAAATAGATCTATAGGGTTGCTGGTTAAACCATAGCTGATCATGGAAAACAATAACATTTTATGAACTCCTGGAAGAAGAAAAAAGAATGAGAGCTGTCTCTGTCTTTACAAATTCCTACAGGGCCATGTGGGGGGGGGGGGTACTGAGTCAGGGTCTGTAACTGATTAGATAAATAAACAGCCCTCTCCTCTTGTCAAGTGAACTAATATCTCCCTGAACTGCATTTTACACCCATTAGGAATTTACTATGCAACAGGAATTAAATTACTAGTGTAATGTAGGTGAGTGAGGTTAAAAATACTTAGCATGTTAGTGTTTAAACATGTAATAAGTGAAATAACATGCTTAGCTATTCTTACATACACACTATTATATTAAAATTTTATTGGCAGGAATTTAAAGAGGTGTGTGTTAAAGGGGTGAATGTAGGAAGCATTTAGTGGGCACAACCATGGACCAATGTGTGATTGTTCCATGGCATAACTACCAACGAGCTTAGTCTAACTTGTCCAAGCTGGGAAGGGGGTGATTTTTGTGAAGGGAGCAGCTGTGTCACTTCATCAACTGTCTTGTGTAGTTCTTGACCCTGGCTCCCTCCCCCCCCAAACCTCTCAGTGAGCAGAGGGGGGTGGAGGGGTGCAGAACTTCTGAAGGCTGGGGTGGACATGTTGGGGCAGACTTGTGCTGACACCTGGGTGATACAGCCAATTAGTGGACCACTAACTCACTTGTCATGAGATGCTCATGACTTCCAGTTGTCATGAGCTGCTGATAATTTCCCCTACTGATATAAAATCAAACATGATTACAATTTGCCTGGTTGTTTCTCCCCTCAGGATATAATGGAAGTAAAGCATGTTGGGTAGGAGAGCTCTTCTCAATAACTCCTTGTAATAGGAGTTCTTGTACTCGGTTTAGGGCTTGGTAATTTCTTCTGGGCTTTCAAATATTAAACATTTCACTTTATTCGGATGTACCACCTCTTATTAAAATCCACAATAAATACATAAACGTTCACTCTCAAAATACTAAATTCAATTTTGTACTTCGAAAGAAGCTACATGAGCCTCGTCCACTTCAGCTGGTGCTGGAGCATTATCGATTACATATAGGTCTGAGTGCATCACATCTCTCCCTATCATGCCATAAAGCAGTAGAGATTCCCTTCTATCTATTTTTGCGGAGGTCTCAGCTGTTGGTATGACTGGAGGGCCAAAGGAGGGTTCTCTCTGAGGAATAAAATTATGCACAATGGTCTTTTTTCTTTTCGGGATGAGCCCCTAATGAGGTGGAGGGTGGAAGAGCCAGAGAAAGTAAATATACATTGAAGCATCCTCTGTATCAGCAAAATTCCAGCAAAGATCATAATCAGCCCCCACAGTCATCATCATAGTGCACTATATAGCTCTGTGAAATTGATGGATGGATGGATGGATGGATGGATGGATGGGGCTTTACGTCCTGTATTTTTGCACTTTGTAGGCCAATTAGGACAGGAGGAGGACGTGAAATTGTTGGATAGTAATAAAAACATCCAAATTGGGCATTGGGCTGGTAGCTACAAGTATTTCAATTTGGTGGTAGGGATCTAATTAGACAATGATTTCTTTTTGAAACAGAACGTTTCACAATCTTATCCATTGGGCACTTTCCACTTGACTTCACAGTGATACTGCTACATAGGGCCATACTTTCACCAAACAAAAGCAAGGGTATTTTAACTCTGAAATGGGCTGGCAGCTGTCTCTTTTGCAGGATACATGCTGGAGGATGATTGATAATGAACGGCCAACTGTTTTTAGGATCTTCTCAATGAGGAGATTCGTAACGAAGATGTTCACAAGTCCCCATTAAATGCAATTAATCTCAATAGACCAGCCCATAATGGCAATGGCCTATGGTGGCCAGATTACCATGATCCTAGTCTCTGATCGGTATAAGCATGATCAATTTTGATAGTTTTCAACAATAAGGTCTTTATTCAAAAGTTGATATCAGTGATCACAACAACAACATTGACAAACATGAGCACAAACAATTTAAACAATGTTAAATCAATTACTTTAAATCAATTAAATTAAGTACTCAGCAAAACATACCTCCAGCCAAAGGGGTCTTGTCCCTTGCAAGAATAGGAATGTCCAACTCCACCTCCGTTCCAGCAGGGGCATCCTCCCTGATCAACCCATGGTAGTGGGCACTTGCTGCATCTGAGAGTAGAAATATAGTTTATTACACATTAAATCACATTTAATGCACTTATATAAAGATTACACCAAGTCACCAATCACATTATCAAACATGATACATATATTTCACTGCAATACTTTTACTAATAGAAAAGCTAAGCTGCTTTTCGTATGTTCAGACATTACTTTTTAGCTAATGAAATCACTAGTTAATCCAAGCCTCGAGCCATGATTCGCAGTACTCCCCGCACTGCTTAGAAAATGGGAGAAGATTAGGAATACATTTATAAAATGCAACAAATGCGTAGAGTTGGAGTAAATAGCCCTGAATTGAATCACTGAATGGATCATTTTAATAAAGAAAACTTGTGTTATAAAAGAAGGCAGGACTTCTCTCACAACTTATCATAATTATTATTCCGTACCGAAATAACAGCTACACTGTCTCATAGGGCTGTGCAATCGAAAAATTTTCTGAAATCGATTAATCGACTTGTATTTCGATTCGATTATCGATTTTAAATCGATTTTTTCATCGAATGTCAATATCTGCATAATTATACGAAACATCAATTATCAATGAATCCATTGACTCTCAATGAATATCCATGGACATTGGTGTTAGATAAAATTATAACAAACAGGACCAACATACTTTTTGCAGGAAGGAAAAAGAAAATAAATTGTATGAATTAATTTGATTTACTTAATATTATTCATAATTGTAATGTATTGATTCAATGTAACTGCTGATAAATTCAACATGGGGGCAGACTGCAGACTTAGCAGTAAAACTTAATTTCTAATTTGGGACATATCTTTCATGGCTGGCAGTGTGGCATATGCACAGATAAGAACATCACAGATAGCACAATGGTGTTCAGCTCCTCAAAAGCTTCAAAACGATACCAAATACAGCCATGTATCATGAATTCTTCGTTCAGCTGAAAATCGATTTTTACTTATTTTGTGGAGATGATCAAAATCGAAACTTTTGGCGACGATTGTCGGCGATAATCGTCGCATCGGCACAGCCCTACTGTCTTATTGTAAATAATATGATTATCTTAGGAATATTTTTTATCAGTCTACAACCGTGAGTAAAGTTCAAGCACTGGAAAAAAATTTCTGGAGAATAATTGCCAATAACAATTGGTAAGACATCGCATTTATTAACATACCACAGTAAATTCAGACATGCAATGTAAACGAAACATGAAACTGGGCACCTACGCAGAAAGCATAATTCGATATTTTTTAAAGATCAAAGACAAGGGTGTCCTTAATAGACAATGAAGTCAGAAACAGAGGTCCAGATTTACCAGGTAATGTACCTTGTGCATTCTTATCTAGATTATGATCATGATGTTAAGTTTTGTGTTACATTGATTTTGTGGTGATCTGTACATCTACATCCTAGTTCGGTTAACGTGACAAAGACAGTAAACAATATCTCTGTACTGTACAATGTACATTGAAATTAACAATATAATTTAAGTAATGTTAATGTGATCATCATTCATTGCCATAAGCCAATGTTCACACCACACAAAACTCATATGTCTCGAATTTTAGATTGAATTTTTTTTGGAAAATATATAAATAGGGAAATTTCCAACTCTAGAAACTGAAACAATTAAGTGGTTTTGAAAAAAAAATAGAACATTGCCAATTTTCCATAATGGCTCAGTGGACTTTTTTTGGTTCCATAAATAGAACTGGCAATGAAGTTTTCAAACTGCCAGATTTATAGGACTTTCCAAAGTTTCCATTCTATTAATTAAGAAAGAGCCAGTTTAATTTGAGTAAAGTTCACTAATCCTAATCTTAGGCCTACATGAATTATTAACACTATTTTCTATCAAATAAATCATAAGGGAATGATATTGCAAGTTGTCTAATAATCAGTAACCAGGATTATGACTGTAATCAAAGTAATTGGCAAATGTTTAATCAGTCAGAAACCAGATGAAGCCACTCTGTTTAATCTTCACACCTCCTGAGTTTTTACAGTCAATCAATTGAAGCTTGTTACCACATAGGATTAAGCCAACACTGCACCAACAAGGACAACAATGTTAATTGAGTGATGATCAATGATTATGCCAGGTACCACCAATCATGTCAAATGGCACAATCAGTATTCATGCCACAATTATTATTTCCATGATAAATTTGGGGTCTACCAGCCTCAGTCAGGGATCATTCTTTCCTATTTGAAGTAATCTCCCTTATATTTTACACTTTAAATTTATAGTATTCAGGTGAAAACAGTGTAGCCCGGACTGTGTAGGATATATCCTGTTTGGAAAATAGTGGCAATTTGATTCATTGTCAACATTGAAGGAAAAAGCCAGCAATTTTATGGCAGCAATGAAATCTTACAAGAACACTTTCTGAAGCAATTGTGGGAAATGTGGCCAGGATTGGCAATGTAAGAGCCAAGAATGGAAATAACTAAGTGACGTCAGAATGAATGTAACAGGAGCCAGAATTCTGCAGAAAGATGAATGATCTATACTAGACTTGTCTACAGCAAGGAATCATCAAGCAGCCATTTCAGCAGAATTTGGCTACAGAAAAATTATTCAAGATGGCGAAAATCTGGTATGATTACGAATTGAACAAAACAAACTATGAACTGTGTACTCAACACTTAACGGTTTTCTGTTATTTTAAAGACAATTGGCAACTGATTAACACAGAAACACAAACATGCGGCGAAAAATTAAAGAGCTCAATACACAAGAACATCAAGTTGACATTTACATACCTGGTACTGCGCTGAAAACGGCCCCTGTGCTCAACACACAGAGCAATAAGACACACTCTCCCCACCGTAACATGTTCCCGAAATGTTCCTGAATGTTTAGAATCCGATTTCAGTATTCTAATCACTAATTCTACCTTAAAATCTTGATAAAAACAGCAGCGAGCCGCTGCAAGATGGCTGACAAATGGTGTTGATGAATGTTATGCAAATGAGCTAGCCGATCCAGTCACGTGGTTCAAGGGCTCTTCTATCAGTTCAAAGTCAATCCCCGCAGAGCTGCTGTTTATTCCCCAATTATACCCAAAAACCTTGCAGCCACTCTTACTATTTTACTGCAAGCGTACTTAAAATTATTTCTAAACTCATAGAAAAATTCTAGAAAAGATTCATTGCTCCTTTTCTTTTTTAAAAGAATTTTAAATTGCTAGACTGGGGGAGGAGGTACCATTTTACAAAATTGCGGAAATACGTCACTCCGGGCACAGGAGCTCTGAATGAGAAGTTGACAAAATTTACAGAAACTTCAAGTCTTTGATGTCAAAATGTAAGTTTTTCTGCTTCCCTGAAGAGTGTGATCGATACTTTGCTGGTTGCTTGTGGACTTGTTATAATATCTAGCTTGGTTTTTGATATGTTTACCCCACATTAAGGGAGTTAATGATGTTAAACAAAGTTACAATTTTGGAAGTTGACATTTTGATCATTCATGTTGTTGAGTTGGTACCTGTTCTGTGTTCACCTGTTTACATTTTATAATCTCCTTCATAGCTGCAGGTGTTCAATGTTCTCGTATTCAAGTTAATTTCCACCATGCAAAATTGCAATTACTGGAAAATCCAATCACTTTTACCCCCTCCAACTTGAGTCCAAGAATCTAAGAATTACACCTGGACACCCGTTTTACCAGTTTGATCTGCTCCAAAGCAAACTTTGCCCTGAGTTTGGGACAAAGATCAGTCCAGATCAAAGCCTTTGCCTTTGTTTGCCCAGCTCACAAGTTATGCCTGATGTCATTATCAATTCAATGTGCAATGATTCAATGAATATAAGCCCACTATGTGCTTCAACATATTTGTTGATATTTAGTAAACTTGTAAGACTAAGTACTTTTTGTTATTCAAAAATTAGGAAAGTTAACAAGGCTTTTCTTATCCAATGACAAAGGCATTTTGACCGAAGCCCTGTTGTTATTATGGGGCACGCAATTTTCTGGAGGGGCACCCACTGTACTAATTGATAGTAAAGTTTTCATATGGGGGGGGGGGCACCGTGGGTGGCACTGGCCCAATATGCGTCTGCCCCCCCCTCCCATGCCGTTGTGCATTAGTTACCTCTTTAGTATTTGTTCATGATATATGATATTTTATTTTGCAGGTAAACAAGAACCAGGCCGTGATGTTTATCCACTGTCTGGCGTGATGCCTCCATCAAATTTGCAATTAAGGAGACCGTAACTGGCTGTAACAGCTGTGATCATGGAGCTAGCACTGACTCTGTTGCTGGCCATGTTGACATTTTTGGTGCACTCCTCTGCGGGGCATCCAGGTGCAGGGAGTGGCATTCCAGATTCTCACAAATGCCCAGACACTCGCTATTGTATCTGTGATAATGGCCAAGTGGAGTGCAACCATCTCAGGCATTGGGACTGGAAAAGATTGCTTCAAAATATTCCTAAGGACAGCACTAAACTGACCCTCAAATGGTCCAAAGTGCAGTTCCCCCAAGAACAGTTGCCCTCGAACTACACATTCCCTCACATAAAAGATGTCGTCCTTTTTGGGGTCCAGTCTCTAAGCCATGAGATAAGCTTAAACGAAGCTATCTTGAAGCCATTCCCCAATTTAGTGAACTTGAACTTCAGCTACAGCCAGGTCTTTCAGCTCCAGAGTGGAGCCCTGCAGCACACCCCCCTCTTGGAGCAGTTAATATTGACAGGGAACAACATTATCAAAATCTCCAGCGACTGTTTTCACAATCTGAGTCACGTCCATACATTCCACGCCAGTTTCGGCCAAGGACTTGAGATGAATTCTTTGCCAAAGAATCTTTTTTATCCGCTGATTAATTTACAAAAAGTTGATTTAAGTGGAGGTTTCCTCAAATATCTCCATCCTCACACTTTCAGGAATAATTCCAAGCTCAAGGTCATCAAGTTAAACAGCAATAAGTTAGAGACGCTGCAAAAGGGAACTTTTGATGAACTACCTGATCTCACACAAATACATATCTACGATAACCCGCTTGAGTGCAGCTGCGAACTGCACTGGTTAGTCGATGAACTCAAGTCAAGAAAAGCATATCAGGATACACAATTTATAATGTGCGTGAGGTATCAATCGCCCTTTGAGGGGCTGTATGATTCAGTCAATGAGAATACTACCAATTCTAATTCAAACTTGACGTCTCTGTTGTCAGAATATGCGGCTACTAGTGATGTTGGCATCGCAGGGGTCGTTAGCCTCTCTAATGTTACAAAGGCGGATATTCCGTGCATCGCTCCCAAGATCCATTTCTGGCAAAGCGACCCTTCCTCAAATTTCACCATATTACGAATAACTCAACGCCAACACGCTTGTATTGCTGACGGAGTGCCTCGCCCTCTTGTCTATTGGGTAACCCCAGTTGGATTGTTGGCAGCGGTCGACAATTACGGCTGGCATGACCCTGATACGTTTTACGAGGAGTACACCAACCTCCATAAATTTATTGCACCACCGACATTCCGCAAGGCCCACATTGAAGTCTTCAATAACAACACAATTCGATTTTGGAATATGAGGCAATACTTTTCAGGCCATTATACATGTGTTGCTATTAACCCAGCTGGTAATGTGACCATGATGGTCAAAGTTCAGGTCACTACAATGTTGAAGACATACATGATAAACAGTGTCATCTTAGGTTATATTGTTGCTGCTACTTTTGCCATCATATCAGCCATCTTTGGATTAACCAGATTACTTGCATATAAATATTGCGCAAGGTTCATTAAAGTTCAACCGGATGACGATTTCAACCCCCTGGACTTGGAGTCAGTGGCCAGGGAGTATCCCGATTATTACGAGGTCTTCTGTACGGCTGATGGCTTGGCTCCTTATTATACGCCAATGGTGTGCACCACTCCGTATGAGGCCGAGGAGGCAGAGAGAGACAGGGTCGAACACCGAGCCAGGATTCTCGAGCAGCTGGGCGAAGTCAGAGAGAGGCTCCGAAATGGAATGGTCCGTCATGTTGGTCGTATTCGATCGTACAGCCAACACATGCGAGAATCTAGCTCGTCCGCCATGCACAACATCAAATATTCCAGCACCCGTTACATGCACAACTTCCGTGATACGAGCAACCAGTACATGCAGAAGATCCGCTACAACACGGGCCACTACATGGATACTTTACGTTCCTCCAGCTCTAACTACGCTCAACGGATGAGAGTAGGTGTTGCCATGGCAACAGAACAAGTGAAGAGCGGCGTCCAGTCCATGAAGGAGTTCTGTGGAACGGGAGAGCTCAGTCAGACCATATCAACATTTTCTTGTCAAACTGACGTAGATTCTCAAGAAGTTTGTCAAATTGTAATGAAGCAAACTTATGTGTGAATCTGTGTGATAATTCAGAAAATTAGAATGCAATTGATAAATGTGTAGGATAATGTAACTGCAGAAATCAGTAGGTCATCAATTACAGTTCCTTGTGATATTGTGATAATCATAATGATAATCTTGAATCTTAACTTTTTATGCTGAAGTATACATGTGTGATAAATATTACTTAAGTACTCGGCCAGGTCAAGAAAAACAAACAGGTAGGAAAACTGCTTTCAATGCGTCCAAATATGACATAGTTGACTGGCTGGCATTTTTCAAGCCTTTGCCTTTTTTGAGGCACAGTTGACAATCAGCATTCTGAATTTATTCTTGGCCGTGTAAGACCCATCTTTTTGTACCGCTTGGTGCCATATCTACATGAAACATTCACAAACTGCAATTACTTGTAGCAGATTTATAGCTATTGGCTTTTAGATCACTGCAAATATGTCTTTTACATCACTGCACAATTGGATTGAAGAGAATATCGTGGGAGATTTATTCCTTCTTTGGATTTCTCCCTCGGGTTGTTCATTGATTGATATGTCAAGTGAAAATGGAGAATATCTGCTCACATAGCCTCACAAGGTGAGACAAACCTCTAGCGTTTGCTTGTTATACATGAATACATGGACATTGTGTTTTGTTGGCATTACCTGATTACAGATATATTTTGTCAAGAATTTATGTAAATGTACTTTGCTTTTAAACATTGCTTACTTTTTTCTGTCTGTTGCTGCCTTATCTGACAGACTGCACTGCAGTGAATTAAACTTTTTGACACTTGTTTGGCAGATATTGAACATCGAACTAAACTATTGAAATGGCACAAATTGAAAACTTGGACTCAACGATAAAAATGAAGGGCCTAACAATAAAATGAAGGGCCTAACAATATTTTAGATGCTAACATGTTTCAAGATAAGATAAAACCACATGTACAGTAATTTGTATTTGTCTATTTGATATATTATAAAGCAAAAAAAGCTGCTCTTTAAATTGAACTGATTTGCCATTTTTGCATTAATTTATTTTTCTAATGTGTTTGTCAGAACTCAGAAGTTGCTTAGTGGTTATTTTTAGACATCTCACAAATCATGTAAATGCAGGAGACTAGATAGCACCTGGCCTTATCTGAGAATTGACAAATTATATGTCTCGACTGAACTAGATAATAATATTTTGATAATTGAACTTAACGTGTGAGTGGTTGAGATTGTTACTGCAGGAATTTCTCACCAAAAAGCTGATTATCACTTTACACAACTCAAAATTATTCCAGGCTTTTCAGCAGATATATATTTAGTGATGTGACAGTAGTAGTATGGTCGCAAGTCGCTGTGATAGCAATTTCTTCCTCTGTTTCAAACAGTTCTCCATTAGAGTTGCCAGGTATTTTCCACAGCATTGTAAAACGGCAACAACATTTTTGTCTAATCTGAAGCTAGGTTAGTTGAGCTTATATGACATATGTAATGACTTTTGTCTAGATGGTTTACAAGGTTGTGAATTCAAGTCGGCACATCAAGGTACACCAATAAAAATTTTAGGAATCCAATGTTGATTCTTTCAATTGTGTCCATTTTTAATGCAGAATTTTTGAATTTGTACATAACATGTAGGTCGCAAGACTATATCATAGACAATTTGTAAAACTGTTGTCAGTTGGTGGAAACGGTTCATTGATGGATTTGGATTGAATATGGAATACTTATATAGGCAATACAATATGCAGATGCTTCTTCAATATTATTGCTGCTTTCCCTGAATTTGACTTGGTTGATGATACGTTTTAAATTGAAATTGTCTCTGGTTTGTATCTTTATTGATGGTGAATGTGTGTTGACATTGCTATGCTTCCTTGTTTGTTATTCTTTTACTTTGCTGTTTATGTTGTACATTGCATTTGGCAAATTAATGACTGTTGATGGAAGCTGTGAGCAGCAATCAAGAACAGGCCTCAGAAGTTCAGAGGGTTGCTTCGGTCGTGCCATGTATAACCACAAGCTAAATCCGGACCACTTGCTGAATATGTTGAAGTTGCTATTTCCATCGATGTTTTCATAGAGGAAACCTCAATGAATTAATCTGCCTTACAGTATTTCCTATCGTGCAAAAAAAAGTTTGGACAAATTGCGCAAAATATTTTTTCCTTGAACTAAAGAAATACATGTTGTAAAACCACTGCGGCAATCAAAATTCCTATTTGTTTTTAAGCTGCAAGTGTCAGCAACAAGTATAGAAAAAGCTCATGCTAGAAGTTATGGTTATTGTGAATGATGAAAAGTGATCGAGCAAAAGGCGTCTTTCGTATGCTGGTATGGGAAGATTTTGTATAGGGTTTGATCGATTTCCTAAGACTAGCATAATAGGCCTACCTGTGAAATGGGAGAAAATGTAAGGAGAATATTATCATAAAGTTAACATCAGCATCCCAGGCACAGCCGCCAGAACATAGGGTAATGCTCTCTGTTGCGCTGTGTGTGAAAAATGTATAATAACCATACAGTAATGATATTGCTGGTTTGGAGGACCACACCCAGCCGAAGACCTTCTCAAGCATTAGGGAAAGTTACAAGTTTTCATAACTTGACACAAGCTGCTAGCTGCGCCTCCTCTCCAAACGTCAATCAATGGTTTGAGGCAGACACATGTGACCCCTGTGAGCAGGTTGAACTTGACAATCAGTAGTTTGGCTAGGAAAATTGGAGGGATCTGTGAATTAATAGTATGCCAAAAAAAAGTTTAGGTAGATTAATTCACGGAGGAAAGTTCTATGAAAACATCGACAGTTGATGGAAATGACAACCTCAATGTTTTGAGCAAGTGGTCCTGTCTGTCACTGAGGCAACAGTTGCATTTGTTTAAGAAGCATGACAGTAGTTTTCAATTTGGGTAAGATTCCTAGAACCAGAAATTTGGTGGGGTTTCTTCGAGTTGGACACTTGAAATGACCATTGAAACAACTTGTGTGGTTCTGTAGCACAGTTGTTAGCACATCATTCGTGAGTGCAGACTGCAGTGGATGTGGGTTCAATCCCTGTTCTGGCCATCTCCGGAGGTTGTCTCTATGATTGGTACTCTGTATGGTGAGCAGACTTACCTGGAATGGGCCCTTTATAAAATCATGTTACTATATTATATTACTTCATGCTGAGTACCGACTCAAAGATACACTATGCCATTTTTCGGTGACAGAAAATAAACCCATGTTCATGGTATTTCATGCCAATTTGCAATGTTCCTAAAATTGCGAAAACATTTAATTTAAGATCCTGGTTGATAATCTGTTACCAAACGGCCAGGCAAGATAAGTTTTCTAAAGTGTCCGCAATTCAACTGTCCGACTCAAGGAATCTTTCAAGGAATCTTACCCTAAACAATTTTGGACTATTTGATATTATTATAAATTTTGCTGTATCACTCATTCTCTGTTCAGTTAACTTAGTCTTTTAACATTGTTTTAATTAATATTTTATTTAAGGTTCTCTTCTTTTGTTTTAATTAAATTTGTGTTAGTCATAATTCGCACAACAGTATTCCATTCAATTAATTAATATTTTTATACCTATTTCTTTGTACTGTATGTAAGTACAATGTATATAAATTGTATTTCCATTAATATTTTTACATTTTGTTCTTTTTGATATTTGCAATCTAAATATTCTTAAAAGTATATATATTTTGTAATGCACATGAAATATTTTGAGAAAGCTGTACTACTACTATACATCCTAAGAGTAAAATTGAAAATTGTATTTTATTAAAGTTTTCAAAAAGATTGTTCCGAGTTTATCATGTTTATTATACATTTGTATGCAGCAGTGCAACTATAGCCTACAAGTTGTTTTTAATAATTTTGTGTATGTTCGTGCGACGAGTTTGATACTTTGTTTATTTCTAGTTTCTTATAGCAAGTTAAGGGTTTCATTAAGATTACATTTATATGCAGCAAGAAACTTCATTCAATGATTCCTGTGATAATTGTGGAATTATCTTCCAAGTAGAGGATGCAGCAAGCAGCGCAATGGTTAGTGGGTTTGCTTTGAAAGACAGGACCAAAGATCAAACTTCACAGGCCTACTTTCAACCTTTAAACCCGTTGTCCAGATTTTGTTCGCAATAATTCAATGATAATGTCTTTAGGTGTAATATTGAAATTACGGTAAATCTAAATAATAGGCCTTTAAAAGGAACTGGCCATTACACAAGTCGTAAAAAGCCAAAACATTCTACAATTAATTTCAAAGTCTGCCAGCTGAAATTCTGAAATTTTAAATTTACAAAATATAATATCAATGAACTTCCGAGTTCTCCAACAGGAAGATATTTTGGGACATCCTACAGGTCTACTATCGTAAAAGCCAGTCCTGTTGTCTGGACCATTATTAAAAACACACAAGTCAATTTTTCAAGAAGTTGTATAACTTTTATTTGTCCATAAATAGATAATTACAACTGACATTAAGGCAAGTCCAGTCAGACAACCACAAAACATGATACAATCGATACAATCACACCAACTCGCATGGAGCATGAAGTGTACATCTGCTGATTATAGCAACAAACTAACATAGTGAAAATTGCATTTTAAAATTGTATTCTTGATTACCCAATTGTAGGCCTAACTCCTTATAATTATTTTTGTGAAAATGCCAACACGCAAAGTTCTCTTAATGACATGAATAACAAATAATTTTAGCTTGCAGGGCCTTCTGGTAAAGTTAAAAGCATAATAATTAATAGAATAGCGGAACATATTCCAGATGCAACTAAAACCACTCTGAAACAAGCTGACGAGGACAATAATCGGGTCTTTAATAATGGGTAAAGTTAAATTTGACAAAATCATAAGTAACTATTGTAAATTTACTAAATTATTTGGTCTAGCATTGTAAAATGATGCCATTTCATGAGAATATTCATAATGGCAAAGAAAAGTTTAAATATGAGACAAGAAAACTATAGTTTTAAAAACAAGAACCCAGGGAATGCAAAAATTGATAAATGCAGACGAAATTTTGCTTTGAATATTTAATTTTAGCTAGACATTGAGAAAGAACCTGCGTGTAAGGTAAATTTGATTGAGATCACAAGAGTAGCAAGATGTGGCAGATTAATCCAGTTTTAAAATGTTTACAGAAAAATTCTTTAAGAACCTATTGCTAAAGAATTTCTCTTTTTGAAAAAACATTAGCTATAAGCATGATAAGCAACTAGGTAGAAAGAGACAGCCTCAGGAAGGCCAAGAAAGAACAACATCTTTATATTCGTAAATACAGCACATTTCAGTTTTTGAGCATAATTTTGTCTGAGCGTTCCAACTCAAACATCTAACAGACTTAACCATGTAAATAGTTGGTGTTGTGAACTTTTGATATTACATCACATTCATCAATTAATAACAGCCTTGATTGAAGTTGAAACAACTGAGCATAGGCCTAATAAAAATACAAATGATGTAAAACTGTCCGTTGAAAGGCTCAAAAAACATTGCACAAGACCACAAATTTGATAAAATTAATTGCATCCATGTGCATGTATGTACATGTAAAGTGGTCCCTGCATTATAAGACCGCCCCTTCTGCAGTCATAGGGTAGTCTCTCATGGGGGTGTGGTCTCTTGTCGGGGTGCAAAATGCACTTACAATACCACTTAAAGTTGCTCTGAATGATAGGTCAGGACTCGACCAAAAGTTTTCCTGATTTTTGCATAGTCTTGTGTTGCATGATGATACTGCACAGTATGTAAAATTTCTTGGATATTGGAGCATTTTTTCTTGTCCTAATGAGGCTGTGAATGCACCAAATGACCCCTAGATTTATTTCGGGTACGCACGGAAAAAATCAATAGTCTTGCTTGCTTTCAGCTTTGTGACGTCATCACCATTGTTAGAATTAGTTAACTTATAACAACATATTTATAACAATGGGCATTGTGACGTCATCTATACTGGCTGTGTTGTGCTGTGCTGGAGGTTGGAGGCACTATCAAGAAAAAGTGGAACAAATAACTAAATAATTTATGTAATCAAAGAAATGCTTCAAGAAAATAGTTGAAAGTGCAAACAATCACACATTTATGTTCTAATGCACAGGTAATTGTCCATATTTTCCAAAATTATATATCATTCTGGGTAACTTTAATGCGGGAGGAAGGTGGTCACATAAGGCAAGTCGGTCTTACAACAGGGGTCTTACAACGTAGGTACCACTGGTTCACTTAAGTTTTTCAAACACGGCCAACATTTCTGCTTTTCAAGTTTAACTCTGACCAATTTTGAGCATAATTTTGTCTGGGAGTTCCACTTAAACATCTAACAGACTTAACCATGTAGATATAATTGGTGCAGTGATATTACATGGTATTCAACAATAGATAACAGCCTTGATTTAAGATGAAACAACTGAGCATAATAAATGATATAAATTATGTAAAACTGTCCATTAAATGGCTCATAAACATTGCACAAGACCACAAATTCGATAAATTAATTGCATGCATGTATGTACATGTATCACTTTACTTCAGTTTTTCAAACACAGCCAACATTTCTAGGTTTAAGATGAGAGGTTCAAGTTTAGCTCTGACCATTGCCAGCTTTCATTTGCGGCTTGCAGACCAACTTGAAAAACTTCACAGCCAACCAGCTTCGAGGACTTGAGTTTTGCAAAGAAAATTTGACATCAGATAATTCTGTTTTACTTCGCACAACATACCAGGTTATCCAATGCTAGTAGCTTCATAGCAGCAGGGTTGGGCATTAGTAAAATCTGTACATCCAAATGTACTCGAGTCCATGTTCAAGTACTTGACAAGTTGACAACAACATACAGTTTGTCACGTCAAGCATTGGGACAGAAATTTATTATTGTTTGTACAGTCCATAAAAATCAACGCAATGAGATTGGTGGATCTGCTGATACAAGCTTGAGTAGAACTAAGTCTGGGGTGGCGCTGTGTTGCACTTTTGTGACGTCATACCCATTGTGTGTCAGATTGGTAGCATCACAAATGTCAACATTGTGCAAAATTGGACTGCCATTTTCATAAATTGGCAAATATCGGACAAAAACGGCACCAAAACATCACAAAAATGTGATATTCATATTACAAAAGAGGTAAGCTATACATAGGTATGTTTATTTCTCCTGTGGGGCTTGTGGTTGCTGAGAAATGGCCAAACGTCTGTCCTCTGCTTGACGTGACAAACTATAGTGTTCAGCTGAATCAAATTGCCACTGTATTTCTATGAATTTATGTAAGTACCTCCCTACCAGCCCTCAAATTTCAAGAGCTGGACCTGAGCAGCAGAAAAGAACGAAACAAGTATATTTGAGTTGGTATCATTTGCGAACACACCATACTTCAGGAACTACTTGAGAAATAATACATGATTGTGTATTTTGATCTGTTCAAAGCTGAACCAACTTTTTGTTTCTCCGCGCAGTAAATAACTTCTTTTGCTTCATGAGTTCAAAGTAGGCTACAGATTTCAATGGCACGCTGTAGTCTTTTAACATTATTGGGCCTCTGATGATCTTGTTCCTGAGCATATCTTTCCAAGTTCCTTTTGGAAGGTAAATGTTCCTATGAGTTCGCTCTGGCAGAATAATAGGAGCAACTAGCACGTCATTTCCAATCAGGAAAGTTGTGGAATCATTGAAAGTGTTTTTATCAGTAGGCGCAATCCACCAGGTGGGGCGAATGATGGGGTCTCCATTCTGAACGGCCACTTTACCCCACTTGAGCAACAAGGGAGTGACATATTCCACATGCAGTTTGACCAAATCACGGCAAATCTCAACGACCTCTTGGTCGTACGCCCACGGAACTATGGAGAACTGCATGCTGGGTAAAAAGGCTGTTATCTGAGTCCAGCGAATAAAAAGTTCTTTGGTCGGATATTGTCCTTGATAAAAGTTGCCACCTATCATATCTGGCAGAACGAAGGGGTAGCCAATTAAGCCAAAATGAAGGACGGTAGGAATGAGCACATCTAACCCTCGGTCGCCTGACCACACTGAGTTCATGTCCATCACACGCACAAATATTGGCAAATTTTGAGTGACATAACCAACACGAACTTCGATAGCATTATTGGTGTATTCAAAAGCAGCAGTGGCATAAGCAGACCCATATTGGTTGGGGTCTGTTAATGTTCTGTTAGTGGCAAATGTCCTCCTCAAGAAGCTGGATTCTCCTGCATCATACTTGTAGGAATCCATGCCCAACTTGTCTAAAGTCTTTCGTCGGTCGAAATACCACTTGACTGCTGCTTTGTTAGTGAAATCCAGCAGTGCTCCTTCGCCGTCCCACCATTTTGTGATGAGTGGTTCTTTTCTCTCCTCACTGTCATCTTTCCAGACCAAATACTCCAACTTCTTTGCCAGGGCGAAGTTGACGGAATCTGTGTTCATGAAGGGGTGAATCCACGCACTCACTCTGCAGCCCAGTTGGTGCAGAGTTTTAATCATTCGAGCAGGATCAGGAAACTTCTTCTTATCAAAATCAAAATCTCCATAGCGAGATGAGAACATGTCATCAATTTCAATGTGACTAACCGGGAAGTAGTGTTTCCTGATGTCTTCGGCATACTGCAAGACGGTTGATTGGTTGATGTTCCTCTTGTACAAGGCCCATGTCGTCCAAATAGGGTTTTTTGTAACAAGACTATCAGGGACCCCAGTCGGATTAGGCCAGTATCTTTTAGCCATGAATTGGTGAATAGTTTTTATGTCACCTCCGACACATACTGTGTATCTAAGAATCGAAACATCCACTGCGCGACTACTCATCCGGGCAGTCTTGAAGCACAAATGGGTTTTATTGAAACCAACCTGAAGAGGAATTGAACGGTCGATGAATATTGCGACACCAGATGAGCTCAGCCAGTATCTTTCTAGAACTGACCCAGGAGCGAAAGGGTAATCCCCAAAATTATGCGAAATAAAGGGGTAAAACACCATTCCCTTGTCACTGTGGGCCGTCTTCATATTGACGTTAATTGGCCATCTTTGCTCGTACATCTCTGCACCACCGAACCAGAAATCATCTTGGAAAGCAAGACAATGTGTTAAAGTCCTACTTCTCTGAGTCTTCTTCCGAGCTGTTACATTGTAGCAAACAGGAGTTTCAGCAGACCTCTCTGTCTCAACTTTTTTAATCACCAATTTGCTTTGAGACAACGCCAGATCCATTCCCTTTTTCGTATAAGTTGCCGTCCGGGGGATCTTTATGTGGTCGTCTTCAACAATCACTCGTAAAACTGTTCTGTTCAATGTCTTTGAGTCGCTCTGGTGAATTTCCATGGCCTTCATACCAGGATTGAAGACAATGAAGTAGCTCTGGAAAAAAATAAGAAATGAGTCTTCATAACAACTAGGAACAAAGGTGCACTTTTTAAAACATCAGTACACAAACTTGTGTCAGGCTAATGACAACATGGCTAGTATATGACCTTTGGACTACCTTTCAAAGACAAATACATGAATCTCACTTTCCAAAATAAAAAGAAATACAAAACGTGTTTTTAAATGGCATTTGTGACAGAATCACATTTCCATGATGCAACAGCTGAAGTCTCTGTGTATATTACATTTGATATTATGAAGACCTTTCTGACTTACCAAACCGTTTCCATGGCGATAGACACCAGCAGAATGAGGCACAAAGAACAAATCTCGAATGGCTGGAACAGGACACTTGATGACCGAAGAGGACAGCAAGAGAACTGTCATGGTCACCATGGCAACAATGCACAACTTGTAGGCAGTCCTGAAATAATGATTATAACACTATCAATCTAGGCTGAGACAAACAATTACTGATAGATATACGATATAGAGAGACTCTGGTTTGTTTTGGTATAATTCCCCTGCCCTTTGCCAATTCAGGTTCTGGGATCTCAACACTTTGTAATTCACCAGACAATTTGTTACATTTTTTCTCTTGTAATTTTATATGTAATATACATAGATACCTAAATAGATAGACAGATTGATGGATAGACTAATATACACACAAATAGACAGATAGAGAGACACATACTTCTTCGCACATAAAAGACATTAATGGCACTCAAAAACACCATGAAAGGATTCCTTACTTAATATTGCTGTTCTTATAATTAGTCGCAAAAAATATATATATATGGAAATAAGAACTTCAAAGGCAAAATGCAGGAAGAACATTTACGAGAAACTCACTTCATAGTGAAATGCTATTGACGAGGCTTCTTGGACAAAAATCCAGTGCTTTTCACAGCAAAAGGGTCTGCAGAAATCATCCCCTTGAAATATCCATCAATTGCAAGACTGGCCCTGGCCTAGTCGGGTCATAACGCCTCAGTAAGTTTTACTTGTCCAGACTGAAAAAGAACATCAAAGCAATACAGATTTATGGCATGTGTAGAAACTGTATAAGGCTTCTGGCATTATCAATTATCATAAACACATGCATAATTGATAATGCATATTGCATACCTTATCATTACCATGTACTCTTACAAGACTTACAGTCCTACTCTAGGATACAATAGGCTAGAAATGTATTTCAATCAATCAATCAATCAACCAATCACTCAGGCAATCAAACGGTAGAAATCAGTTAGAGGAGATCATTCGGGAGATGACAGACATTTTCTGAGGATAGAGATTTGAAAAGGAAATGATAAAGGGGATGCCTCTTAGAGGAGGAGAAGCAGGTGGAGGATGACAATGATTGGGCAAAAGAAGGGGGCAACAAGGGGAAGCAGCAGAAGATATCAAGACGCTGAAACCAGAAGAGGAGTGGATTATTACCATCTATCAGGACATGACAGGTAGATTATCCGAGGATAAAGATTGGATAAGGAAATGATAGAAGGAAAATGTCTTTAAGGATGAGAGGAAACTCCTACGATTTCTTCCTTCTATCATTTATCATTTGCTTTTCAAATCTCCATTCTCAGAAAATGTCTGTCATCTGCTTAATAATCTCCTCCTCCTCAGATTTCTACCTTTCGTAATCTCGTCCTGCTTCCCCTGTCGTCTACTCCTCTTGCCTTCCTCGCCCTCCTCTAAAATGTCTTACTTCTATGATCTCCTTTTCAAATGTCAGTCCACAGAAAAATCTCCCTGTCAAGTCTCAATAGCCCCCCCACCCCCACCGATTTGAAAACCCCTCCTACTATACTTCCCCCTCCTACTTCCCCCTCCCCTCTTCTGATTTCTACCTCTTGCTATCTCCTCCTACTTCCCCTTATCACCCCCTCTGCCTGTTGTCTCATTGCCCTCTAATTGTCCTCCTGCTCCTGCTCCTGATCTAAGATTTCTTTCTTCTATCATTTCCCTTTCACATCTCTATCCTCAGAAATACTCTCTCTCATCTACCATATAAATATCCTCCTCCTCTGGTTTCTTCCCTCTTGCTATCTCATCCCACTTCCCCTATCATCCCCTCTGCATGTTCTCTCATTGACCTCTAATTATTTGCCCTCTCCTCCTGCTTATCCTCTAAGATGTCTTCCTTCAATAATTTCCTTTTCCAATTTATATCCTCAGAACATCCTCTCATCTCCTTATTTATCTCCTCCTCTTCCGATTTCTACCTCTCACTATCTCCTCCCACTCCCCCATATCCCCTCTGCTTGTGATGTCATTGTCCTCTAATTTGCGTCCTCCTCCTGCTTCTCCTTCAAGATGTCTTCCTTCCATCATTTCCTTTTCCAATTGATATCCTCAGAACATCTCCATCTCATCTCCTTATTAATCTTGTCCTCTTCTCATTTCTACATCCTGCTATCTCCTCCTAATTCTCCTATCATGCCCTCTGATTGTCCTCTGATTGTCCTCTAATTTGCCTCCTCCTGCTACTCCTCTAAGATGTCTTCCTTCCATCATTTCCTTTTCCAATTTATATCCTCAGAACATCTCCTTCTTCTGATTGCTTCCTCTTGCTATCTCCTCCTAATTCCCCCTATCATCCCTTCTGATTGTCCTCTAATTGTCCTCTAATTTGCCTCTTCCTGCTCCTCCTCTAAGATGTCTTCCTTCCATCATTTCCTTTTCCAATTTATATCCTCAGAACATCCTCTCACCTCCATATTAATCTCCTCCTCTTCTGATTTCTTCCTCTTGCTATCTCCTCCTACTTCCCCTATCATCCTTCTGATTGTCCTCTCATTGTCCTCTAATTTGCCTCCTCCTGCTACTCCTCTAAGATGTCTTCCTTCTATCATTTCCTTTTCCAATTTACATCCTCAGAACATCTCCTTCTCATCTCCTTATCAAACTTCCACTTCTGATTTCTTCCTCTTGCTATCTCCTCCTACTTCCCTATCATTCCCTCTGCATGTCCTCTGATTGTCCTCTAATTTGCCTCCTCCTGCTACTCCTCTAAGATGTCTTCCTTCCATCATTTCCTTTTTCCAATTTATATCCTCAGAACATCTCCTTCTCATCTCCTTATCAAACTTCCACTTCTGATTTCTTCCTCTTGCTATCTCCTCCTAATTCCCCCTATCATCCCCTCTGATTGTCCTCTCATTGTCCTCCTTCTCCTGCTTATCCTCTAAGATGTCTTCCTTCAATAATTTCCTTTTTCCAATTTATATCCTCAGAACATCTCCTTCTCATCTCCTTATCAATCTTCCGCTTCTGATTTCTTCCTCTTGCTATCTCCTCCTAATTTCCCTATCATTCCCTCTGATTGTCCTCTCATTGTCCTCTAATTTGCCTCCTCCTGCTACTCCTCTAAGATGTCTTCCTTCCATCATTTCCTTTTTCCAATTTATATCCTCAGAACATCTCCTTCTCATCTCCTTATCAATCTTCCGCTTCTGATTTCTTCCTCTTGCTATCTCCTCCTACTTCCCCCTATCATCCTTCTGATTGTCCTCTCATTGTCCTCTAATTTGCCTCCTCCTGCTACTCCTCTAAGATGTCTTCCTTCCATCATTTCCTTTTCCAATTTATATCCTCAGAACATCTCCTTCTTCTGATTGCTTCCCCTTGCTATCTCCTCCTAATTCCCCCTATCATCCCCTCTGCATGTCCTCTCATTGTCCTCTACTTTGCCTCCTCCTGCTACTCCTCTAAGATGTCTTCCTTCTATCATTTCCTTTTCCAATTTACATCCTCAGAACATCTCCTTCTCATCTCCTTATCAAACTTCCACTTCTGATTTCTTCCTCTTGCTATCTCCTCCTAATTCCCCCTATCATCCCCTCTGATTGTCCTCTCATTGTCCTCTAATTTGCCTCCTCCTGCTACTCCTCTAAGATGTCTTCCTTCCATCATTTCCTTTTTCCAATTTATATCCTCAGAACATCTCCTTCTCATCTCCTTATCAAACTTCCACTTCTGATTTCTTCCTCTTGCTATCTCCTCCTAATTCCCCCTATCATCCCCTCTGCATGTCCTCTCATTGTCCTCTACTTTGCCTCCTCCTGCTACTCCTCTAAGATGTCTTCCTTCTATCATTTCCTTTTCCAATTTACATCCTCAGAACATCTCCTTCTCATCTCCTTATCAAACTTCCACTTCTGATTTCTTCCTCTTGCTATCTCCTCCTACTTCCCCTATCATCACCTCTGCTTGTCCTTTCATTGTCCTCTAATTTGCCTCCTCCTGCTACTCCTCTAAGATGTCTTCCTTCCATCATTTCCTTTTTCCAATTTATATCCTCAGAACATCCCCTTCTTCTGATTGCTTCCCCTTGCTATCTCCTCCTAATTCCCCCTATCATCCCCTCTGCATGTCCTCTCATTGTCCTCTAATTTGCTTCCTCCTGCTACTCCTCTAAGATGTCTTTCTTCCATCATTTCCTTTTCCAATTTATATCCTCAGAACATCTCCTTCTTCTGATTTCTACCTCTCACTATCTCCTCCCACTCCCCCCATATCCCCTCTGCTTTTGATGTCATTGTCCTTTAATTTGCGTCCTCCTCCTGCTTATCCTCTAAGATGTCTTCCTTCAATAATTTCCTTTTCCAATCTCTTTCCTCAGAAAGTCTCCTTCTCATCTCCTTCTTAATCTTCCGCTTCTGATTTCTTCCTCTTGCTATCTCCTCCTAATTCCCCCTATCATCCCCTCTGATTGTCCTCTCATTGTCCTCTAATTTGCCTCCTCCTGCTACTCCTCTAAGATGTCTTCCTTCCATCATTTCCTTTTTCCAATTTATATCCTCAGAACATCGCCTTCTCATCTCCTTATTAATCTTCTGCTTCTGATTTCTTCCTCTTGCTATCTCCTCCTAATTCCCCCTATCATCCCCTCTGATTGTCCTCTGATTGTCCTCTAATTTGCCTCCTCCTGCTACTCCTCTAAGATGTCTTCCTTCCATCATTTCCTTTTTCCAATTTATATCCTCAGAACATCTCCTTCTCATCTCCTTATCAAACTTCCACTTCTTATTTCTTCCCTCTTGCTATCTCCTCCTACTTCCCCTATCATCCTTCTGATTGTCCTCTCATTGTCCTCTAATTTGCCTCCTCCTGCTACTTCTCTAAGATGTCTTCCTTCCATCATTTCCTTTTTCCAATTTATATCCTCAGAACATCTCCTTCTCATCTCCTTATTAATCTTCTGCTTCTGATTTCTTCCTCTTGCTATCTCCTCCTAATTCCCCTATCATCCCCTCTGATTGTCCTCTCATTGTCCTCTAATTTGCCTCCTCCTGCTACTCCTCTAAGATGTCTTCCTTCCATCATTTCCTTTTTCCAATTTATATCCTCAGAACATCTCCTTCTCATCTCCTTATCAAACTTCCACTTCTTATTTCTTCCCTCTTGCTATCTCCTCCTACTTCCCCTATCATCCTTCTGATTGTCCTCTCATTGTCCTCTAATTTGCCTCCTCCTGCTACTTCTCTAAGATGTCTTCCTTCCATCATTTCCTTTTTCCAATTTATATCCTCAGAACATCTCCTTCTCATCTCCTTATCAATCTTCCACTTCTGATTTCTTCCTCTTGCTATCTCCTCCTAATTCCCCCTATCATCCCCTCTGATTGTCCTCTCATTGTCCTCCTTCTCCTGCTTATCCTCTAAGATGTCTTCCTTCAATAATTTCCTTTTCCAATCTCTTTCCTCAGAAAGTCTCCTTCTCATCTCCTTATCAATCTTCCACTTCTGATTTCTTCCTCTTGCTATCTCCTCCTAATTCCCCCTATCATCCCCTCTGCATGTCCTCTCATTGTCCTCTAATTTGCCTCCTCCTGCTACTCCTCTAAGATGTCTTCCTTCCATCATTTCCTTTTTCCAATTTATATCCTCAGAACATCTCCTTCTCATCTCCTTATCAAACTTCCACTTCTTATTTCTTCCCTCTTGCTATCTCCTCCTACTTCCCCTATCATCCTTCTGATTGTCCTCTCATTGTCCTCTAATTTGCCTCCTCCTGCTACTCCACTCAGATGTCTTCCTTCCATCATTTCCTTTTTCCAATTTATATCCTCAGAACATCTCCTTCTCATCTCCTTATCAATCTTCCACTTCTGATTTCTTCCTCTCGCTATCTCCTCCTAATTCCCCCTATCATCCCCTCTGATTGTCCTCTGATTGTCCTCTAATTTGCCTCCTCCTGCTACTCCTCTAAGATGTCTTCCTTCTATCATTTCCTTTTCCAATTTATATCCTCAGAACATCTCCTTCTTCTGATTGCCGCCTCTTGCTATCTCCTTCTAATTCCCCTTATCATCCCCTCTGATTGTCCTCTCATTGTCCTCCTTCTCCTGCTTATCCTCTAAGATGTCTTCCTTCAATAATTTCCTTTTCCAATCTCTTTCCTCAGAAAGTCTCCTTCTCATCTCCTTCTTAATCTACCGCTTCACATTTCTTCCTCTTGCTATCTCCTCCTCCTTCCCTTCACTTCGCTTGTCCTTTCATTGTCCTCCTTCCGGGGTCCTCCTCCTCCCCAGCTCTCCTTTCTACTGTACTGTATTTGCAGTCTCCTCCTAGCTGTTTTCCTTATTGTCTCCTGACTCTGCTTGTCTTGAACTCTCTTTGTCCTCCTCCAGCATGCAAGTTCTGATACATAGGGAAACAGAATTGCCTTTGCGCTATGAAAATTTGGAATTCCTCCATACGTCCATTACCGTCAAATTAAGTGATGGTTACAACCCTAAACTTCGACAGGTTGCTTGCTTATGAGTGCATTGTCGACCGCTTGTAGCTGACCATCACTGGCATCAGCCCGACGACTGGCAAACTTTGTGTCCTTACCAAGTCCAAGCCCTGATTGCCAACCGGTCAGGGTGAGAAGGGGTGCAGTAGGGTGTTTTCTGAGTCACATCCTGGTGTGATTGGTTGGCATTTTAGCCAGTCTGCTGGAACTGGCAATGCAAATGAGCACAAGCAATATGCAAATGAGCAAGATATGGCTGAAACGAATTGTTTTCTTTCATACCGTGGGAATCTTTTAATTGTTATGGATTAACAATAACATTGAATAATAAAATTAATGTTTATATTGGTAAGTGATTCGCCTCTGCTAGTTATAGGCATACAGTGGACAATGGGACAAACAAAACAAAGCGACATAACAAGTTTTGCTAATTAATCAAACAATGTGTTTTTGGACATAAACAAAAAACTAATGTTTATGAAAAGTTACATAACCAATCAAGTAAAATTTTAGGAAAATCCAAAGAATCCAATTCAAGGAGTCCCTCCGACACTTCATGTCATCGGCAAAAATAGGGACTCATGGAGTCTGCATTTTACCCCTTTTCTATCCATGCATATTCATGAGACCTGAGACTTTGGTAACCTAGCAAGCAGAGTTTGAATGAAGTCAAGCTGAGCTCTGTGGTGGGAGAATGGTGTTCAGAGAGACCCAGCCATCGGATGCTGATGAGAGCTCTGACATGTCGACTGATGAGGTCAAGCTCTGGTAGCTAGTAGGGCGGTACATGTAGGCCTACATGATGAGAATGACAATTACCCAGGTACAGAAAATTGACAACAAGCCTTTTAGAGTTGCATTATCATTATAGGATAGCCTAGGTCAACGTATTATCGTAGGCTTACCTATTTAATATCAGCTGATTATGTGATAATTTAGTATTTTACATTGTAAGACAACAGCCAAGCTTTGTACCTTGTGCAGGTTTTTTTGGCAAAAGTGGTTGCATTATGATTCATTAAATTTACCCCTACATTGGGTCAATGATTCACTATTTTGAACAGTTTAGTATAATATAGATCTACACTTCGTCACTTACCATGGTTGTGATGATTGTGTTTTTGTCCCAAAGAGCGATTTACAAAATTGCCGCAAGATGTCAGTAAAGTCACTTTTCTTTTTCTTTAGCAGAGAAATCCACAGTGTGGCACTGCAATCTGAGAGGTAAAGGGAGGGGGGCACTTTCCTGAAATTAGCAGACTGAATTCATGAGCAGATGAGTGCTCCCACCAGGAGGTGTGCCAACTTGCCCCTGTGCAGTGGCGTAACTAGAGGTTCGCGAATGGGGGGGCACCTGGGGGGGCACGCGATTCTCTGGGGGGGCACCCATAATACTAATTGTATATTTTAGCCAAGGTTGAAAAGTTCATATGGGGGGGCACCTGGGGGGGCACAGGTCCAATATGGGGGGGCACGTGCCCCCCCGTGCCCCCCCATAGGGACGCCACTGCCCCTGTGCCCAACGTCCATGCAACCTTTGTTAAACCAAAGACAAATGAGCAGCTATGAGCGCAGAGATCACCAAATTGTAACCTCAATTGACTGATGACAACTTCCTCTTTGAGACAGTTCGACAGCAGTCTGCTGGAACTGGCAATGCAAATGAGCACAAGCAATATGCAAATGAGCAAGATATGACAGAAACGAATTGTTTTCTTTCATACTGTGGGAATCTTTTAATTGTTATGGATTAATAACAATATCATTGAATAACAAAATGAATGTTTATACTGTTAAGTGAGTAGCCTCTGCTAGTTATAGGCATACAGTGGACAATGGGACAAACAAAACAAAGTGACATAACAAGTTTTGCTAATTAATCAAACAATGTGTTTTTGTTTTGGACATAAACAAAAAACTAATGTTTATGAAAAGTTACATAACCAATCAAGTAACATTTTTGGAAAATCCAAACAATACAATTGAATGAGTCCCTCTGACACTTCGTGTCATCGGCAAAAATAGGGACTCATGGTTCCACAGCCAATATAGTGATGGGCCATTCAAATTTTGCATGGAGGTGACAATCTTCTTAAAGGAAGCGAGGCTACTGGATGCCCTTGTTTGGACCTGTAGGGAATTCCACAGTGATATGCTGCTTGGAATAAAAGATTTACGATATATTTCTTTGCGCATAATTGGAAAATTCACCTGAAGTGAAGGTGAAGTGGCCCTCGATCTTGTGCTGTAGTTGTGAGCACTGAGCAGGCTTCAGGTTGTCTAAGACACAGAGTGCATGTAGTCTAAGATAAATGTCAAGTAATGTGGGCAGTGATTGTAAAACATCTGGTACAAGTTTCCGTGCCTTCTTGAGGATAAGGGAACCCAGCCTAACTCCCGATAAAGCCCGTCAACGGTCATGAGAAGTAGGCCTATATCTTTTCACACCAGTTGCAATTGAATTTTTTCCAGGGGGGGGGGGGGCAAACCACCAAGACATAAACAGAGTCCATCTGAAGATGTGGGAGTCCTTATTCAACAGCTGTTGTGTTTGCTGTGTCACAATTGTGTTGTTTAAAACTGTTTCATTATCTATGTGTTTGGTGTTTTCTGTCTCATTGTTTTCCAATTTGGCACTGGTCCTTTGTCCAGTTTCCTACAGTTCCTATCAATTATGTGTCATAAAGCTTTCACAGTTCATCTAACATGTTAACATGTCAAACATTGTAAATTCATTTGATTCTCATCTGATAACTCAAAGAGACAACAATATCATTGAAATGTCATGATGCCTACTAAATTGTAAGTAAAGTATTTTATATTATAAATTCATATTTCTGTACATTTTGTTATTCCTATTGTATATTAGTCTATGATAATTATAAATGAGGTATTTAGACAAGGTATTTTCTTTATTATTGTAGATTCACCAATCAACTATCATTTCCCCATTTTTCTTACTATTTCCCCATTTTTCTTCCTATTTTGGGCAATATATCTGCAAAAATGTCCCCAAAATCTCTTCAGGGGGGGGCAACTTGCCCCCCCCCTCTCCTGCCCCCCCTCAAACGTAACATTTTCAAACAATGTTACTTTGACAGCTGATGGTTAGCAATTGAAGTAAGTTATGCTCAGTTTTTTAAAATTTGATGACTACCTATATACCTGAACTGAAGTTTTTTAATTCCATTCGGTATGTGAAATGTTCTGGGAATATTTCTCGGCCACCGAAACCTCCCGTCACGTACATATAAATGTCAAACACTAGATAAGCCCATTGGTAGAAAGCATTGCATAAATCATAAATGGCTGTATATATATGGGTGAAGTCATTTTAAACGAGACCAGCCAGGATTTTGACCTTTAACATGACATAAAAAATTTTTGGCTAGTAATAAGTTCTTTAAAATTCCCTGAGATGTAGAATACAATTTTGTCTTCATAATAGATCCACTTTTACGTGAAATTATGGCTTCATCATTGAGAACAGGACCACAAACTCTCAAAATGGTCCATTTTTGGGGGTGTCAAACGTCACATTTTCAAACAGTGTTACTTTGACAGCTGATGGTTAGCAATTGAAGTAAGTTATGCTCAGTTTTTTAAATTTAATGACTACCTATATACCTGAACTTAAGTTTTTTAATTCCATTCGGTATGTGAAATGTTCTGGGAATATTTCTCGGGCCACCGAAACCTCCCGTCACGTACATCATAAATGTCAAACATGGTCAATCCAGAAAAAATGTTTTCTAAAAATGGGTTTTTTTCCTATTTAAGTGGCGTTTGGTTGATTTGTTTTCCATTGTATCAAGAAAGTCCATGATAAATAATCACATACCAGTCGGCTTTAAAGGGAATATCCAGCTATAGTTAAATAGTCGCAGTCTAAACATGACACCTACATTCAATGAAAAAATTCTCACCTACAGGATGGCAAGATTTCAAACCAAAAATTTTGACACACCCAGTAATATTTTTATGGGTTTGTATGCTGCCAAAATAAGTGTTCCACAAGATTTATCTAAAATGTTTAAAAGGATAACCTACAGAGCAGCAAAGGCTGTGATATGGAGGACGCAAATTTTGAAAGTCAATAATTCAGGGATTCTCACCTACAGGACAGATATGATGTAACGCCACTGATAGAGGTGTTCTGATGTGTAGAGAAGCATCACATCAATCAAAATTTTTTCATTTCACTGTGAATAGTAAGTTTTGTTTCAGAAATTGGCCTTGGATGAAGATACAGTACTGTCACACAACAATATGTGTCATATGTCAAAAAGTATCAAACTTGTACATCATAATGGACAGTACATCATTATTGACCAAGAAGTAATTATTGGTCAATTATGATGTACAGATGAATTTTCATGCTTTTTGATATGAAAAGATTACCAAAGTCGAGAAAAGTTGTGTTAATTAAATTCCCAGACTTTTGTTGTCCTTGTCATGAGATTTCGCACATGCAATTCATTCTTATCAGGCAATAACATAGATTCTTTGATGTACATCACATTTGACACTTGTAATGTCAAATATGATGTACAGCATAAATCTTAAATGTATGACAGTAATATCTTTTGTGGAAGCATGACTCAACAACAAAATTTTGGTAGAATAAAATTTGGTTTAATTAATACTTATAGTGTAGTACACGACTAGTAAATTAAGTACATAAAGTTGTGAGCACCGTCAGGAATAAATGAGGCTAGATATAGGACAATCCGAGAAATGTTTAGAAAATATTTACACAATGAACAAGACAGAGTATACACAAGCACACACAATGTAACAGTCCTTGGTTTAAATGATGGCGAAGGTTCCCTTTCTTGGCTGGGACGAAGTTTCCCCACCACAAGTTGCTTACGGCACCATACTAATATCAGTCAATAATATCGTAAAAGTTGGAATCACACCATTTCACACTTTCAGTATGTGCAGATTTGTCCGTGGCATTCCGCCATCAGACAGCACAATAGTTCACAGTTCCTCCTGTCATTGTCCGCAGTTCCTTGTATGGTGAAAAGAGGTGGTGCAGGGGCAGGACGGTGGGAATTTCCAAAGTTTTTTCGCACGAGGAGACGCCGCTGAGTGCGCATGCGCCGAAGCGGTGCGCTCCGTTCGGGAGAATTGGCGGGGTCATGCCGTTCACCACAAAATGGTTTTCGCTCCGTTGAAAACCTTGCTTTTGTGGAAGCATGACTCAACAACAAAATTTTTGGTAGAATAAAATTTGGTTTAATTAATACTTATAGTGTAGTACACGACTAGTAAATTAAGTACATAAAGTTGTGAGCACCGTCAGGAATAAATGAGGGTAGATATAGGACAATCCGAGAAATGTTTAGAAAATATTTACACAATGAACAAGACAGAGTATACACAGGCACACACAATGTAACAGTCCTTGGTTTAAATGATGGCGAAGGTTCCCTTTCTTGGCTGGGACGAAGTTTCCCCACCAAACAAGACACAACGTGGATTGCGCCAAGAAAAGGGGGAAAGAAGCAGGGGGCAGAGGCTCCAAACGATTACAGCACCACAATGGAACGGATATATTTCTTATAGGCATCAGAGGACCATCGGCCCACATGCTGGATATAAGAATCACTCACTCCTCCTTTAAGAACCAAGTCGGTGGTCCGGCCTACCCGAAAGCTGTGCGTGTTGATTCGTCTCGTTCTGAATGACGACCATCCCTGGAGTTTTCTCAAATATTTCATCACAAAACTTCTAGATATCTGCTTCCCAGCTTTGTCAGAAAAGAAATAGTTACTTTTTGGGCGTTGTTTAGCATAGTTCCACAGCAAAGTGACCGGACATGACTGTTTCTGACTGGTCGCCTTCAGCTCCACCGTTTGGGGGGCTTTGGAATGTTTAAAGCTGAGAAGCGTCACCCTGACCGAAGAGGGGCGAACTTCTGGCGGTCGTAACTTGAAACTGACCTGATTTTCCCGTATAGCATGGTCAGATTTTCCCGATCTAGCCACCTCACTGATACGGAAACAGCCATAGTACAGGATAGACATCAACGCCTTCAGTAACGCCTTTGTGAATTGTGAAGTTCTGAGGCTGTCCACGAGGCCAATAAGTTCCTTAAGCATGTCCTCCGTCAGTGGATCCAACCTTGGTCTTGTCCGACTTGAATTCTTCACACCCCTCATAAACTTACGGAAAAGAAAAGTGGAGGTTGGGTCAGCGACCCCTCTAACCTTATGGGCGAACGAGATTGCTGAAACGTAAGTCAATATGGTCGAATGCTCTTTCCCTGACTTCCTGAGATCCATGACAAACGCCATAACTGTAATTTCTGCCACTGGGTATGACCTCGAATAATGTGAATTAGTTAAGAACTTGTCGAATGCCTTCAAGTGGTGGTCGTAGGCCTTCAGGGTTGTCGGGGCCATCGACAGGTCCAAAGTATTAATTATCTTCAAGATGGTATCACTGCCTCCGGGCACAGGTGCCTGGGGACCGGCACGGGCGAGGGGTTCAGACCATATCGAGTCAACAACTCTGGAGTGACCTGAAACCGAGAAATAGCGTCAGCTATGGTGTTATTTTTTGATGTTATGTAAACAATCTTAAATTTCAAATTCTTCAGCATAAGATTCAGCACAAGGGGGCGGAGAAGTTTCATAATGGTGGGGCTTTTTGATGACTGCTTCTTAATGCATGCGACTATTGCCTGGTTGTCGCAATGAATCAAAATTTTCTGGTTGGCCCAGAGATGGCCGAACATTTGGGATAGTAGTAGAATGGGATATAGTTCCCTGACGGCAATGTTTAGAGACTTCCAATGAGGATTCCACCCTCCTTGGACCCAATGGGGACCGTACGTGGCACCGAACCCCAGGTCCGAAGCGTCGGAGAATAAGTTTATGTCGGCGTCACAGGCTTCAAAATAGGGCGTGATGACTGAAACCCCATTATAGTCCCTGAGAAACTTAATCCACATGCGGACATCCTCCCTTATGTCTTCTGTCACCCTTATGGTGGAAATCAAAGTAGTGCCCTTTGTAGCATCTATGAGTCGTCGGAGAAATGGTTTGCCTATTGGCACGACTGAGGTAGCAAAATGGAGCTTTCCTATTAAGCTCAGTAAGGACCTGGTTTTAACTGTGTCGTCTGTGAGTAGGGCTGCTGCATCCTTGCTGTATCGCACCAGCTTATCCTTCGGTAGACTAGCCACCATGGACCTAGTGTCTAAATGGATGCCCAGGAACACTAGCTGTTGTACCGCCATCTTAGAGGTCTTAGCATCCACCAACGGAATTCCTAATTCCTGGGATAGAAAGATGAATTTTTTCAGGGAGCAGTTGCAATCCAGCTCATTTGACTCCAAGATAAGGAAGTCATCCAGCACTTTCACTATATTCTTTATGCCGAAAACGGACATGATGTAGGCTAAGGCGTCTGAGATTAATTCAAAAATAGAACACGATTCAGCCATGCCCATCGGTAAATACTTGTCATAATAATACACATTGCGCCATTTGAAGCCCAGTAGGTGGTAAAGACTTGGATGAATGGGAACTATCCTATAAGCTGATTCAATGTCCGCCTTGGCCATAAAGCATCCGCGGCCCAACTGGATAATAAGTTTTAGTGCCGATTGGAGGGTTGCATATTTAACCGTTTTAAATTGTTGGTCAATCCCACCATTCACAGACGATACGTCGTAAGGATAAGAGAGATTGTGGAGTAGGCGGTAGGTGCCAGGTTCGGATTTCTCCCTCAATGATAACGGGCTGGACTTAAAGTTCTCGAACGGTGGCTCAGAATACGGTCCTGCAATCCTGCCTTTTGCAATCTCACTTGCCACCTTCCTGTCTACTGCTTCTGGGCTCAGATTTGCCGACTGGGAGTTGCGGGCCTCAAAGGGCCCCTCTTCTCCTGCAAAATGGAACTTGAATCCGTGCGTGAATCCTTCCACGATTTTCTCCTTGCTTGGGAAGCCCACCAAGAGCTTCGCCAGTAGGGGCACATTAACTGGCGTTACTACTGTAGACTGAACAACTGAAGATGTAGGTGCCCGTGGCATTCCGCCATCAGGCTCCACATCAGACTGGCACACATCTAAATGTTTACTACTCCTGGACAATGTAAGTTTTTGTTTTGTCATTGAAGCTTTCCCACTGCAACCTTTATGTGGATCACCCCGTAGCATTCCGCTATCAGGGCCACCACTTACCGGGGTCTCACATTTCCTCACACTACTGTTTCTTTTGCTTGGACTCTTTCGAGTCCCCCGCTGGTTGGGTATCCGACTTGCGTTGGTCTGGCCTCGACTTAGGCTGCTGGTTGCACATGTACTGGGGGTGTCTTCCTCCGCAAATTTCCAAAGTTTTTTCGCACGAGGAGACGCCGCTGAGTGCGCATGCGCCGAAGCGGTGCGCTCCGTTCGGGAGAATTGGCGCGGTCATGCCGTTCACCACAAAATGGTTTTCGCTCCGTTGAAAACCTTGCTATATTAAATTAAGAATTATCATGTATTTTGGCTAGCTTCCTTTACTAATGCAGTTTATCTCAACAATACATTGTGTTTGGTTTCGTTCAGCCAAGATTAATAGGCGTACATCATAATTGACACTTCATGTAAAATTCTTCTGATTATTTGTATTTTTACTGTTGTTATGAATGAGGATTTTAACAAATCTACTTTACCTTACTTATTCCTTTATATATTTTATGGAATTTCAGAGAATTTAAGTTCTAGCTTGAGTCGGTTATTCATATTCAGTGTTTGGTGCATGTGTGTAGCTTCTGGCAACTTATTTTCCGGCTTCTTGGTGAAATCTCTCTTTTGTGTTATATTAAGGGAATTAACATTTGACACTTGTTTGTTTTTATTGAAATGTTTATAATTGCATTTACTGGAAAAGTTTATAAAATACACAATTTGACATAATTTTTGAAACTTGGTCAATTATGATGTACGTGTGACAGAATTCTCACCTACAGGACATCAAATATGATGTAACGCTAAAAATATGCCTATATCTTTTACACAACAGGTTAGATGGCTTGGATTTTACCATTCTCTCATACATTCTGCATGTTTTTACATTTTAATCCAAAAATTTACCGAGTATACCTATGTGCTTTATTTTGACAGAACATTCAAGAAGCAAAATTGACGAACATATATTTTTGTTCCGTCAATATGTGTATTTCAAAGCAAAATGGTAATTTGTTGGCTAAAATTGTTTTAAATGATCATCTATACCTGGAACAATGATTATATGATCAATGTTTGCTATTATCAACAATAGGGATTAAATAAATTGGAGTCAACCAAAATTTCTCACCTATGTGACGACATAGACTCTCCTCAGCAAAATTCTATTTAGGTCAGTTTCAGTGTAACTTAAGGACATAAAAAGTATATTTCATAAAAATTAAGACTATGGAGCACTGGCTGAATGAGGAATGCATCCTAAAACATGAATTTAAAAATTTACCCTTATGTGACACTTATGGCCTCATTTAAAATGACTTCACCCATATAAGAGAAGAACTTGGCAATAAGAAGGATGTTGGATGATCAGTTGATGTATATGCACAGGCACAGCGCATCTGTGTGGGGTGTGCTGCCAGGCAGCCTTTGAGCATGTACAGGACATATATATATGATGTAACGTCACTGATAGAGGTGTTCTGATGTGTAGAGATGCATCACATCAATAAAAATTGTTCATTTTGCTGTGAATAATAAGTCAAATATGATGTAACGCAGGTTAGATGGCTTGGATTTTACCATTCTCTCATATATTCTGTGCGTTTTAACATTTTAATCCCAAAATTTACCGAGTATAGGCCTACCTATGTGCTTTATTTTGACAGAACATTGAAGAAGCAAAATTGACGAACATATATTTTTGTTCCATCAATGTGTGCATTTCAAACAAAATGGTAATTTGTTAGCTAGAATTGTTTTAAAAGATTATCTATACCTGGAACAATGATCATATGATCAATGCATGTTTGCTATTATCAACAATAGGGATGAAATAAAGTGGAGTCAACCAAAATTTCTCACCTGTACGTGATGACATTGACTCTCCTCAGCTAAATTCTGTGTGGGGCAGTGTCAGTGTAACTTAAGGACATATAAAGTATATTAAATTTTCAAAAAAATTAAGACTATGGAGCACAGTCCCAATTGATGAGAAATACATCCTAAAACATGCATTTACCCTTATGTGACACTCATCATTTTGCGGACTTTTGCACGTAAAAAAGTCCAAATAAAATGAATTTAAGCGTGTTTTTAAACATTTTTTATTCGTTAAAATTTCTTACCCCCCCTTGGAAGTGTTGTCAAAAATTAATACCCCCCCTTGAAACACGCGTGAAAAGTTAGTAGGGGCCTACCCCCTCGGCCAAAACTCCCACCCCCTCCAGTCATAATTCTGAACGGTCCCTAAGCTTATAACCTCTTCTGTGCTCTAATATGGGCTATTTTAATTACAAGGAAGGCTCTATAGTACCTGCATCTTTGATGTCATGTTTTTAGAACACAGCTGTCTGACTCAAAGATGTCCTATTTAATTTTTTTATTCCAGAAATGTTGCAACCAATTTAGTTCTTGTGTTGTGCAAATTATCAATTTTCTGTTAATAATGTTTTATTTAGTAAAACACGTTTCAACGCAGTGGAACGCTTTTGTCGAACAGTGGAGAAGCTTTCACCCCATCGAGCAGTCATACATGCAGGACGTAAAGCCCCACTCATCCTTCCATCCATCCAGTCGAGCGGTCAGTCCGTCTGATCAGTGTTTTACTCGATCTTCACGCTGCCCCCTAGCGCATGCGCCGTGGGACTTTCTTCTTAAAAAATTTTTTGGTGGAGATCCACACATGATTGTGAGATCTGTGGATTTCATGGATATGACATAATTATCAGAGCTGCCATGCAAATTCCTTTGTAACCTTACATCTGGAATACTTCAAGTTCGATTTGGAGGGGCTTTGAGGCACGGAGGAAGCAGCATTGGTCCAGGGAAACGTTTTTCTGCATCGTTCATCGGGCCCAGGGAAACCCACGCATGGCGAATCCACGTGGCTTGATCAACCACACATAGCGTCGTATCCTAGCAACCTATATAGATTTGCACTCGTTGACACTATGTGACGTCACCCAGGCTTTTGCTCACCACTGATGACGTCATGATTTGCTGCAGTGCCCCTGGTGTCTAGAAACAGTCTCCTGCCGGTACCCCAAATGTCCTAGAGTCTTGACTGTTCTGGATTTCACTGTTGGGCGCAGATCCAAAGGTCCAAGAAACCAGCCAGTTACCACCTGTCTCACAATACTGGTTTATAAGGGAAGTAAAAATTTCGAATATCTGCCAAGTCCTCTTATTAAAAAAAAGAAAAAAAATCCTTAGGGCTCATGGTGAATTACCACAGCCTTATTTTTACTCTCAAACATTTATATTTACTATGTGTTAACCACACCAACTCCCTATTCCACATAAAAAATTTTAAAATTAAAAAAAAAAAAAAAAAAAATCTTAGGGCTCATGGTGAAATACCACAGCCCGATTTACTCTCAAAACCTCTATATTTACTTATGCGTCAACCACAGGAACTCCTCATTTAAATAGCCTGGTCAGCACTTTACAAAAAAAAAAAAAAAAAAAAACTGGCTATCAAGATCAATCATTCATATTATTATATTTATATTTTTGACCACCAAATTTCTTACTTATTCCTTGTACATCCTTAAAGATGATCCTTTAACATCCATCCACCCACCTATTTTGGGATCAATTATTTACTACCGATCACCACAAGATTTGTGATCAATTGATATATATATATACATTTATATACTTCCCCGTCATCACTTGTGTGATCATTGATAATTTTTCCGGTCACCAATGATTTTTGTGATAAATTTTTTATTTTCTTTCCGACCCTCTGATTTTGTTGTGACCGTTTTTATATTCATTCCGATCACCACTGATTTTGTGATCAATTATATTCTTTCCGATCACCACTGATTTTGTGATCAATTATATTCTTTCCGATCACCACTGATTTTGTGATCAATTATATTCCTTCCGATCACCACTGATTTTGTGATCAATATGTTTTTCCGATCACCACTGATTTTGTGATCAACTATTTTACATTACTTTCGCTGCACATATTAATTACTCTTATTCCAATTCCAGACTTCAGCTCATCTCAACCATTCTCACCACAGAGGAACACGTTTGTTTCTGATGGCGAATTTCACAGCGAATCTTCTCTTGGCCCTTAACAAGATTGGATTCTTCTTCGGTGGTTTCAAAATACTCACCAATTTCATCCTCTTCTTTTAAAACAACTTGAACTATCTATATTCTATTCTAATATATATATAATATATATATCTAATATAAACTCCCTAATTATTTATATTTCTACATTTACTCACCATATTATTTTTCTATTGTTTCTCAATAGATTCAAGATTTGATATACTTACCTTATAGTATATAACTTTTCGGCACTATCAAATGTGTATACGATAATTGATTAATTTTTCTTTAATCTTACTCTTCGATCACATAAAAATGTTTAAAAATCAAAATCAATTTATTTGATTTATCTTAACTAACACAACTTTGCCTAATGTTTGTTCACTCACTCCTCGTGATTTTTATATTGATTTTCCAGATGCCCAAATCGGCAGATTGCCTTGATCCATCACGCCACTCGCGGTAAACAGGATAAGTCATTACTGCCATTATTCATCCTCATGGTGTAATGCCACAGGATAAGTTCTTTCACCTATTATTCTTCCTCGTGGTTTTAATGCCACAGGATAATTTATTATCCCGGCTATTCATCCTCATGGTGTAATGCCACAGGATATGTAATTATTTCAATTATTCATCCTCATGGTTTTATGCCACAGGATATCCGATTTACTGTAATTTATCGTCTTCAGCCTTTAATGCTACATGATAAGTTCTTACTCCCAGTATTCGTCCTCATGGTGTATGCCACAGGATAAGTTATTACTACCATTTCTCATCCTCATGGTGTAATGCCACAGGATACGTTATTACTGCCATCATTCATGGTTTAAGGCCACAGGATAAGTTATTACTGCCATTTCTCATCCTCATGGTGTAATGCCACAGGAACGTTATTACTGACATCATTCATCCTCAGGGTTTAATGCCACAGAATAAGTTATTGACTGCCATTATTCATCCTTGCGTTCAATGCCACAGGATAACTTATTAGGTTTCTCATCCTCATGGTGTAATGCCACAGGAAACGTTTCTATTCCCATTTCTCATCCTCATGGTGTAAGCCACAGGTTGAGTTGTTAAAGCCATCATTATTTACCCAACCGTTTAATTCGCACTGGTTACCATGATTCCATGTCCTCTTTCTCTTCTCCTCCTCCTCTCCTCATCTTCTTGGCGCAACCCTCTTCGCGGGTTGTTTGGCCTGTCACTACGTTCTTCCCCAAGAAGTGAGGATTTTCGGACTTCTAATCTCATGTCTATATTGAACTCTTATGTTTGTTACTCATTTGTATACTCAATGTGTGCCATTTACAAATAATTTCAATGTATATACAGCCTTTAAAACTCACGCTGGACCGTCTGCCCGAGGCCAGTAAAAAAGAGGTCGGGCCTGTGAACTCAAAGTTTCACTGGCCCGTGTGCCTAGTGAACCTGGCAGCAGCCAAAATGCCAAATTCGCGGCAATTCAGACTCGTAATTAACAGCAATTGGCCCTGCATGAATGCACCCCACCCAATCCTCCTAGTGTCATCCTTGCAATGACTGATTGCTAGTATGATTGCTATTGAAGTTTCATTGGTATTGAAGTGTCAATGGTATTGATCTGTCTTGTATCTGAAGTGTTATTCTGAAGTGCAATTATGTTTAACACCTTCAAGTACAAATCTTCCAATTACAGTAAGTAGGCCTACTACTGGTACACTACAATGCAGTAGTTCATGTGATATAGACAAAGATTATTTCTTTATTTGACCTCCATTATTGGGGAAATAAACTGATGAAACAGATTTAGCCTGCACATTTTTAAACACAGTCAGATTGGGACTCCCAGTCTTTGCTAATGGGTGACACTGGGAGACCAATATTTTCAGAGATGTATATGCATACTTTGTTATAAATCTTAAATTTGTCAAATTTAACAAGGGAATTATTTTTACTTTTGGAATTAAAGCTCTAGCACTTGTCGATTAAACATATAGAAAGGCTGTTTTTTTTTCCATGACTTTCCGTAAAAACGGTTGCAAAATAGTGCATATCACCTGAAATAAGACGGGCCGGTAAAGTTTCTGACGGTCCGGTAAACCTCAGTTTTTACCGGCCCGCATGCCCTGTGAAAGGTCAAAGCGAGTTTTAAAGGCTGTATATATTTATTCGATTTACATATTTACCAAATTCATTTCATGTCAATTAATATTTACCAAATTCATTTCATGTCAATTATTAAATAAACATTTTAACTCCATCACTTGTCTTCGGAGCGTCTTCGACAAAAACACGTTTCAACGCAGTGGAACGCTTTTGTCGAACAGTGGAGAAGCTTTCACCCCATCGAGCAGTCATACATGCAGGACGTAAAGCCCCACTCATCCTTCCATCCATCCAGTCGAGCGGTCAGTCCGTCTGATCAGTGTTTTACTCGATCTTCACGCTGCCCCCTAGCGCATGCGCCGTGGGACTTTCTTCTTAAAAAATTTTTTGGTCCCACCATCCACCCCGGCAACCTCCCACTGTTCCTTTGATTACTCTCACCTGATATTGTGCTACTATGACCTTCGGACTATTCCTGCCGCCACTCTCAGATATTTGAATATTACGGAGTGAGGCCTGTCACTACGTTCTTCCCCAAGAAGTGAGGATTTTCGGACTTCTAATCTCATGTCTATATTGAACTCTTATGTTTGTTACTCATTTGTATACTCAATGTGTGCCATTTACAAATAATTTCAATGTATATATTTATTCGATTTACATATTTACCAAATTCATTTCATGTCAATTAATATTTACCAAATTCATTTCATGTCAATTATTAAATAAACATTTTAACTCCATCACTTGTCTTCGGAGCGTCTTCGACAAAAAACGTTTAATTTGAGACCCCGGTAACCTGGTTGACAATCAATAAACCACAGGCCAAGCAAGATCACTTTTTAAAAATGTATAGAATCTAATAGTCCGACTCAAGGAACCTTACCCTATGTCAAACGCAGGCACTTCAGCAGATTATTTGGCCTAAAAGGTTTGCAAATATTTTTTATCAAATTATGTATGGCTTCTTATCTTAGTTTGGCGCCCTGATCAGCCCTAGCGGCGATTTGGGCCGGTAACCAGACTACTTCCTATCTCTGACAGTGCCCCCCCCAATTCATATTCAACGAACACATACAACTCCGCATGTCCCAGTTGGTTGTTCCATTTGGTGCGTGGACGGGTTTGGCTGTTCATCAATTCAACATTGTACCATTGATTTTGTTACACTGTAACCTACATTGTAATAAAATCAATGATTGTACATGTGTATGAATTGTTGTGAATTTGGAGTGAGGTAGGTTAATTGGATTGATATCTTGATATAAATTTAGGCTACCATAAAGGCTAATTTAAGATAGGGGAAGTGTACCTATATTGGACCACCTAACTTCACTGTTCCATTTCTCACACAGGGTAATACCGTAGGCCTACATTTAGCTACATTTTGTGTACAGTAAAATGCAGTGAGTTTTTGTCCGGGTACATGCCGGGGCACTTTCCATCGCAATCACTCACAATATAATACAAGATCAATAGACAATTCTTTCATTATTCCAAGAACAATAGGTATAGCAAAACACAATTTCAATGTCATCGGTGCCAAAGAATGGAATGGACTACCATCTAATATTAAACTTTCATTAAATAAGGACACTTTTAAAAGAGCAATTCGCATTTACTTAAAAACTCAAGCTCATGCCATGGAAAATGATGATTTTGTATATTCTTAATTTTCTGTATATATGTATGTAAATATTTTTATTATTATTATTTTTTCATTTTATATAATGTATTGAATTATTGTGATGTTATAAAAGAAAGCCTTTGTTGATACATGCCATTGTATACCAGTGGACCACAGTGGAAATAAGGGGTAACCCTTTTCTGTGCTATCCACGGTTTGTATTGTATTTCTTTGTATTTATATATGAACCGAATAAAATCAAATCAAATCAAATATATATGTATAGCTCCCGGGGGGGGGGGCCCGGTACTCACTCTATAAGAGTGTATGGTAATGGTTTTTTGGCCTTCTTGGATTAAAATGGTTTTGGTTTTTTGACAATTCTGATTAATTTGGTTCTGGTTTTCGCAACCCCAACATGTTTGGTACCGTTAGAATCGGTTCAAAAGAGGATTAAAATGGTTTAAAAACCATGAAGATTAAATTGGTTTGCAAAAATTTTTAGTGAAGGATTAAAATGGTTAAATTAATTCATTATTAGTCAGCAATTGGGGACTCCGTACCCTAATATCTAATGGTTCTTAGTCTTTTACTTTGAGATAAACAATAAACCCGTTGGCCTATGTCACAATGTGGTGTAATTTACATCATGTGAATCTTTGTAGCCTACTGTAGTGCTAAAAAAATGTACAATATATGTTTATGGTGCAATCTGATTAACTGTGGTGTAATTATATGCTTTATCATGTTGGTAGGCCTACACTGTTAGTGTATACATGGTTTATAGGCACTGGGCCTATAGATAAATATATATAGGCCTGATCTGATCAATTCATGTCAATTTGCAGAAAAGAGACAGAAGATATTACACAAACGGGATTTCCTTCAAACTCTTCAAGAACTGTGGAAGAAGTGTGAAGTGTAATAAACAACATAAATACGTGTAAGTATTAGGCGGTTATGATAATAATACAACTACAAAATTAAGTAAGTTTGACAGTAAATCACACAATATGTTGTTAACGTAAATACAGTAACTATATTTTGCGATATACACAGATACTGCCTTTAAAACTTGCTAGTATAGTTTACTAGTTCAAGGTTAAGATTACTGAACTAGGCAGACAGTCCAGTGGGAATTTAAAAAGCTGCAGGTACAGTGGTTCTTGTGTTAAAGGACCCCCGTTAATGGTTTTATAAGACCGATTTATCTTAAGTTACCACAAGTCACTAGTAAGAATAAAGAATGTGATTTTATCCTGCAGGAAATAATGGTGAGGAAGATTAATCCAGGTGAGCCTGGGGCGTCTGGGTCTCGGCAACCTGGAAGTTTTGGAGGAGCTGAAGGATCGACCAGGGGCTCAGCTTCCAATTATGATGAAGTGGATCATGTCCAAGTGCAGCCTGAAAGTGGCGGTGTTCATGGGCGTACTCGTGAAAATGTTAGTTTAGTGGGCGCTTCTGTTAGTCGGGAAAGGTCCCTTTATGATGGACGTCAAACCTCGTCTCAAAGTTTGAGTGGTCAGGTTCAAGCAGACAGTGGATACTTAAGTCACGTTGGTCCAATATCTACTCGTGGTGATTATTACCGAAGTTACCATGTTGATTATAAATCTGATGAGCAGACTAAGTGCGAAGGGTCTCCCTTTGTGCAGTCCTTGTCAGACAGTGGCGCCTCCTGGCCTTCCATTGAGCCCAAAGAAGTCGACTTGGCAGAGAAACGGAATACGCTGCATCAAAGTTCTCAGCCGTTACCCACAACTCAAGAAGCACCAAGGACGAGTATGTCTTTACTGGAGGCTAAAATGATGAGAATAGAAATGTTAATAGTAAGTCAGGATCATGAAGGAGACAATGAATTAATGATGGCAGCTATCAAAAAGGTGGAGCCCTACGTTTTGATATTAATCCAATGCCTTATAAAGCGCAAAGCTACGAAATACCTTAATATGTCTAATGACCTGCATCAAACGATACTTTACTTGGCTGTTTACAATAATTTACAAAAAGTTTTGAGTCTGTTAGCAAGCATAGACGAAGTTGAAAAGGACTGTCGTGATCTTAAGGGCAACACGCCGCTTCACCTTGCGTGCCAAAAAGGATTTACCGAACTTGTGGTCATACTCACTGCGGACTCAGCAAACAAAAAGACAAGAGGACGGAGACAAATTGGATATACAAGAACGCGGCCACCAGAGTCAGAAGAATCAGAAGACTCGATAAAAAGCAAATTGACAGGATTACAATTAGCCGAGTTGCGTAATTACAACAACTTGAATTGTCTGCATGTTGCAGTGTTACATAAACAGCTACCCGTGGTTGAGCACTTGGTCGGTAAACTCAAAATGGATCCCAACGCTCAGGGTGGCTCCAGAGGAATGACGCCATTACATATAGCCGTAGAAAATAACGATGCTCCCATGATAGTGTATCTGATTGTGACAGCTAAGGTGGACATCAATCTGCAGACGTACGACAAGTGGTCGCCCATGCAGTTTGCAATGTGCAGAAAGCAGGACGAAATTGTAAAACTTCTCATGCAGCATAAGGCTCATACTGGGGACTACTGGGATTGCCATGCCCTGTTGCAACCCTCTGCAACTAATTATAATGATGATGATGATGACGATGATGATAGCTGATATTAGTTTATGTTAAAAATAATCATATATTAATATTATTGCAGAAACTGAGATAGCTTCATCCACTCAGCAATGTTCCAAATTCCAATTAATGGTTAAATATTATTTTGCTGGCCATGCTGGCTGATGGAGTCAACTGGTTAATTGCAACTTAATTTGGTGACACTGGTGTCAATGTTTATCTCATTTAAAAGTATGATTATTCTTAACTGTTGTATATCCTTGATTCGTTGAGCAGCTAGCTATTTCTCAGGAACTTTAAAATGCACTTGGGACACAAGGAGTTATAAATAATTCTTAATTATTAGTTATTGATAACCTTCAAGTATTAGTAAGCTAGCGATTTAGTATAATTGGGTGCTTAAAAGTAGTGTGATTAGGAATGGACGGTAGTGTTGGAACAAATATTTTTGGGATCGAAAGTAGTGTGGTTTTGTGAGGGTTGTGTTTCAAGGTTGATTGTGTTGTTAATTAGTTTGGCATGTTATAAGCTTTTGTAACTATTAAGTTAATTAGTATGGCATTGGAAAGTAGTATGCATTTCATGTGGTAAAGTGAATTACATCAGCCAATTAACTTGGGTGCAGTCTTGGAATGTGAGAAGTAGCAGCTGTTGTTGATTAACATGATTAATAATTATTATTGTTTAAAAGTCATGACTACATTGTTGAAATACGGGAAAAATTATCTAAAAATGAATCTTATTTCACCTTCTACTCAATTCAGACATAGTTACTTTCTAATCTGGTAATTTCCTGCTTTTTCAAAATTTGTCACACTAAATATTGTGTCACCAGACTGTCACCTGAAAATTGCTTATCATGAACTGGTTAGTGTGGCTTGTTTTTCTATGTGCAATTTTGAAGCGTACCTCTACATATATTATATTTGGATAAAAAATTATTGTCAAATGAATATATTTATATGTTGTATGATATTGATTGTGAGACTTTGATCACCTGCCTTGTATAAATATGATGAATGTGAAATTTTTGAATGTGAAATTTGAAATGAATATTTAGCATGTTTAGATTGATATTGTTTTTCCTCAGATTGATTGCATATTCATATATTGGTCTAGAAAGTTATAAAACTAATTTAGGAATTCTAATTAGAAACTACATCAGCGGGATATACATGGTAATAATTAATTGACAATATTGGGGAGGTCCTGAATATATGAGGTAATATGGGAAATTGGAGATTTAATTAAGCATTTTCTATATCAAGCGGGGGTTGTGTGTGACAATATATAACACATTACGGGAAATTAATGATGCAGAAATTTGCCTGATATAATTATACAAATGTTAATTTGGGTATTAAGGGGGAATATTAATGAAACTAGTCACCTGGTTAACATCACATTTTGGTCGTCAGCCCTTGTGGGTGCGGTATTTCTAATTGTAGGCCCCTATTTTAATTATAAATTTTATCTTTCACGTACATGTGTATGCAATACTATTTATGGGGTTTTGTGGTTCATTCTGGCATCCTTATCATCTCGTGGAATATTATGTAAAATGGTACAGAGGTGCACGTATGACCAACGTCAGTATAAAGACAAGTGATGAGTAGGTACAACCACTGACAACCGAGGTTTGTCTGTGATATGACCGACCATATTTGGTGGCCTTTGACCAGGTCAGAGGCTATTTTATATCATATATGGTAACATGTCCAATGAAACATGATCAGCTGATCTGCTGATGAGGTGGACTCTTAAGCCCCGGTGACCGGGGTCCAAATAGTTGTCATGGCTGCGAACCATGTGGTTGCATGTGAAGTGAGTCATGTGACTCAATTTGAACTCGCGTAAGCATGTCTGACTCTAGTTGTGTCATGAAATGTCAACCAAAAAAAAGCCGCAATACATGCACTAGAGTACAGACTGCTAAGGCCCTAGCACATGTGTAGCATCATTCTGGGGAAATTTACAAGCAGAAAGCAGACTTTACTTTCACTCGTAGATCTCAGCTTCTAGGAGTAATTAACATTGTGCCGAAAAGTACGAAAACTACACTCTCACATATTAACATATCATGGGTCTTCACATGGTTTGGGACCTGCCACTGAGTTTTAATTGGTAATTAGCTTTAACTATGATTAGATGTTTGTGCCATGATGTTTCATAATTATATATGTGAATAATGGAGACCTATATTCTATAACTTTTTGTGTTATTTGCTTTACTACTTTTTTGCTGTCAAATTCTATAATCCCCCTGTTCAGTATTCATTGAATTAATAAATTATTTTTTGTATAAAATATACATGAGGATTATATTTGTTTTTGCTCATAAATTCAGTTTTATGGTTTTCGTTATTGTCAAAATGAGTTAAATGACAACTTATGTGTGTCTCTCTGTAAAATGTAGTCATTTGTTTGTCATGTTACAGAGAAATAATGCCATCATGATTATATTTGCATTTGTGTGTTTGCAGTTACTTCAAACTGTATGATTGGATCTTGCTATTGTTGAGTGTTGATTGAGAGGTTATGGGGGCACCAGTGCTGTCTCTTTTGTCAGGGCGATTCTGAGGGAATAATTCAGAATGAAAATTTGACTTCCCAAAGCTGAACGCTGCATTGGTCGGATTTGGGTCCCATGGGAGTCCGGGTATTTCTAACCCTATCTCGATTTACATTTGGCAATTAGCATTTTAACTTAAGCGCCAAGCTCCTTATTATATATAATTATCAAGTTTTTCATGCCCAGGAAGTATGGGGTAGGTGTTATCTTGCAGGAAGCTGTGAAAAATATGATCATAAATATTATTATGCAGTGTGGGAATACAATTTTCATGTCATATGGTATGTTTGATAACATAATTAATGTGCATGATTTCTAAAATGAGCATTTCCTTTCAAATACGAAATTATATGTGTAATTGAATTTATTGGCCAAATTACCTTGCAAGTAACCATGGTATTGCATAAAATGTTTTAGAAATTAACTACCTGAAAGTCCTTTTCATATATATATATATATATATTTAGATAGAAATCAGGTAGTGAAAGTGAAGAAATAATGCCACTCCTTCCTTGCCTGGTAGGCCTATTCATTTAGATTTTCAAAATTTTTGGTAATTGTTTGCCCTAGCCTATCCTATCACTATCAAAAACTGTTTTAATGACATGTGATGATTAGTGACACTGCATAATGATGTACTATGTCATAATGATGATCGATTGATTTACAATAGTAAATGTTACAGTCATGGTGTCATGTCCTGTATCTCTGGACCTTATTTTGCTTTAAATGGGGGCAGAATGTGCTGTGTGGAAACACAATGTCATGCTCCAGTTTATGCTACAAGGCCCAGAAATATACAGGACAGTTATTTTTCAATGCAGAAATTGTCCCAATTTCCCAAACTTTTGAATATAGGCAGTAGTAAATGGCTGTTGTATGCAGACTGATTGCTTCAAGCCTTAGGCCTGATTGCACAGAGTTGTTTATACCCATAGCTAAAACTACAAGCTATGTAAGCTTGAAGGAATTGTGCAACCATCTCACTGAAAATTCAAATTTTAAAGTCTGGGGGAGGTCAAGTCTGTGGAGTTACCATTTTGTCATTTCTCGCAACAGAGGGCTGATTGGGCAAAGTGCACTTTAGTGTATGTTAAGCGGATAGCCTATTGTTTTGTCACTGACTCAATTATGAACAATTGTCTTAGTCACCATCTTAGAACACAGATTGAGTAGGGGACAGGAAGGCTGTGCACCTGCATAAGCATAAGGCTGTTCCTTAGCACTCCCAATGGGGTGCAGAATCACAAAAGTATTTTACAGCGGCCCATTTCTGCTTGACTAAATGCCTTGGGTCTGACTCCTAATCGGGATGATTTGCTATCAACACGATCAAGGTGCCAAGATTGCTAGGATCGAATTGCAGAAAATGATGGAGCAGGCAGTGAGCAATCTCGATGGACAAGCTCTGTCATTTAATGCTAGGAGTTGAAGGAAATTTGTGAAATTTGCCCAAAGCTGGAGTTAAACCTGGATCCCACATACTTTGAAGCATTAATTCTCTTTACCACTGAGCTTTTTAATGTGTAATTGCTCTTGAGATATGCACCTGTTAGGTTGTAATATGTTGAACACTAATATAATTGAGGTGGTTAGTTTTAAATGTCAACCAATGAACAATCTCATATTATATACAACATGTTTGGATAATGGGTCAATTGAGACTCTTCTAGTTATGAAAATACATAGTTTGCGTATGAGGCACCTTATTGTAATCTGTTCTGAACTACCATCATAAGTTAATGTTTAGCGAAATGTTTGGTTTTGAATCCATGGATTCTTGTTATAAATAATTGAGGAGATCTGATGATTATATCATTTAACTTCGGTTAAAACATGAGGATCTCACTTTCTCGATTGGATAGTAATGTCGATTGGATGGTATGTCGATGATGGAGCTTTTGCATATAATCGGCTCAGTGGTACACCTTCATGCTTTGATGTGGCTGGTCCCAGGTTTAATTGCAGCTTTGGGTTTTGGTGACGAGGATACATTTCAACCATCTTTATCTCAAGATTCTTACCTATTTGAAATAACCCATGCAGGAGGTTACATATCATCACACATCTTCCTTCAACCAAGGCTTAACAGCTTTTTGTGAAAATTTTTCTTCTCACTTTGGATTTGTATCTCACTTTTCGCTTTTGTCTCATTCTGGATTAATATTCAGCACGACTGCCAACCCTTGGGATTTTAATCTCTCAATTTTTGATTGTTGTTTGAAAATTATTTCCCAGGAAATGCGAACTGCAACTTTAATACATACTTTCAAAAGGATGGCTGAAGTTATATAATCCAATATACATGGGTAAATTGCCAAAGTGGAGCGTCTTATCTCCCTTGTCTCATCTATCAACCATCAAGACTGTCAAGAGCAGCGAGAAGTATCCTCGGAGACCATGCTTCATGATGCTTGTCTGTGCATGCCTTGTGTGAATGAGATCATATTTCTTTGTGCTGGATTAAGTTGGATTTTGCTCATTTACATCAAGGTCATGCTGCTCTTGGTTTGAGCTACACTTCACAGGATTTCACTTCAGTCACTTAAGGATCATATGTGGACGAAAGTCTGTAACATCGGAATCTACTGTCATTGGGTCTCTGCATTATTCCTCTCTGTACAGTCTTGGAAGTACCGGGTTCTGCTGAAATTTGTTTATGGCACTTTACGGCTATATATGGCTCTTGATGTCCAATTCAAATCTCAAATGCTGCTTGAAAGTGAGTGAAATGGGGATGTTTTGCATCACTTGTTTTGCATCACATGTTTCACTTACTTTCAAAGAGCACTGTATGTTTATGTTGACGTTCATCTTATAGTCCTTGGAACTATCTATAATCTTGTTTTGTTGCATAAAATGTTTCATAAAATGTCTTCTGGTAAGGCATGTGATTTTCATCTCCCCTCCCCCCTCAATTCTCTTGGCCCTAGCTATGTACTTTGATGCTGTGTCAAATGCCAACTTTGGGAGGTGTACAGAGATGAAAATGCTAGACATGGCATGTGATTTTCATATTACTTGACAAGCATTGTTATTATAAGAAAGATCTTATGGTATGGTATGGTTTCATCTATTGTTTACCTTAAATGTGTTGCGATGTCCACATGTGTGAAATGTGCTTTGATTGAGATATAATATTGTGTATTGTGAGGTGCATGTGTCTGAGATGTGCAAGATGGAATGTATGGTTTCATCCATAGAATTGTCTGTGTTTTGTGAGGTCCACAGACCTGTATGAAATGTGCTCAGATGGAATACATTGTCTGTGCATTGTGAGTTGCATGTGTCTGTGATGTGCAAGATATTGGAGATATGGTTTCGTCCACAGGAATGTCGGTGTTTTGTGAGGTCCACAGACCTGTATGAAATGTGCTCAGATGGTATACATCATCTGTGAATTGTGAGGTGCATATGTGTCTGTGATGTGCAAGATATTGGAGATATGGTTTCGTCCACAGGACTGTCTGTGTTTTGTGAGGTCCACAGACCTGTATGAAATGTGCACAGATGGAATACATTGTCCGTGCATTGTGAGTTGCATGTGTCTGTGATGTGCAAGATATTGGACATATGGTTTTGTCCACAGGACTGTCTGTGGTTTGTGAGGTCCACAGACCTGTATGAAATGTGCTCAGACAGAATACATTGTCCGTGCATTGCGAGTTGCATGTGTCTGTGATGTGCAAGATATTGGACATACGGTTTTGTCCACAGGACTGTCTGTGGTTTGTGAGGTCCACAGACCTGTATGAAATGTGCTCAGACAGAATACATTGTCCGTGCATTGCGAGTTGCATGTGTCTGTGATGTGCAAGATATTGGACATACGGTTTTGTCCACAGGACTGTCTGTGGTTTGTGAGGTCCACAGACCTGTATGAAATGTGCTCAGATGGAAAACATTGTCCGTGCATTGTGAGGTGCATGTGTCTGAGATGTGCAAGATATTGGACATAATTATTATGGTTTTGTCCACAGGACTGTCTGTTTTGTCAGGTTCATAGGTATGAAATGCGCTTAGATGGAGATATATTGTGTGTGGGATGTGAGGTTTCTATCTTTTACATTTGGCTCGGGGTGTACTTTTGCAAGATTATGACCCCTATCCAGCTATCTGGCATAAAGACCCCTGGTACAAATTGGCCAGGCCAGTACAAGCACCACGATTCGTGGTCCACGAAACGTCAATGGTATGATTCAAGCATCATTTCAATGGTTCATGCAATATCAGTGAAGTTATGTCACCGTGAGAAAACTTTTAACATGATGCTCCGTCAGTGGCGTAACTGGGGGTTCTCGAGCGGGGGGGCACCTGGGGGGGCACGCGATTCTCTGGGGGGCACCCACTATACTAATTGTATATTTTAGCCAGAGTTGGGAAGTTCATATGGGGGGGCACCTGGGGGGGCACAGGTCCAATATGGGGGGGCCTGTGCCCCCCCGTGCCCCCCCATAGGGACGCCACTGTGCTCCGTAAAAGGTAAATCAATTTTGTAAATAAACAATTGTTGGACTGTTGCATCTATGCACTTAAGTGACATTCATTGTTGGTGGTTGGAAATGGTTGCATCTGGTTCATCCTGGCTCATTGTGTAAGCAATAAATCCAACCCCCATATGGACCCTGGGTACAACCTAATTTACATGGCCAACAGCCCAACACAAAGTTGTCAGTTGTATAACAACACGATAATCTCATAGGCCTACATGATATATTGACCAAATTACTTACTTGCCTTGAAAATGCTTGATTAGCCATATGTATCAATGTTATGCACTATCACAATGTAATTACCCAGGGCCATGCAGGTTCGGAGCTTGCTGGGAAACCCCAATGGTTATATCAGTTCACTTCTGTGTGTGGTTTTATCATTTTGTGTGATGGTGTATAAATAACATAGCCTTTACCACATTTTATGGATTATTTTAATCTCTTCTGGCTATTAGTTTATTACAGCGCCCGGATTACAGGTAAGGGTTTGTCTTGACCATCTGACCTAACCAAAGGTTTCTGCCCTCCCCCAGGCAAGGTTCCAATTAAGTGCACACTGAATTTTGCAACCACCAGTGCATTTTTGGGGAATCCCCATGGTTGTACTCCTTTAAAAATAGAAGATAGATCTATAGTTAAGATGTACTCCTTTAAAAATAGAAGATAGATCTATAGTTAAGATATGGATAGAAGTTCTGATAATTAATATATGTACAGGTGCTGGCAGGAAAACAGTGACAGGTGGCTTGATAAAAAAAAATAGCATGCAATGCATGCACCGTGTCCTCAAGCAATTTAATAACTCCTTATAACTTATAACTCAATGGGATATGGCCTTCATTGACACAACTCATAAATTGTGAAAGAGTGCTATTCTATCTACATACATATATCTATAGATCTATCAATCTATCTATCAAACTATCTATCAATCTATCTATGTATCTTTTAAATCTCAAGATTGTTTCCTTGTGATCCTGCACTTGTGTATCAATCAATTTTTGGCTAAAAATAGACATATTTGGCATGTTGTGGTGCGCCAAGCTTTGTCTCAGGACGAAAGAGCCTAACAGAAGAAGATGCTTCTCTCAAGCCTTCTCAGCAATCTAACTTCTCAGCAACGAGGAATTTTGGGGATTAAATAGATTATTATAATCCCCCGCCGCTTGCGGGCGGGGGATTATATTGATATTCTTCGATTACCTTTTATTATTATTATTATTATAATCCCCCGCCGCTTGCGGGCGGGGGATTATATTGATATTGTTCGTTTTACTATTATTATTATTATTATTATTATTATTATTCTTTTTATTATTCAGCTCAGAAAAACTGCGATTATTTCAACACTATTACAGATACTACGTTACAAGTCAAGGGTAATATGCAACTCCATTGCGTGCTACTTTACACGAAATTTCATGATCAAATTTCATGACACTTATGAGTTATGAGGAAAATATTAAAAAAATTTCCGGCACAGGTTTCTCAGAAACTAAGCATAACTGAGACCTGTTGATTTTTTGTAAGATACCTTGACTAAGTCTCCAGGTCTGAAAGGCGTCTTGTGAAGATTTCATGAATACATTTCAAGATATGATTTTTTGAAAATTGGACATCTCGAAAATTGACTGAAATTTTTTGTAAAAACAGGGAAGGAATGCTCGTAGAAAGCTGAAAGTGGGTACACTTACAGACCTACCCTAGTGCACCAACTTCACAAACTTACGGACCTCTCGGACAAACGGTCTGTGCGCTACGGACGCACAAAAACTCAAACTTCAAGTGGCCATATCTCGGTCCCTATGGCAGCTACAGACTAGTTTCACATATCACAAGAAAGGTCTGTTTCTCAGCTTTCCAATGGTGTATAGCATAATAGTGTCAGACGCGCGGCGTAGAATCGCGTCAGACATTGAAAATTTCATGTCACTTTTTAGGCCCAAAAAACCTTTTCGGCTCAAAAAGTCAATGTAATTCTTCATGCACGTCCATCATTATTTTATGTGGGCTACACATGTCAGCCCTCCATACTGTCCCCAAAGATCAATTATCTACATCAAATAGTTTTTCCCAGAGAATTTTTTTCATTTCAAAATTGAAATGTACATAGCTCAGCTTCTCGTTGTTCAAATTTCATGAAATTAATACCAAAAGATGCGTACAATTATGGCCTTTACTGTCCCTCAAGGGAATATACCTCTCCTGAATAGCCAATTTCAAATAAATGATTTTATATATTCAATCATAACTCATGAACTATTGTTTCAGATCACTTAAATCTGAATGTACATGTTGCTAATTTTTTGCCCTATTTTGTGGTATAAGGGCATCCTCCTATCTCCAATACCTTGCTGGTAAAATAGAGCTAAAAAAATAATTCACAGATGCATGTTAGTCAGCCATCGGGTATATACTGTCTCACTGCCACCTTTCCCAGCAGCTGACCTTGTGCCTGCCACGACATTTCATAGGCATATGCACCAGCAAGATTACTACGTTCATACATGGTATGAAGAATTCATCATGACGGCCATGAACTGCAAGGAGGGAGTAAGCAGGGCAGGGGAGACAAGGGGGGGCGCGGGGGATTATCCGATATTGCCGTACGGCAATATCAGTTATACTAGTTATTATTATTATTATTGAGCTCAGGAAAACTGTGATTACTACAAAACTATTAAAGATCCTGTTTTACAAGTCAAGGGTAGTATGCGACTCCATTGCGCGCTACTTCATACGAAATTTCATGATCAAATTTCATGATGCTTATGAGTTATGAGGAAAATATATAATAAATTTCCGGCGCAGGTTTCTGAGAACCTAAGCATAACTGAGACCTGTCGATTTTTTGTAAGATACCTTGACTAAGTCTCCAGGTCTGAAAGGCGTCTTATGAAGATTTCATGAATACATTTCAAGATATGATTTTTTTTAAATTGAACATCCCGAAAATTTACAGAAAATTTTCTGAAAAACAGGGAAGGAATACTCGTAGAAAGCTGAAAGTGGGTACACTTACAGACCTACCCTAGTGTACCAACTTCACAAAGTTACGGATCCCTCGCACAAACGGTCTTGGCGCTACGGACGTCCAAAAATGCAATTTTCAAGTGGCCATATCTCGGTCCCTATTTGAGCTACAACAAAGTTTGACATATCACAAGAAAGGTCTGTTTGTCAGCTTTCCAATGATGTATAGCATGATAGTGTCAGACGCACGACGTAGAATCGCGTCAGACATTGAAAATTTGTTGTCACTTTTTGCACCTTTCGAAAAGTTTTTGGCTTAAAATCCAATGAAGTTCTTCATCAATGTCCATGAATATTTTTTCCCTAATACCCTTGTGGGGCCTCCATACTGTCCTAAAAGGACATTTGACTACATCAAGTGGTTTCTGCCACAGAATTTTTTGTATTTCAAAATTGAAATGCACATAGCTCAGCTTCTACTCGTTCAAATTTCATGAAATTAACTCCAAAAAATGCATAAAATTATGACCTACACTGAACTGCACGGGCATACAGCTCATAGTAATACTCAATTTTACAATGATGATTTTACATTTGCAATTATAACTCATGCATTAATGTTCCGAATCGATTAAAACTGAAATTACATGCTGCTTATTTTTTGCCCTATTTTGTGGTATAATCCTAGCTTACCAGTCTTTTTTCCTTTGCCTTGAAAAAAAAGTTTAAAAATAATTCACAGATGCATCTTAGTCTGCTGTCGGGGCCATTCTGCCTCACTGCCAGGTTTTGCTCCCAAGCAGCAGCATTACGCCATGCAAAGAGCAGCATACTCAAACACGGTCATCAACAACAGGGCACAGGCTTAGGCCTATCATGACAGGGTTATAATATACATTGAAGGGAAAGGATTTTGTAAGCGTTGGCTGATAGGGCATATGTCCTCTATTTATGCACTTAAAAACCTTAATAGTATGAGCGGACAGGTGTATTCATACAAATTATTGAAGTGAATTGAAACAGGAGAATAAGCGGGGCTAGGGTCAAACGGGGCCCGCGGGGGATTATCCGATATTGCCGTACGGCAATATCAGTTATACTAGTATTATTCTTAATATTACTTAGTTTATAAATTATATGATGTATTTGAAATTGCGTCAATGTCCACTTGTCCACTTTTTCTTGTCAACATATTTTGAATTGCCCGCTGCGACTTTAGTATTTCACTTAGATTTATGAAATTTGGTAGGCCTACAGAGATTCCCTTAGGAGTTCCCCTCTAATTTTTTTCGAAAAATCCAAGATGGCTGCCAAAATGGCCACCATATTTTAAAATACCCACTGTGACTTTAGTATTTCACTTAGATTTATGCAATTTGGTACAGGGATTCACTTAGGGGTTCCCCTCAAAACTTTTTGAAAAATCCAAGATGGCTGCCAAAATGGCCATCAATGTTTTGAATTGCCCACTTTAGTATTTCACTTGCTATTTCAAATTGGTATAGGGGTTCACTTAGGGGTTCCCCCTCAGAAATTTTTAGAAAAACCCAAGATGGCTGACAAAATGGCCGCCATATTTTCAATCTCCCACTGGACTTTATTATTTCACTTATATTATGAAATCGTTTGGGGATTCACTTAGGGGTTCCGTCATAAATTATGAGAAAATTTCCAAGATCGCTGCCGAAATGGATAACATATTTTGAATTGCCCACTGTGACTTTAGTATTTCACTTACAGTTCTGAAATTTGGTATATAGGCATTTGATAAGGGGTTCCCCTCAAAGTTTTTATGGCTTGCAGCAAACACTATCAGTCTGGCAATCACTGCTCAATACAAAACAATCCATGTAATAATATATAAATAGCCCTCTTCGTGATTCCAATCCCAAATATACAATCGCCAAAGGCTGGTTTTGAATCAATGGATTCTTGTATAGATCTATAGTAGTTGACAAAGACAACTCTTTCTCACTCTTTTTCCACCATGGGCAATATCTGGCATTTTTGAAAGTATTACAATTTTATAGCTTGCCCCAAAAAATAAAATTCGCAAAATATTCTGCCTTAAATCCCCCAAAAATAGACATTCCAAAATTTCTGGGGGCTGCAGCCTCACCCCCAACAATCCGCCTCCTACGCCTGATATGCATCAGTTGCATCAGCAAAACATTTTTGAAGGGTCAGGGACCTTGACATATAAACCTCTAATGTATTGGGCAGATAAGTGATAACACCCAAGGGATAAGACCATCAGCTGATCAACTTATAGTGACATGATAGCTAGTTGGCAAAGTGGGACAAGATGAACCACTTTTCGGTCAATTTTAAAAGAACTATTAAGCTGCACTCTGCTACAGTGACTTATAAATTAATATAAATCATGTAAATCATAAATTTGCAGTACAGGTGTAAGTGGGTTCAGTGGCGTCCCTATGGGGGGGCACGGGGGGGCACAGGCCCCCCCATATTGGACCTGTGCCCCCCCAGGTGCCCCCCCATATGAACTTCCCAACTCTGGCTAAAATATACAATTAGTATAGTGGGTGCCCCCCCAGAGAATCGCGTGCCCCCCCAGGTGCCCCCCCGCTCGAGAACCCCCAGTTACGCCACTGAGTGGGTTTCTTTAACATTGAACCCGACTTATATTACCCAAGGCAAGATGAAACACCCCGTTAATTTGCCACCACAGCAAGAGCTGCTGACAAATAATTTACAGGGACATTTCAAGCATGTCCATCCATGCAAATCATTTTGCAAAAATTTATGGATACAATTTATCAGCAAAAATACTTAATATCAGGAAGATGCCATCCCATTAGCCACTTCACCATCATCTTGACAAGTCGTAGCTGCTGAGGAGTATGCTTTCACCATGTTCAACCTGAATAGCTCTGAATATTGTTGAAGTGGCACCATCTGGTGAAGAGTTGTAAAAATTCTTGTCCACTGTTTCACCTTCCCCTACCTTCCCCTAGTAATTACAATTTTATTACCTAGATCTATTACATGTAAAGTACTTCCAAAGTGCACTTTACAGTAAAATGACCCAAGGGGTGGATTGCTCTGGATAAAAAAAAAAAGGCAACCACAATAAGGGGGCTACTAGCACAGCATTTTCTTGGTGTTATATTGACTAGGCCTACCGGACTGAAATAAAACAGTTTTTTTTTTAAGAAAGACAAAAAAAACAAAAAAACAGGGAAATTAATTTTGTGAAACTTTATTTACTCATGATAATTAAGTCACTATATTCTTGAGTGCTTGCCATTGAGTCAGTGACACTGTTTCCTCAAACCAGATCAAGCTGAATAAAACAAATTTCCTGCTTGGTGAGAAATCGATTAAAAATGAGTTAAAAATGAGGAAACAATAGCGACTTACAATCACAATTTAATTGACTTTATCAGAATATCAAAGTTTTAACAAATCAGGAAGTCTCTTATTAACAATACATGGTGCTATAATGAAGGATAAGGAAGTGTATAATTTTCAATGGTTACTAGTTACATTTTACAGAATAATTTCGAAAAAAAGGGGGTAACTAATATAATTGCCTGTTTAAAAATGGGTACTTATGGAAAATTTAATTTAATGAAATTAATGACACAGTGATCAGACAAACAGGAAAGTTATTTTGTCAATTCAGGTTAAAGATATTCAGGGAAAGGGAGAGCTTGGATTTTTTCCCAACTGCAATTGATGTATTCCACAGGATTTCATAAACTGAAAAAAAAACCCAGTGTTAAGATATATGCACACACAAGGAATTATTTGTTCCAAGACTACCTGCAAGGAATTAATTTTTTCACTGGAACTTTTACTTTTTTAAAACTCCTATTTGCCCCCTTAAACAATTTAGCAATGAAATAGCCATATTAATCCATCCCTGAATTGGCTAAGGTAATGGGGGGGGGGAGGAGAAATCTACTCAGCAACATTAAAAATGCAGACATTTTTGAACTGCTCAAAAACTAACTTGTTATGAAGATATTTCTATGGAACTTTACACTGATGTTAGTTGACATCTCTTCTGAAAGTCCAAAAATTTCATAAAGAATGAATATGAAACGGTTTGATAATAATAGGCCACTTTTAGTGCAACTTTTCCCAAAATCACAACCAATGCAAATTGGTCCAAAATCGATTTCATGTAAAGTCTGTGATTTTGTTATTTTTGGTTGACTTTTTTTGTCAAGTTGGTGTTTTTCACATTGGTTTGTCACATCATTTTCAACGCTTTTGCATCATAAGCGATAAGCATGGGAAATTATCCGGTTTTGGGTCAAATTTGAGCTGAAACCTTGTTGGACGTCTGTTTTGACCATTCAAAATCATTAATAAAGTGGTATCATCTGTAGTCTACTCTTCTATCAGAGGGGGATGTTATATTTTGTCTCATATCTTCAGTTGTCTTCCAACCAGAAATTTGTAAATTTTAAGGAAAATTTTGATGTCGAAAGGGGTATTTTTGCCTCAATGAGCTTCATACATGCAAATTGGAATCACTGCAACCCACATTAAAATAAAATATGTATACAGTCTTTTTTGAACAGGTCTGGAGTGGGGAGAACATGATGCTGTGAATGATCAGAAATCCATGGCTTATTAAGTTAATTTTGACAAAATATGAAAACTGTTTCAAAATTGGAAAAAAGCGTCATAGAATTGTAAAAAAATTTGTAACCATGAAAATTTAAGTGTAAGCTAGCTACATTACAGACTTTCTTCACAGGTTTAATTTTTACATCCTGTTTTTTTTTTTTTTCAAATGTTTTGTAACTTTATTTATTATAGGAGAGGTGAATTGAACAACCACTAAGAATTAAGGAACCAATAAACAAAATCATGTCAATTAGTCCTGGAGCTTCCTGGAACATTACTCGACAGCCGCTTTAAAGGGAAGTGTACATTGCATAATATGATAACACAAATAACCTACTTTTTCAGCTACAAGACCTTACATTTTCTTCCTGTTTCTATACTAATCAAGTCCAATCAGAAGCTATAGTTATAGGCCTATGTTTAAGTACAAAAGCTTCAATTTTATTGATTGATTGATTATTCGGAATCACACACGGTCATACACTTACATTCACACAAAATGATATGAAGGGATGCCCAATTAACACGGTTGCATAGTCGGGGAGAGGGGGGGCTGGTTGGCACGAACAGGACATTTTGGTGTCCTGAACAAAAGCTATTCGAAATATGGATTTTGTTCATATGTCAATCAACGTCCTATCCCAAACCTTCATTTTCAATACCTCAACGAGCCTGTATTAATATTTGCCCAGGAGATATCGCAGCTCAATAATTCGGACATCCGTGGTAATTGGGCAGAATTTTTTGGATTGTCAACCATTTTTTAAGAAAAAATTGTCAAAAATGTTCACTTAATAATTTAAAAGCCAGGGAAATGGTGGCTAATTAGTAATACTTAGAGCTCACTTAATCGGCTTGTAGTAATTAGCTAATATCATGGGGTACGTTCGATTGCATCTTCTCCAACACCAAGTACATGCACTCCCAACTATTCCGGAAGTGACGTTTCTGCTGCGAGATCTTTCTACTCTCAAGTTCGGAGAAGTGTGGGTCAATGGGAATATGATCCAAATATCCCCCTAGCTGATGCAGAGCGATTGCATTTCAGACGCTTTAATTGAGTGGCTGATTGCTTTATATCTGTGTAGATGCTGCAATTCAATTGACACAAAGCAATTGATTGAAGCTGTCAATTGACGGCATGAATTGCAATTAATTAGGGAATCCCCAAATCTAGGGAACTAGGACATTTCTAAGAACTCCTTTATGGTTTGATTTGGACGATCTACCACCGGAAATTGGGAACGAATGATCCAGAGCAAACTACTCTACTCCTTTGGCATAGGAGGTCAATAAATTTTTGGGGGTCTGCCCAAATTGCCCCAGAAAAAAAAACCTTAATCCACTGAATTTTCTGCCCAAAAATTACTTAAAAATTTGGTAGGTTTTATTGTTTAAAAAATTTTTAATATCATAAAGCCAATTGTAGAGTAATATGTAAATGCCAAAGCATGAAGACGGGACTGCCTTAACGCAAAAAATAAATTTTAAAAGACAGACTCTAAATTGTAATTACAACATTTTTTCTCGAAATTCATTTTTTGTATTCAGGATTGTTCCATAAAAAGTTTGGACAAATTGGGACAAAGAAAAATAGGTTGGAAAGGTAATATTCGAAAATGTTTAAAAAATGTAACCTTTTTTTCTCGAAAATTTTTTTTTTTTTGGGGGAATTTTTTTATTTTATTCGAACATGTTTTTTTGGGAAATGTTTTTTTCAAACATTTTTTATAATTTTTTTTTTCGAACATTTTTGGTAATTTTTTTTTTCAAACATTTTGTAAAGGTGATTTTTAGGTTTTTTTTCAAACGTTTTTTTTGAAAAAAATTTATTTTTCGAACATTTTTGGTAATTTTTTTTCAAACATTTTTGGTAATTTTTGTATTTTCGAACATTTTTACGGTAATAAATTATTTTTTTCGAACATTTTTTGTTTTTGGAAATTTTTTTTTTTCGAACTTATTGGGTAATTTTTTTTTTCGAACATTTTTGGTAATTTTTTTGAAAATTAAAAAAAAAAAATTTTTTTTTTTCGAACATTTTTGGTAATTTTTTTTTTTCGAACATTTACGGTAGTCACGCGTGATGAGAAAAAAATGTCAGGATCATATTATGGGATGTCTGAATCACTTTTTTTGATTGAACCATCTGGTTCGATCACTCCTCGCATGTTTGCCATGAGGGACGAGACACCTCGCTTCACTCGGTGAGCCGGTGGCTCTGTCCCGTCTATTAATTTTGTAGAAAAAAATAAATAATAAAATGCATGCTCATCCACAAATTACATGCAGTGGAAATCATCACTAATTACCTGAGCTTACTCAGAATTTACATAAGTCTGTCATCCAGAGAAGAACGTGTGCAAAGTCGACATAACTTAATTCACAGAAATCAAAGTTTTGACAAACCACGCTTTACTTTTCTTTATAATTTTTCAATGCCCCAGGTACAACACAACACTCTACTTGTGAATTGTCACTCAGTGTCATGACACAGTGTCACCAAATGCCAGAGGATACTGGATAGAAACTAGTCTACAGCCAGTTTCAAATTCAAATACTTCCATTTGCACAGCTTGACACCATATATGGTCATATTGAATACATTCCACACACCAAAAGGAAGTCAAGACTATGATGTCGATATACTGGAATGTCGGAAGTCAAAAAAGGACAAAAATACAATAATTATTTTTGAAATATTCACAGAGGGAGTGTTTTTATTGCACAAAATTCAAAATCAATTTTGAAATTTTTATAATTAGTGATAATATCAATAATATTTTTAACATAGATTCCATCAATAATGAGTCTATGCTGAGCAAATAATAATAATTTATTGTGTATTATAGGGCTACCATCACTAGGTGAATGCACTACACTGTATTCACATTGTCTTATTAAACCATCATTCAAAATAGAATTTGAACTTTCATAACATTATATCTCTTATATATACATGGACAACAATAAAGTTGGAATAAATATCACAAATATTTCATTTAGTTCCTAATTACAGATAAATTACAGCAAAAGATCTGACACAATTGACAAAGACAACAACACTGGATTGGTCATCGTAACAAGTGAATTGCAATTCAGCCATATATCTAGATATACACTACTAACAATTGCACATTTAATGGAACAATTAAATTCACGGTTCCAGGATTAAATTCACTGGTAAAGGATTAAATTTACTGTTACAGAATTAAATTCACTGTTACAGAATTAGATTCACTGTTACAAAAACTTTGATAAAAGTAATTTGTAGGTCCAGATGTGTACACAATTACTCAGTACAATCAAACCAGATTAAAGTCAACATCTGCATTTCATTAACCATCGGAATCTTTCGGTTGATTGTGCGATTCCATAAATTACTTTTTATAAGGATTGTCTAAGATATATTTACAATTATTATTTTGTCACCAAAAATACTTGTAAAGGCAAATATATAAAGTACAACACACATTCAGGATACTCATTTGTGGACATTACATGTAAATTTAGGAACTCTGGGACTTGTTCAATTGCCACTTACATTCATGGCCTTGTAAGATATAAATATAGAATTATAATTATAGTTAATTACAATTGGCAAATTCATGTGGAATAATACATCGAAACAAGATTTCTAGATCAAATAAACTTGACGAAGTTCTTGATTGTCTTGTCTCAGGAAAAAATATGTAAGAAAATGCTATTTGTGATTTGTAAATTCATTTATAATAAGAAAGTCATGCACTACCCAATGCAAATATCCTAAGCATTGAACATTGAATGTCATTTAGAAGGTGTGTTAGATCCTGGATTTTGGTAAAGTGAAAATAAAAGTGAAATTTCTCAAATATCCTCAGGATCAACATAAATATATAGCAACCAGGAATTATATATTGTCCAGGCCTTAAGATCTCTGACCCATAGTGTAGCATTTCACATGTGTAATTGTTTAAACAAAAAAGATTATTTCTAATTACAAAATGAGCCACAAAACAATTGGAAATATAATCACATTTCTGGGATGTTCAGGAATAGGAATGTATAACCATTGTTCACTGAGGCATGACCTGACATGTAGCATCCGAACAATTTAGAAAAGATAAATTGATGATGACTTAATCTTTGAAAGGAAAGCAAATGGGTCATTCTCAAATTTCGGGACAATTTGCGTCACTCTAGCTCCCTGACATTAATATGAATGCGATAAATATCTGAAGTGTCACTCTGCATCTGTTATTCATATTTCTACTTAGAACCACTGCATTTGGAGCAAAAAGTCATTCATTAGACTTTTTTTAATGCATTATGTCCAGAAATCCGTGCAAAATCAATGGTTTTTCCCTGTCACTGGACCTGACATGACAAAATCAAGTGTTCATTTTCCTCCTAAATACCATTATTTTCAAAGTTTCTTTGCACGATTCATGGGAATATAGACTTGAATTTATATTTATATTTAGTTCATATTCAATTTTTTTTTGGTATAATTTCATTCATTAAATTGATACAATAGTCGTGTCACTAATTTATGTAAATAGTTTTGTCCCCTCCGTTACTTGCCATAGCTCTGTTCGTTACTGTTTTTTATGAGCTATTTTCACTGAATATCATCAGACGCGTGTGCGCCATAGTACCAATGCTTTGCAGACTACATAAAACATGTATTCAATAAATTATGACATAATGTTCATAAAAAATGTTTTTGGTCCCACAAAAATGTCCCCTCCGTTTCCTTCATTTCCAAGCTTACCAATGATATTTTACAGAGCAATTTCATGTATATGTTGCTGAGGGTGGCAGGTTTTAATATTCTGCAATTATTTTGTCTAATCTCCAAAATAAAAAGCAGTAATGAGCGAAAAGCAAAAAATTGTTCCCCTCCGTTACCAGATCATGAGCAAGAAATCGACATTTGGACCAAAAAATCTACTGATACGAGATGAAGTACTTCTGAAAATAATAGTTACATCAATCTTTTATCATTTTTCCTTTTGTTGCTGTTCCTAAAGTTGGTTTTTTACATCAAAATTCCCCTCCGTTACCACATTGTCCCCTCCGTTACAGGACAATTTTCCTATACCCATTGTCCCGAAATTTGAGAATGGCCCAAATATGATGTTACATAGGCTACACTTGACAGTGCTTTCAAAATATTTTTTTAAAGTTCATCAACTTACAAAGAAGCATGGTCTCCGTGGAACTTGCGCTATATAAATAAACAAATATTATTATTATTATATTATTAGCTCAGTACTTGATATAAAATGAGTAGCTTCTTGAAAAGTAAAGAAGCAAATACAAATACACCTGGCAAAAACAAATCATACTCTTGACTTTCATATAAATATTTGTAATAAATAGTTTCATAGAACATCCTAGATCTGCAGTTTACATAATACTTGTGAAAAAAGAGAGTGAAAAAGAAAGAAAACAAAAACATAGGCTGCACAGCAGTAGACCCTGAGCGAAGTATTTTGAAGTAGAAAGGTCTTCCGCCTCTGAGACACTTAAAAGTTTCAATTTCTTGAAGATAATCAATAAGAGTAAATCAAACAAAAGACAATTGGGAAAAGAAGGCATTAAGATATACCATGTCCCATAATGACATGAAATTGTTTTGTAATATTTAAGTCATCCAGATTATGCTAGAACCTTTTCTAGTTCCTTGTTCTGCAATGTTCTTTAAACTGACAGAATAAGTTTTTTGCAAAAAAAAAAAATTACCCTAACTCTAAAATTTACACAACCAGGTAGAATTCTCCAGGAAGGAAGTTGTGCAGTAATGGTAAATTTGCAGATATTTACAAAAATAGTCTTGAAAGTTTATAAAAATATAACAAGAAATATTTTTGTATTTTTTCTGAAACATCCAGCAGTTGTTAATAGTTCAGGCAATCATACATAATACTACTTAATATATAACATTACTACTTAATATTGGACCAGTTCCATTTGACCCCATCGCTACAGTTGTCATTAAGAGAAATAGTTGTATAGGAACATACTCATAGGGATGAGATTAGTCATGGAATGATCCTGCTGAAACTGGACAGCCACCAAAAACAACACATTTGGAAAGGTCAGGCTGTCCATAACATATATTATAATGGAAAATTATCAATAACTGAAATTGTTTAAAATCACATTATTATCATTTTAGAGGGCATTGTCTGGCCATTAACGCCCAGTTCGCGGGCGTTAATGGCCGTTAACGCCCGCGAAAACGCCACCTGGTGTATTGTACCGTATCGTGACGTCATCACAAGTGACGTCATGCCGATGACATTAAAAATCAAAAATTCCTGTCAGATTCAGGCTAAATCGGTGAAAAATTGTCCGATTTTGGAAAATTAAAAAACCAAAATGATCAGGAGAAAAATTCCAGATGATCTGGATATACAGCGCTGCTCTACACTGAATAATAATGGCGCGAGAACGCAAAATACGACGATCGCTATAACAAAGGTAAAGTCAAGATTCAGAGTTTGTCATGAATTTGAGATGTTGGAAAATGATAATAATGATAATAACATTTTGTTGTCGGGCATTATGGGGTATTAATCAGTTATGGCCCTCGGTCAGAAATCATTTAATGCCCTCGCCTGGCGGCTCGGGCATTAAGTTAATGATTTCTGCCCTCTGGCCATAACTGATTAATACCCCATAATGCCCTCCAAAAAAACGTTATTGACCTATTGTTCCATTCTTTGGCATAGGATAACAATATCAACATCGGAAGTATACACAAAATAACAATAACAGCAGGCACAATATCAATGTTAAATATGCCATAGAATGACTATATCAATAAAATAATGTAATGACATTAATTCCCTAGACTTGTAGGGGGCAAATTACCTTGAAAATGCCGGGAAGAATTGATATAGATATTTTAGCTATTCATTAGTACTCAATTTTGGTACAGTGCAAATAATGCCGTCCTTATTATAAGGCTAAAATAACAGCAATTAGAATACCACTGTTATAATCCGTATAAGGTAGAAGATCATTAATAATATCCTTTTGCGTAAGTTTTTAAAAATAACACCAGACAAGGTCTCAGATAAAAACCAAAAGAGCATTGACCAAAATAAATAAAATGTCAAATACATTAAAAGTCAGAAAATTTGATACAAGTAAAAATAAAACAGGACAAAATGATGAAAATATAGATGAAAATATACACAACATACATCGTCATAAATATGATAAAATGATACATGTGTCATACATGTATTACGATAAAATAAAAAGAAATTGTTCAAATACATGTATTGATAAATTATGAAATAAAATGATATTTGGCAAAATAGTGATAACTAAATGACAATATGGTCACTAAAACCTATTTAAAACACTAATGACTAATTATCTAATTGACACATTCATTAAGTGCCCTGGTAGACCAGCGTAGTGTTTTCCGTTCTTGGCGTTGTTTCACTTGGCTGTTCACTCTCAGGAGCTTCGTTTTCATCTTTATCAGTTTGCTCTTGTCTGTTTCCTTCTGAGGAGTGCCATATACCATAGCTGAAGTAGATGACCAGCCCTAAAAAAGAAAGGTAACTGATGTAAAAATGAAAAAAATTGATAATTTCAAGCAGCATTTAACATCGTCTTCAGAAAAAAAAGTTTGCTTCCTACTTCACCAGAGAAAAAGGAAATCTCAAAAAAAGAATATTAACAAGACAAAGAGACAATGATTTTGGAGAGGTTGCATACTATGTCCCAGTTTTTGATCCAGTGAGCTGCAATTAGTCTATTTGCATAGATACAAGGGCATGAACTTGTGCCTGCAAAATGGAGAGTTCAGTTTACCCACCGAAACATAAAAACTGGCCTACTCATATAAACTTACAAGAATCTTAGGATTCAAACCCGGGGTTTGGCAATCTTTGCATACTTTTTGTTGTTGGTAAGATTTTTTAAGTTGAGATGTGTTTATTGCCGAATGACATACTGGTGAAACACATTTTTGAAGAAGAAATCTTACGTATTTTGATCTACTACAGAATAATTCAATGTGAATTCAGTCCTTGATACCATTGTGATTTTGAAGCTCTTTCTAGAACAACCGAACAGTTCACCGGGAGAATGTTTATATTACCCCTAACAAAAACTTACTGAATGTTTTCTTTAGTTGCAAAACTCCTACAAAAACATTATAGATTCCAACATAGCCTAGTGAACACAAGACAGGTTTCGTCCACATGGTGTGAGGTCGTTTAACCAGATAACAACTCAATATTGCAATAATGCAGCAATATCTGGCTGAACCAGTGATTCACACAACTGCTAATCAGCATCAGTTTTTACCCTTGGTTCCCACCGTTTATTGCATGTAATCATAATATAATAGGCCGATGGTACACTAGTGTTAAAGGAAAAGATCGCTTTTCATTTAACTAGAACTTGCAGGTTACCAAATTGGTGATTCAATGGTGAGCGTAGTGACTTTTTAAGCTTATTTCAACAACTTGGGACTTCCTCAGATCCTTCAGTGAATAAGTCAGACACACCCCCAAGGCTGGCCAATGAACAGGCCTTCAGACATGTTATGCAAATGAGGCTGATTTCGCCGATTTGCAAACTTCTGTACATTGTAGAGGGCTTGCAAGTTATGGGAATATATAGATGAGAGCTTTAAAATGATTGGTCATAACCTCTGGGAACGCTATAGTTCCCTCGTAAATCGCCGATAAAGATTTGAACAGGAGAGAACAACTGCTGGCTCTCTCAGTCACTCAGATTGGCTCTGAGGCTGGACGTAAAATCTTATGATAATTTGCGACAATTTGAAGGATTTGTCTTGGGTAGATTCTCTGGGTGGAACTTGGGGGTATTTTACTAAATTCCAGCTTTAAAGAGGAGTAGAATGGGGCAGAGCAACAGAGTCAGGGCTATTTATGATAAACATTCAACAATAATGACTGCACAAAGACAGCAGCGGAGCAAATGAGCCTTTCAATACAGGGACTGTTGATGAATAACACTAAAGTTATAATCACCTATAGCAAGCCAAACGCCAAACCGGATCCACGTGGCTTTTCCCAATTTCATCATCAGGTATATGTTGACAAACATACTCAGTGAAGAGACTATGGCGGCACATGGCACCTGGAATCACACAAAAGTCAAGGTTAGAAAGTTCCAGAGCTTAAATGGCACGTGATAAAGAAGTATAGTGAAAAGCAAAATTAAATTGAAACAAACGAACCTTGAATGTAATGAAGTCGGTGTTTTCAGGTTGGCGCAGGATGATGAAGATGCAGAGCAAAACGCAAACAATCAACAAACACAGCATCAAAAGGGCCCACCAGGTGGCCGCAAGGATTTGCTTTTCAAGGAAGACCAGAACGAGGCACAATACGACAATCAGGAATCCTGCAAATAACCAAATTTATTCATTTTTATGCATTGATTCAGTTTCTTAATACAGTTGTCAATATCTTTAAGAACTTGGCAAGCCATATATGAAAATTATTGAAAATATGGATCTGGAAATAGCAAATTGGCAGATGTTCAATGATGATGTATAGGCCTATAGATGCAACTTAGCCGTGAGAATATCAATTTAGCTCTTAGTAACCACATAAATGGTTATAGTAGACTAAGCAGAGGAAAACTTTTAAAGTAATCAGTTAAAGTATCACATACATATATTATTTGTAATTATTTACCTTCCAAAGCTATCACGACAGTGGCTATCTGCTGGCTGCCTTCTGTTACTCTGTCGTCGATGGGTCGGAATAACCTTCCGATCAGGCTTTGGTCACCCCCGGCAACCAGTTTGGTTGATTCTGATTGGTCCATGGAAGTAGTGTCCAATCTGCAGAGAAAACTTAAGCGTAAAAATAGGCCTACTTCCTCTGACACTCCTCCAGGTGAACCATTCGTGGAAGGTATATTTACATGAGATAAATTCAAAAGTATTTGTGCTCCAGTTTGAAAGTTTACAGGCAAATGGCAGCCATTAAGGTGAGGGCAATTTGCTTCTCAGGAATGGTCACTGTTCTGAAGCTACCTGATTGATGTAACGACTGATATTACAATTAACCATACCTGAGCAACTTAACAGCAATCTGCAATGGGTCAATCATTTCTACACGAGTGAAGGTTCAATTTTGGGGGTGCATGACTATCAGACTTAATTACTTAATTAAGGAACTAGTAAGTTACTACAGATGTTAATACTAAGTAAACAACTAACTTGTCACATGGTGAGCCAGAGGCAGGTGTAATGATGAGATGGTAAGTGTTAGTAAGCAATAATTCATGGTGTCTTGGAATTCAAAGTAGTTTCAAATTTTCTTTTGGTAAGTTTGCCAATGAGAATGCATAGAACAGTGAAGTTTCTTGGGAAAACACTTGAAAAGCCTCAAAAAGGAGGATGGATGGATGATTGGAGCTTAATGTCCTGTATTTATGTGCTTGGTAGGATAACTAGGACAGGAGGAAGACACAGCAATGAGGCGAAGGATCCTCACAAAGGCGGATGACGTAAATGAATCTGCGGCCACTTTCTACGTTTTACATTGTATTTAGTGCCAAAAGGTAAACTGAAGCATTGTGAGTAGAGGCACTTTGTGGACTTCAGACATGATAGATGTGAATCTTTTATCAAGTTTTGCAAGAATTTGGGTGCAAAAAATGTATCTTCACAACACATTTTTACTTTTTACTAAGCTATCTTTAAGTGGTGACCTTGTTCCCCAGACATGATTTCGCACCCCTGCCAATTCTCAGCTTCTTTCCCATGCACTTAATAGTATTCAAGTTAAAATCTGCCCTCAACAGTCAACATTTTGCATAATTAATGACAGATTAACTTTCTTTGATTCACAGTGCGCACTTAAATTAGTCAGCATATTTAAACTTAGTAATAACTTAATTTAGATGCAAGTCAGACAAAGGCAACGGCTGATGTAATTGCTTAATATTTAACGACAGTGACACAGCACAGGATAGGTGATTTCGGCTGATGTAAACTCAATTAAAATTTGAAAAAAGATGCAAGTGTTTACAGCCCCGGGAAGCCTAGTCATTAAAAAAATTATGTTTATTGAACTAACAGACTCTTGGCCTGAAATGTTTATAGGAACAAAAGACAATGAAGTCACAATATAAATCTCCTCAAGGTTGCAGTGTGTTCACTTCATAGGATGAAGTGAATAAATCAGTATGCCTATCCCAAACTTACAACTAATTAGCTCCTTAAACTAATTCCCAGTAGCCTACAAACTTTATCATGTTTATAGTTACATCAAATTAAAACAAGTAATTTGAAATTTTAAATGCTTGGTTTGAAATGGATCCATCTAATTTTACAGACAGTTAATTGAAATCAAGAACATTCCAAATTGTCCAAAACAACATAATTTAGATTTTTTTGGTGAAAATAATAATGTTCACATTTCCAGAACTATTACAAAACAGTTTTCAGGACAGCTGGCAAAAAAAGAAAGAAGAAAAATTGGATGAAAGACAAGAAGGTTACTAGAGGATGACACAGGTCCTTCAAGAATCAAGATGACATCATGGTGTGTGATCCACTAACTGTACCAGATAAAATTTCGCAACGGACATAACCGTGGAAAAAAATAGCATGCAATGCATGCACCGTGTCCTCGAGCAATTTAATAACCCTTATAACTCAATGGGATATGATCATTACATTAAGACATCTCTATAAATTGTTAAAAGTTGCATTCTATCTATAGATCTATCAATCTACCTATCAATCTATCTATGTGTCTGTCTGTCTATCTGTCTATCTTTAGTAATTGGCTGAAGCATAAATCTCAGGTAGTGGTGCACCCCACTTTGTCTCAGGGCGGAAGGGCCAAAGGGAAGAAGAAGAAGATGCTTCTCAGAAATCGTCTGCTGAGTAAGGAGGAATTTGGGGGATTAAAGTCAACTATTTAGAGCAGTGAGACATAAGATTAAAGCCAGGGCATCAAGTGCAACAGTGTAAACACTGGGCATCATAATGGCATCATAACTTTGGGTTGTTCTTGCATCTGTGAAATGCTTTTCGATCCACACCAACTTTGATATGACAATCCCATTGATGACGACAAAGGGCCCAAGGCCCTGCTCTCGGACACAAAAACGTAAAAACATAACTAGAACATGATGTGTAAAAGCATATTAACTAGGATATACGATAATTACAAATGATTAGCTCTAATAGGCAATTATAGCCAATCATTTGTAATTATATTGGCTTTCAATGCCAATTTCAAATGATTATTGTCAGGACCCTAAAAAGAGGAAGGGCTTCCAGCTGAAAGCATTTGATCTACATTTAATAAAAAGAATCCATGGATTCAAAACCGGCCTTCGGTGATTATATATTCGGGATTGAAATCATGAATGGGGGGATTTATATATAATTACATGGATTGTTTTGTATTGAGCAGTTATTGCCGGACTGATAGTGTTTGCTGCAAGCCATAAAAACTTTGTGGGGAACCTCTTAGCAAATGCCTATACCATATTTCAGAATTGTAAGTGAACTACTTAAGTCACAGTGGGCACTTCAAAATATGGTGTCCATTTTGGCAGCCATCTTGGAAATTTTCTCTTAATTTATGAGGGAACCCCTAAGCAAATCCCCAAACCAAATAATAAAGTCGCAGTGGGCAATTCAAAGTGAACCCCTATACCAAATTGCATAAATCTAGGTCAAATACTAAAGTCACAGTGGGCAATTCAAAATATAGTGGCCATTTTGGCAGCCATCGTGGATTTTTCCAAAACTTTCAGAGGGGAACCCCTAAGTGAATCCCTATACCAAATTGCATAAGTCTAAGTGAAATACTAAAGTCACAGTGGGCAATTCAGAACATCCATTTTGGCAGCCACCTTGGATTTTTCCAAAAATTTTGAGGGGAACCCCTAAGTAAATCCCTGTACCAAGGTTCATAAATCTAAGTGAAATACCAAAGTCACAGTGGGTATTTTAAAATATGGTGGCCATTTTGGCAGCCATCTTGGATTTTTCCACTTTTTTGAGGGGAACCCCTAAGTGAATCCCTGTACCAAGTTTCATAAATCTAAGTGAAATACTAAGGTCACAGTGGGCAATTCAAAATATGGCGGCCATTTTGGCAGCCATCACGGGTTTTTCCAAAAGATTTTGACGGAGACGCCCAAGTGAATCCCTATCCCAAATTTCATAAATCCAAGTGAAATACTAACAGCCGCAAAACTCGCTCTGACCTTTCACAAGGCATGCCGGCCGGTAAAAACTGGTTAACAGGACCGCCAGAATTTTTACAGGCCCGTTTATTTGTGGTGTCAAGCGTCTCTTAGCAACCTTTTCTGCAGACTACAATTAAAACACCACTTTAGTTTACAGTCTGTAAAACTGATATCCAAACAGAATTGGCTGTTGCACTGTGAAAATGGCATTTCGTGAATCGTCATACTGATGATTTGTCACGATAATTTTACTCTAAGATCAGTCACATGACAAATCAAATAGCCTTCTATTCATCATGACTAATCAAACAGCCTCTATGATTCCCATGGATGTTAAATTTGGAAAGATGACACTTCATCAGTTATTATGACTCACAGTCACAGAGTGCCAAAATCTGTGGGAAGCAACACTCATTTTATGCATATCAAATTTACAGGCTGTAATGATAAAGTTTGTCAAAGTATACTGTCAGAATGAGAAATACACTGAGGAAGGCCCTGGTCTCTTGGGGGAGTTTAGTGGATGGGTGTTGATAGACATTTCTTGCAGGAATAATTTGGCAATGGTACATAACTAAATCATAACACTGTACAGAAAGCTGTTGAAGAAGTAGACAATGCCAAGTGTTATACAAGCATAATGATCCACTGAGCAACCATGCCTCATCTAGACATGAACAATTATTTGAAACACACACTTGCACTGAAATGGTTAGACTCTCACAGTGCTTTGTAATTATAAGCAATCCTGACACAGGGGCACCTTCTCCAATGAGGCTCACAGGCCCACTGCTGGCTGCAGCTGTTCATTGCACCTGTAACCATGGTAACCCCTTACAGCTATCTGAATCCCCCATTCATAATGGGCAGGTCCATATCTGTCATTGGCCCCCATTGCTCACTGGGTTGCAGCACTGTGTTCAGAGGGGCAAGGAAAGTGGACAAGTGGACAAGTTGACACATGGACAAGTGGACAAGTGGACAAGAGTCCCATTTCACCAAAAATCTGTTTTAGACCACCTCTATTAACCGGCCTGTGGCCGGTTAAAAAGTAACTTAAGGAGAAGGTCAATCCTATCTGATCTATTTACTTGTATTTTGAAGAAAACAAGCGCTTCATCAACTGTTTTGACATAACTTTTTCTGCAGGACCAATACTTATTGTGAAGTCTTTTTTAAAGTATTATTTTCAAAATTTTGTCATATATATTTTTTATTGGTGTGTCTTATTTTATGTTTTTCTATCATGCCTCATAAAAGAGGAACTAGACACGTGCAGCCAAAAAGAGATGCTTTGAAAGGATTCCACTTCAGTGAACCGTAAGAGTGAGGAGCATTTTTCAAAATGTCTATCTTTTAATATTATCAGAGCATAGCAAACACTTCCAAAAACATGTTTGTACAAGGCTTTTTAATGTTAATTTACATGAATATTTTTAATGTTGCCTATATCTAGCAATTATGGTTGTTTAGGTAATGACACTAAGTATAGCGATGACGAATTTACCCTCAGAGTATTTGGTTTAACATGTCCATAATTTTCAACGGTGTCACATTGTCTTTGTCGAAAATTATGGACATATTAAACCAAATCCTCTGAAGGTAAATTCATCATTGCTATGGATCCGAGGATAGAGAATCTACACTCTAGATTTGTACAAATACCCTGGACTTTTTGTCAACTGCCACTGAAAATGAGGGGTAGATATGAAAGTTACTAGGAGTCATTAACATCACATTCGTCAGTTTGTGATCATTTACTCTCCCAGAGACAAGGAACCATCAATTAAGATGTAGCTCATAAAAATAAAATTGTTTCTATAATAACCAGCTTACAACTAGAATTTCAACATTATTTAAAAAAGCCTTAATTAAAACTGAAAGGGGTCCTTGGCTCTAACCAACCACCTTTCCTATTAATTAATTATCCCAGGGTGTGGTTTTAGATGAGCTAGGGTCTATGTGTACTTAACATTAAGATGTTAGCCAGTGAAGGTGGCAAATTAGAACTTATCATCCTGATAATTCAGAATATCAGAAAGAACCATTAAAGTCCATTAAAGGATCAGGTAACTGAATCTGTTCACCATAAAATGTCTTCCTTAATTATCAAAAGTCACAAAATAATATGGCAATGTTGTTTCTGAATCACTTACAGATTTTTTTAATATGACTAATATCGCCTCATTCGGATTTAATAATTTAAAATTAATCAATAGATAAAATAATATTGCAAACATACACAGACAAGGTTGGGGCCATCTCTTGATCATGTCCATTATCAGCACTGTTACCATGGAAACAGAAATGTACAACAGTCACCAGAAATCACCATAGCAACAGTAGTATATCACAATAGAAGAGACAAGATCTAGAAGAAAACACTACATGCACAATGATTAAGACAACAGCAAATTACAGACGGTAAATAAATATTTGAATTTTTGCTTCTTCGTTGTTACCGATACTTAATTAATTAAAAAGGTTAAGGTTTTCACCAAAAGGTCTCTTACTTGTAATGAACAACTTTTTCAAAATTAAATCCGAAGAAGCAAAATATCAAATACAAATGATTTTTAAAAAACATTGTAAATACATTTTTAAAAAATCAATATCTTACATATTCAGGTTTATAATATGCTCGGTACAAATGCAGAATATACAACATAGACTTTCTAACATAAGAATAAGAAACTAAAATTGTTCACTAATCAAGAAAATTAAAAAATGGTCATGAGAATGTATATTTTGTTAATAAAACATAAGTGGCCAGAAAAAGAGGAGGAATCACAGGACACAAATAGAAAAACACTTCATGAAGATCACAAGACCCAACAAAACATGTCAATAATAGAGAGAACTAGAAATCGGGTAACCGCGATGCGGTGACAAAACTTCACCTATCATATAATTATTGGCAGTGAAATCAATGTGAGAAAACACAGAAATGATATCGGAAATGACATTGGACATGAACTTGAACATGAACATGAACTCGCACATGAACTTGCACATCTACTTGCACATAAACTTGTACATAAACTTGTACATGCAATTGCATGTGTCTTGCACATGTAACATTACATGCAATATCACACACAATATCACATGTAATATTATGCAATATCAAATGTAAAGTTACATGTAATGTATTAAATATACAATATCACTTGCAATATCATGCAAAATCATATCACATGTAATATTAATTTATCACCTGCAATTTTGCATGTTGATTAGTATGTACATAGTGTGCACAGATATATGAAAGTACTTATAGACTATCTGTCCGTGGACTAGTTGTGATGTGACATATAGTCAGTAGACAGATAAACCCTTACTGTAACATGTCAATCGGTTTGTGGCCATACACTGACTGATTCGCAGACTGATACACTGACTGATACACTGACTGATACTGTCTGATACACTGTCTGATACACTGTCTGATACACTGTCTGATACACTGACTGATACACTGACTGATACACTGACTGACACACTGACTGATACACTGACTGATACAAAAATATCTGACCGAAAGCACGTAATTTTGAGGGTTGGGCGTTCCTTTAAACCACCAGAGTTACAAGAAAACATTCAGAGAATGAAAACTAGAGGAAAATTTGATTTGCCGAATAATATATATGGAAAATAACATGGACCAGTACATGGACCAGTACATGGACCAGTACATGGACCAGTACATGGACCAGTACATGGACCAGTACATGGACCAGTACATGGACCAGTACATGGACCAGTACATGGACCAGTACATGGACCAGTACATTTAACAGTACATTTAACAGTACATTTAACAGTACATTTAACAGTACATTTAACAGTCCAATGAGCAGCGCATTGACCAGCGCATTGACCATGCATCAACCAGTACATCAACCAGTGCATCAACCAGTGCATCAACCCGAACATCAATCAGTACATCATCAGTACATCAACCTTGGAATTTCAGGAATGCATTGGCTAAGACACTTCTAGTCCTGAAAACATATAGAAATGACTGCAATTTCTGAAAACATACATTTTTCAGGGTCCGGCGATCTTTTTAACCGTCAGTGATGCAAGAAATTGTTCAAAAATAGAAACTAGAGGAGAATTTGTGCTTTCCAAATCTATTTTCAGATTCTCCGTAACTTTATTAGGACCGGAGATACGGCCGATTGAAATTATGGTACAATTCAGAAATGTGGACTCCAGAAATTTCTGAAAAAATGCAGTTTTTCACTTAAAATTACTCTAGAACCAAAACGGTTTCATGGAAACAAATATTACTAGGCAGGATTATCTGAAAAAAAGATGAAAGTATGCTCAAATAGCTTCATTGAAATAATATGATTATTTCCTTGTCAAAATGATGATAAATTGTGAAAATTTGACAAAAAACATGAAATTTTCAGGGTCTGGCGATCTTTTAAACCGTCCGAGCTACGACAAAATGTTCAATATATGGCACCTAGGGGAGAATTTGGCCTTTCCAAATCTGTTTTCAGATTCTCTGTAACTTAATTAGGACCGGAGCTACAGCTGATCGAAATAACGCTATTATTGAGAAATGTGAAAAAATATCGTAAATTTTTCCCTAATTTTTTGACCTTGTGACCTTCACGGTCTAATGTAGGTTAATCCGAGGACCTTGAAAATTTATAAGATGCCTCTAGACTATTTTAGCAAGTATGTGTGACATTTTTGTAACAATATTTTGATTTCTTGTCTGTGTAAAAAAATCAAATGTCAAAAAAGTAAAATTTTTCATCATGTTTGACCTTGAATTTGACCTTGAAAATAATTTTCTAGGTCAAAACAAATATGATTTTCAGAATCACGATGGGAAAATGGGGGATCAATTAATTATTGTAACTCTCTCGGATCGATATTTCCATGTCAAAAACGCGATAATTTGTCATTTTTTAACATTATCCGGTTTGCGATATTTTGAATTTTGTAGAAAATTAAGGTAAAATGTTAGAGGACTTTGGATTGCATATTCTAAATGCACATATTTTCGTCTGTCTAGAGATAATATATCAAGGTGATATCATGAAAAAAACATAATTTTCAGAATTTTTGAAAATAAGCACTTTTTGCGCTTTGAAGAGCCAAATGACCTTGAAAAATGAGGTCAAGGTCAAATTTGAAGGTGGGTATGGGGGTTTTGGGGGCTACTTTGGGGGGGTTCACTATACATTGTTATGGCCTAAAATCGATATTTCAGGGTCAGACATTCAAGGTCACCTGATTTGACGACGCGGTCAATATTTAAAATTACGTAACTCAAAAAGTAAGCATGATATCATTATAAAAATAAGTCGCAGACCTAGATTAGTCATTTGTGAAACTTTTGTCATCAATTACACAATTCAAAAATTGTTGGTTTCTGAGATCATGTGTTCTCAATTCCAGGAGTGAAAATGGCTCTGTACAACCTTGACCTTGACCTACTTTCCTGAAACTGGGTCAGATTGTGTAACTTATATGTAGTACATGTAATATAGTTGGGAAGTGAAATTTGCTTGTAATTACCTGAGAAACAATCACTTGAAATAATGAAAAAAACTGACTTTGAAGTGGCCAGTGACCTTGAAAAATGATTCAAGGTCACCGATACTTGGTCAGTGTGATAAGGTCATGTAAGACTATGTATGTGAATTTTTTGAAATTTTTTCGAGGAAATTAGGGGTAGGCGGAAAAATAATAATAATAATACTTACGAAAACAAGAAACTTCACCTATGTAATAGGTGAAGTTTAATAAAGGTTTAGTTTTTTTTGTCACATGCAGTTGAGCTGTAGAGGCCAAGGTGACATCATGATCATTTGTGGACAATGACTGATAGATAGACCAAAGTTTCATGAATCTTTATAGAGGCCAATATCAAGATCACATGATCACTTTTATTTTGATCAATGATGATTAATAATGAATCAATAACCTATAAATCAATTCACTAAAATGAGAACCAAGCACCAAAGACCATATAGGGGGTCAGAGACCTTTATGTTGGAATTGAGATTATTTCATTGTTTAAAACATTGCAGAGATTCACAATGATGAAATTTACTTTTAAATAGCAGCAGAATATAAGCTCAAAACTCCATGTAAGAAGTTTTTGCACCCACCAACAGGTATACTCTGCAAAAATGAGGCAGCTGCTAGCTTATTCCAGTGCAGTTAAAATACCCCTTGCTTTGATTAGGCAAAGGCATGCCCTGGTTTATCAGGGTCACTGTGCAGGAGGTATTTTGCAAACTTTGGGACAGAATTGTACATGTCATACCAGGTTGCACACTCATAGTTTTTCACTTTTTGTAGGTTTTGACCCAGAAAACCACAACACATTGCACAAGCTCCTCTTATCCCTCCTAAAAAAAGCTAAATTTGAAAAAGGCTTTTTTGAAACTGGCTCACAAAATTCTCATGGTTGAACCATCAAGTAAAAAGTGAAAGTGAAGCATTTACTCATTCAAATTAGATTAGCCAATCACAGAGCAGCTTATAAATGCCCATGGCTTGAGGCCAAAGTGAAAGTGGAGATGGGGGGAGGGGAGGGGTGCACTCCCCAACATAAAACAGAACCAAAGTAAGAAAACTTGCAAATGCAGAACCTCAAATTTGGAACATCCTGAGATTGATATTGCATCTTAAAAATATGCAGCTTTTGGGGTACAACAACAAGAGAAATACACAAACTCAATACACTAAGTAATTTTGTGCATATAATTATATGTTTCAGAAAATTTCAATTTAGTTTGACATCTGAAGTTCTTTTCTAACTTGGAACAGACTCCAACGTTGCACTTCAAATAAGGCCCTACAACCAACTGTCACTGTGTTATTTGCTGGTAGTATTTTCTGTCATTTCAGGAATATTTTAGGGGCCTTTGAATGCTTATATGGTCCATTATTTTGCAAGAGTTCATGCACTGCCAGAATATTTGACCATGAAGGCATAGACACATACAGAATGAGTGCATAGAGTCAAGGATAAGGTATTGTAATAAGTAACACCAATACTGACAAGGAAGAGTACTTAACACTGTTCTGTTTGAACAACTATTGACATATAAACCGCAAAACCGCAGAGATTAAATTTGAAAGGTCAAATGTTAACCACAGACCAGGGGGGGGGGAGGCACTCCATGTATTGGAAGTGTATACCTATGCTCCACAGTTAGCCTCCTTTTTGTATCAATGTCTTAACCTGTAAAAAAACTTATATGTAAGTATTCTTAACAGTACATCGATTCTACAAGATAAGGAATTTCTCTGGCGAACTTTTTTGCATGTGAAACGTCACCAAATATTGTGTACATCATTTTCAATGCAAAACTAGGCCTAAAAACCTTAATAAACATCCGATTTTCAAAATTTTAAAACCTGCATATATCAAGTAAACTCCTCCGAATTCAATGCGCTTATTCATTTTGATCTATTTGCAATATGAACTTCGCAAACATAGGCTGCGCAGCAGCAAACCTTCAGCGAATAACACCTTTAGAAGATTACAATAATATCATAAATTTGGTGCGTTTACGAAATTGCTTATAAGTAGTGGCCTTCCATTATCTCTATTTTTCCAATGATTCATAAAGTGTTATACGCATCAAAAAGCACTGCTAAATTAATTGCATAGGTGATTTGTTTAGAAAAATGCATTACTGTATATGCAATATTGGGGAAGTTTTGGCTCCGATATAAAAAAAAAATCTTTTAAATATTTTTTCTCAATATTACAAAAACTATAGAATAGTCATCTGTCAGACCATGAAAAGGCACAACTAGACCATACAAGCCATATGTGTTCCAAACTTCATCCATGTATAGTACATGGAATAGTGACCGGATGTTGGGCCAGAAACAAAAATAATAATTTTTTATGTTTTTTTCAATATTTGAAAAAGTATATAATATTTTCCATCAGACCTTTCAAAAGGCACAACTAGACCATATTGACCATATGTGTACCAAAGTTTATCCATGTACATGCAATAGTGAGCGAGTCTTAGCCCAAAAAACAAAAAAAATATGTTTTTATATCTTTTATAATTTTTTCAGAAAGTATAGAATATCTGTCAATGAGACCATCAAAAGGCACAACTAGACCATATAGGCCACGTGTGTACCAAATTTCATCCATGCACATGCAAACGAAAAAAAAATTATTTTTATATTTTGTTAAATATTTCAACAAGAATCCATGGATTCAAAACCGGCCTTTGGCGATTGTATATTCAGGATTGAAATCGTGAAGAGGGTGATTTATATATTATTACATGGATCGTTTTGTATTGAGCAGTGATAGCCAGACTGATAGTGTTTGCTGGATGCCATTAAACTTTGAGGGGAACCCCTTAGCAAATTCCTTTACCAAATTTCAGAACTGCAAGTGAAATACTAAAGTCACAGTGGGTAATTGAAAACATGGTGGCCATTTTGGCAGCCATCTTGGATTTTTCCAAAAATTTCTGTGGGGGACCCCTAAGTGAATCCCTATACCAAATTTCATAAATCTAGGTGAAATAGTAAAGTCACAGTGGGCAATTCAAAATATGGCGGCCATTTTGTCAGCCATCTTGGATTTTCCAAAAAATTTTGGGGTGATTCCCTAAGTGAATCCCTGTACCAAATTTCATAAATCTAAGTGAAATACTAAGGTCACAGTGGGCAATTCAAAATATGGTGGCCATTTTGGCAGCCATCTTGGATTTTTCCAAAAATTTCTGAGGGGACCCCTAAGTGAATTCCTATACCAAATTTCATAAATCTAAGTGAAATAGTAAAGTCACAGTGGCAATTCAAAATATGGTGGCCATTTTGCAGCCATCTTGGATTTTTCCAAAAATTTCTGAGGGGGTCCCCTAAGTGAATCCCTATACCAAATTTCATAAATCTAAGTGAAATAGTAAAGTCACAGTGGGCAATTCAAAATATGGTGGCCATTTTGGCAGCCATCTTAGATTTTTCTAAAAAATTCTGAGGGGGACCCCCAAGTGAATCCCTATACCAAATTTCATAAATCTAAGTGAAATAGTAAAGTCACAGTGGGCAATTCAAAATATGGTCGCCATTTTGGCAGCCATCTTGGATTTTTCCAAAAATTTCTGAGGGAGACCGCAAAGTAAATCCCTATACCAAATTTCATAAATCCAAGTGAAATACTAAAGTCGCAATGGGCAATTCAAAATGTGTTGACAAGAAAAGTGGACAAGTGGACAAGTTTACACATGGACAAGTGGACAAGTGGACAAGAGTCCCATTTCACCTTAAGCCCTCCTCTATTAACCGGCCTTTGGCCGGTTAAAAATTATTTTAGATCTATTCATCAGACCATCAAAAGGCACAACTAGACCACACAGGCTAGATGTGTACCAAATTTCATCCCCATACATTCAATAGAGGCCGAGTGCCGGGCCGGAAACGATCTATCCGCCCGCCGCCCGACCGCCCGCCCGCCCGGCGGACGGACAGCATTTTTACACAAGTGATTACAATACCTTCTTCGAACTTCGTTCGCTTAAGGTAAAAAGCTTTTCGGCGCATTACGCTGCAATGATGCAAAGTTCCAGTGACCAAACCACTGGCAGATTCATGATTTTTTTTTGTAGGGTATTTTTCAGGCCTGACATGACACACCATCAAATATTACTGAAAAACATGTGCACTGCATTTAGCAATTAACAAACTGATATCCAAACAGGTGGTTTTACATAACATAAGTTTATTATTACTATTTTTTTTACAAATCCTTGGTAATGTAATATTTTCATGAAACAAGGGGAGGGGCTTTGGAATTTTTCTAAGGGAATTTATTTCATACTTTAAGATATTAGAACCTATTATTACATGCCACATACCCTCAGGTTCATGGTAAGATCGATACAGTACCCTTTTTTAAGGGTACTTTTCTTGTTATGCCCTAGATGAGTCTTGTTGACCCCCAAAATTACCCTAAGTCGATCTTGTTGACCCCCTTTTTCACCAGTGACAAAAAAAAAATCAAGAAAATCGGTCAAAAAGTCCATCAAAAGCAGTGATGGAAATGGAAAATTTTCGTCGGGAGAGCTCTTGGCCGGTGTGGCAGCGGCTCGCCATTCCAAATTTTTAAAAGGAGGAAAAATTCAGAAACTAGACATTATTTTGGCTAATAATACCTGGGGGTCCGAAAAGTGACCATGATAATTATATATTTACCACTGATGATTGGGGGAGCTGTAACAGGAAATAGCTCCCCCTGTTTTTTATCAAGGGAGCTCAGCTTCCCCAAGCTCCCCCCCATTTCCATCACTGATCAGAAGTCACGATTCAAACTAAAAATTCTTACCAAATAACAAAAGGACCATTTCTGAATGACAAGTTCTTACTTAATCGCTTTAAAGTTGAGTCTTGTTGGGTGCCAATTTTGAAAAAATTTGAGCCTTGTTGGGTATCAATTTTTACATTGCTAAAGTCTGGTTGGGTTTCATTTTTGCGGCCTCCGCCGAGCATCCCCACCAAATCTGAGCGGAGTACCCCCCTTACAATATAAAGCTTGAGTTCAAGGAAACAATGTAAACAATCAACAGACAAATGGTCTGATTTGAAGGGCTCCAAGACTTGGCAAGGTGTCAAAAATTATTATATGACCTTTATTACTGTTTTTAGGTTGAGTAAGTTGACAGCTATATTATAGGGTGTCCCAAAAAAAGTGAAAGTCTGAAATTCATTGGGGCTAACCTCTAAATGTGTTCTATAGCCCCTCTCTGACTCCCATGTAAAATTTCAGCTCATTTGAAGGTGTTTTAGATGTTGCTCAAGAGCGCCAAAGATAGATAGGAGTTTAACATTGAATTTTCATGCAAAAATGGCTATTTTAGCCAATAGCTCACAAATTATCGGTTTTAGTCCACCCAAACACATGGATAGTTGATATAAAGATGTATAAATTATTCTGCACATTGTGGTACCAATTTTATATTTGTGACTTGCGCGGGTATTGAGAAAATCCACATTTATGGGATATACTTATTTACGCAATTTTCTGTGATTTAAAAAAACTTCTTAGATTGTTTCAATAGTCTGAAACAGATTGTAGGACATTGGTTGATGTTCTTATGTCTCTGTCACACTATGGAACCAATATGTGATTGTCTCATGTTTAAATTCAAAATTAGTCTGAAATTAATCTTCATCAAGAAAGGCGCTTTGCCTTGGCGTAAATTTTTCATGTAAAATAGTATATATTTGCCAATAACACAAGAACCAAGTGAGGTACAGATATGAAATTGGTACCACAGTGTGCAGAATAATTTATACATCTTTATATCAACTATCCATGTGTTTGGGTGGACTGAACCCAATAATTTGTGAGCTATTGGCTAAAATAGCCATTTTCGCATGAAAATTCAATGTTAAACCCCTATCTATCTTTGGGGCCCTTATGCAACATCTAAAACACCTTCAAATGAGCTGAAATTTTACATGGGAGTCAGAGAGGGGCTATAGAACACATTTAGAGGTTAGCCCCAATGAATTTCAGACTTTCACTTTTTTGGGACACCCTAAGCTATAAGAACTTTCCTTATTTGTTTGCACTTAACAAAGTGCAAAAGACAGACCGAAGAAGTTCAACTGGCCAAAAAAAGTTTTGCGGTATAATCTATCTTTTGCTTGAGAAGTTTTAGAATTGGAAGAGACTCCAAAGAGGCTCCAAAGAGACAAAGATAATCAATTCTTGTCACCAATCCCAAACCTTTGCGATTATAATTAGTAATGTTATCTAATTACCATTGCAGAGATCATAAGTGGCTCTTTAAATGAAGCTGAATAGCAATGGAGCTGTGATCACCATTACCTACGCTCCTCAACAACTCATCAATTCCCAATTAGTCTAGATAATTCTAACCTCTTTGAGATATCCTTCAGACAAAATTTCCCTAATGGCATGATCAGGTCTCGAATTGTCTGTGTCATTAGAGTCTAATGATTAGATTGGATCAGACAGACGTGAACATTTTATTTTCCAATTTCACTTTGCATGACATCCAAAATGATACTTTAGGCCCACCTACAATAGCATAAGCCCTATGATAACCACAGAGCTAAAGAATGCTAACGAGGAAGAGGAAACATTCATTTTAAACCACAGATTAGAGAAGAAATACAACAGGGGGCTATGTATGGTCCATTTTTGCAGAGCTCATGCATTGCCAGAACTTTAATTAGTAACATGCCAAAGCACAATGACCACAAACACAATGCAGATTGACGAAATAAAAAAGAGGAAAAGAAAAACTAACATGTGACCACACGACCTTGACTAATATAACAATGCCATGGAGTCATTCATTGCTCTCACGACCCATGATAGTAATCAATTCCAACCAAAAAAAAAAAGAAAACCGGAGAACACAATGCAACCTAATAATAATGTGCATAAAAAATTTGAACTAACAACCATGAAATTTAGTAAGCGAGATGCGGATCTTCGAAAACTTACTTGGAGAGGTTGATGGACACATTGTCCTCCTCCGGGGGCTGGTAGGCAGCGCTTCCTCGGAACGGCTCTTTTTTGAACCTGAAACAGAAACGAAACACAATGTGATTTTTCTCTCCTGGAAATGTCTTTGAAGCCTCTGAAAAATTTCATGATTAATAATAAGTTGTATAACGACTCTTACTAATGAGACGAACACTAGTTAAAGAATCTTGTTTGCTACAATGCCAACATGGTGTTAATGTTTCAAATTGTAAGTTGGCGCCAAGAAAATTTTGGGTCCTCCGAACAACAGATGACCAACAACAGAGGAGAATGTGAAAATTCCCTCTTGGAAATGTTTTCCAAAGCCTCAAATGCTTGTTTTCCGCAAATAAAGCCCCTATAGCTCAGTCAGTAGAGTGCTCGTCTCACAAGCGAGGCACCCGAATTCAATCCCCAGCCTGACCATCATGTCACTCCTCGATGTCGTCATTCGCATCAGACGTAAATTGGAGGCACCGTGGGCCTAACTGGAAACAAGTCACAGACTTAGCTTGGCTACCCACGTTAAATAAAAGTACCTTAACCTTTACCTTTTTTTTTAGTTCTTTGGTGGCACTGATTACTGAGAAAAGATGGAAAGATGAGTCCACAACATGGAGGCCTATACTTATACACCATGAGTGTCAGCAATTTGAGTAAGAGAGTCACCAAGAGCAAAGAATTTAACAGAAAGGCACACATTTTTTTGGTAAATGAGTGTGAGTGAATCAAAACGACTGGATTACCTTCTTCTCAGATAATATTTATTATATGGGCCTAACGGTGACAGGCCTACCTCCTGTTTTATCAAAATATTTTGGGCATATAACACTGTGATGAAACCATCACTTATCCACTTTCTTTATGGTTTGAAATTGTGAATATTTGTAAACATATGTCTCTTCATCCTTTTTTTCAAGTAATAATTGTTTGAATTATTGTAGTATAGGAGAAATTGTACATGTTGTAAAAAGGCAAATACACCTTTCAGGTGTCAGCCTCCCATGTGGTCAAAAATGAACTGGAAATTCCAAACAAAAATGTCGGGACTCGTGGTCCAGTTTCACAAAATATATAAGTTATCTTTTGAGACTGATTGAGTTTGAAGAAATCGTATACAATGTTAATTATAATTTTAATGAGTCTCTTTCAAAGTATGAGTCATGCATAAACAAGTGGTCCAAGGGAAAATATAGAAATTGAAATAAACAGAATTTTATCTGGACCTATTATATTTGAAGTGAAAGTGATTCCAAGTCATTGATAGTGTACTAATACACATCAGTTCTTCCTGTTACACATTTTTTCTGAGAATTTACCAAGGTTAGGTATGTATTGAATAATGATTATCACTTATCCTCTCTCATTTTCCAAAACAGGAACCAAGCGTGGATTAATTTGAAAAGTAAATAATAATGCAAGCATTGACTACCTTGACAAATGTACAACAAACATCAATATTGATTCAATAAGATATTCTTATTTACAACATCAGGCAACCAGGTTTTTTTTAGTGAAAACTTCAAAAGCATTTTTAATATATATATTCGCTGAAAGATCACATACCAATTGGACTGTGCTGACAAGTATTTCATGTATTTGAGTTGTCAATATAATATACTGAGCAAATAAAATTGAGATAAAATGAGTTTAAAATGTTGTTAATGCAAGAATTAGATTTTCAGAATTTTTCTGATCATACTGAAAACTGATAAATCTGCACTGTTAACATTTTTTAGTGATACTGGTTGCTTGACATAAAAAAAGACCTTTATTTAAACTAAAAATATCTAACATACATAGATATGTATAACTTTCACTACTTTTTATAATTTTTATTTTGCTAATTTTTATGAAGTTTAATAATACAAACATAGGTCATAATTCAAAACGTCATAAATATGGTTTAAATAAGGGAGCGGACTATCATAAGCTGACCATATTATCCCAGACTCTACGAGTCCTCTCAATTGGGCGATGGCATGCAATGCTGCTCATTGCTGCCTGAATCTAGTCTTGTAGAGACTGATGTTATCCTAAGCTGATTTTTCTAGGAGAAAACTTCTAACATAAACAGAAAGATTGTATAGATCAAGGAGAATAAACAGAATTTCCGAGCAGGATACATTTATAAATTCAAAGTACTTTATTATGCCATTCAACCTCCATAATATTTAGACAGATCTATAAGAGAAAGAGATACATCCTGTACTGCTGTTGCACCAGGCTGCCCCACATGGTGGGTGGGTGATTGGGTTTTACATCCTGTATTTATGCACTGATTAGGACAGGCAGGATCCACAGTATTAAATTTTTTTCTTGCCAAATTGGTACTTTTGGCAGATACATTGTTTATTGCCAATAAACAATGTATCTGCCAAAAGTACCAATTTGGCAAGAAAAAAAATTAATACTGTGGATCCTGCCTGCCCTAATCAGTGCATAAATACATATTGGCACACGTTATCACATCCTTAATAATCTATATTTCCAAAATGCTAATTCTGTAGGCATAAAAGTTTGTTTTTAGGGTGTCCAAGTAACTTCTTTGCACGTATTTCGATTTGAGTTATTGTATAGTAAATACTTATATCCAGATGAACTAACCCTAATTCCAAAAGAGCAAACCCATTCCTAATTCACACCAAGAAGCATTTTGTCATGCGTATTTGATAAGACTGAAAATTAAGACAATATTGTGCTCCAGGTGTGACGGGGTCAGTTGAACCGCCCATGATGGAGTTGGCCAAAACATGATTTTTCTTGTTCAAATTGCCTTGCAAGTCATAGCAAGTTTGAGTTATTGCAATTAAGAAGTAACACAGTGCATATTTGTATTGCAGAATTTTTTGTTGTTGAAAAACCAGCTTTTTTACCCAAAACAGACAAATAATTGTGTAAATTACTGTATACAATATCTTTTCAAATAAGTATTTTACTAAAGCTGGTAGTCATCATAGGGATAGCAGTAATGCAAAAGAAAACCCGGTTATAAGTAGTTGTCTTAAAAAATGTATGGTGCTTCAAATAACCCCGGGGCCGGGGTTATTTGAAGCAAAAAAAAAGTTGGAAATTTGTGTCTGTAACACTGAGTTCAAAAATTATTTACAATATCTCATAAGCTCATCATTGAGTTAAACACACCTACAATCACATGCCAAAATTTGGTGTGAATATCTTATGCCATTAACTCTCCAGAGCAAAAATAAAAACAAGTGCTTCAAATAGCCCCGGTCTCCCCTGCTTGGTAAGCTAATCAGGACTGGAGGACACAGCAACGAGGCAAAGGATGACTGAAACTGCTGCCCAACATAGGTCCAGAACTTCAAGAGAATGAGAGGGCAGAGAAAACAGGTAGGCAATGGGAGTAACTTTATAACAGTCCATTAACGGAGAGCTTGTTATATCAAAATGCCACTTCATTGCTACTTTCGTCCAAGACAACGCCATGCAGCTGATAATACAAATCGGCATGTAAGTTCCAATGCTTCAAACCACACCATTGACGCAATACCTTCAAAAAACACAATAGCAAACACAGAGCCTGAGGGAATCCAGCTGTTCCATTGGTGTAAAAACAGCATGTATGCCGCCCACACTCTGTGTAAATACATTTTTATAAAAAAGTATAAATTCTGCTGAGCTTTTCTTTCTCTGCACATTTGGATCCTGATGAAAACAGGGCAGAGGCGTAGGAATTTCAAGGAAACTCCCATTGCAAACAGTGGGAGGTTTTTTATCTGCAGGTTTGTATCCTCTTACTAATACATGGAATTGGCTGTTCCACCCTTGCTATGCTAATCCGATGGAGGTGGGCAAAGGAGGGAAGGCAGTGGCGTCAGTGTAGGTGGGGCTGGTGTGGCAGTTGCCCCCCCACTTTTTGACCAAAGCATCTATAGGCGTTCATGCATGAAAAAAATTGTAAGTCACTTTAAAATAAACCGACACCACTGAGGGAAGGAAGAGCAACATGCCCACCTTGTAAAATTGTACTAATTTTATACTGCCCGGGGGTAGGGGAGAGCGGGGCACCATGAGCCACTTTTCCGAAATTAAGCTCCTGAGCCTAAAGTTTCAATGGTAAATGGCTGGTTGCTTTACATAATCATAGCAAGACCTCTTGGCTACAATATCCAGTGTTGTTACATTATATTCTTAATTCTTAAATAGTCAAAACATTGTCTTTGAAAAATGTAGTCTAGCGGCTCATCGTGCCCCGACCCTGGGGCACCATGAGCCATGGCATGGGGGGCTGTTTACATACATGTATTATCCTTCTCATTCAACTGTAAAGAACTGATACCTCATAAACCAGATGTTTTACTTGAAATTTTCCCTTGGCATACACCACAAGATGGATCAGATGGATTTTACACATTTTTCTATGAAATTGCAAAAATGTGTCCTAAACAGCTGCTGATGTCTGCACTATAGTTCTGGACTTACTTCAGTAGAGTTGTTGTTACAATTCAGCTTTAATTGAACATTAAAACTTTATAGAAAATGGCTCATGGTGCCCTATCTCCATGTGGCTCATGGTGCCCCATTTGTAAATTTCATTTATTAGTGCATATCACCATTTTCCAGTTTATCGTAGTTTCAATGTTATGACATCATCCTAGCACATGCCTTACCTTCTCTAAGTAGACTAAGTTTTATGATGATGCCTGAAATAGTTGAAGTTCCAGAAGTAGAAGTTCCACCGCCCAATATGTTTACTTTTTACTCAAATTCACTGGTCAAAAGTATTTTTTCAATTATTGGTCCTACATTGAAAAGAAAGATTAAGATTGCTACCCTAGCCAGTAGAACACTAATAAAGGAATATATGGTCTTCCTATCGAGCAGTTCTATCTCACCGTTTTTTTTGTAGGGGTCATGGTTCATGGTGCCCCGTGGCTCATGGTGCCCCGCTCTCCCCTACATACACCCAACACTAATAGATTCTGTTTTGTTATCCTTGTACTATTTTAGTGAAAACTTACACACCCTGACACCCGGGGGGGGGGGATCACATCCATATGCAAAGTACCCCCCCCCCAAGCCCAGACGCTACAGCTCATGCTGGAGAATGGAGGCATTACTTGGTTGCTAGCGCCCTCTCTGGAAGGACACTGACACCCACTGATCTGAGAAGGATTTAATATTTTCAAAACAACAAAAGTGCATGTTGCCACTCGTCCAAGGTATTGACAAAAGGGACCTCAAATTCAAGAATTTGCAAAAAAGGTTAGGGGCTGACCAGATGATAGTTGGGACTTTGGGGGGGGGGGTATGGACTTTAGATTTTACCCCTGGGATTAGGGATACACCGATACCACTTTTTCACTTCCGATCCGATACCGATCCTGGTATTTTGTTGCCGATACCACCGATTTCCGATACCATACCGATAACGATACCATTGGTTTAATGTAGAGTAGTGGTACCGATCCAATCCTGAGATAAACCTTTTTTCATACGTAAAGTGACGAAAAATTATTTTTTGCATGAATAACTTTCGATTGTAATATTAACCTTACTTAGTAATTTCATGTGCTGAACAAACTATTTTTCACCGAGATTCCATACCCCCCAAAGATCATCTGATCGGTCCCTTGCCGTTAAATAAAAAACAAAGCATGCAACTAAAAGAATTTTTACTTTAAATTTTTTTTATCAATTTAAATTCACCCGCATACTTTCAAATACTTCATTTATACTGTCTTCAAAGCTGATCTCAGTTTACCTGATGAAATTTTTCACTGAACTCAAAAATTGTAAAATAAAATACATGATATCACTTCCATGTGGAAATGCTATTTTAAGACATTCTCCCTTTGTCTTTTCAATTAAAATGAAAATTTGACTTGGGTGGCATTTGACATATTGCCTTTTTTGTTGGGGGGGGGGGGGTTGTAACACAAGGATACTAAAAGTCTAAGATGGTTTCGTTTTTAACCTAAGTTCTAATTAACCAAAGTGAGTACATGTCAGCAAGCAAGAATGTTTTGCCTATACATTTGTCAGGAATGCACTTCAATTTTTTCAGAACTGGATGGAGTATCATCACTATCTTCAGTTTACCTGATGAAATTTTTCACTGAACTCAATATACAGAAAGCAGAAGTAGACATACACGTCACAGATTTTTCTATGGACACAATTTTAAATTGTTGTTAAGATGGTAATTATATTAGTCATTGAAATATTTATTGGCATATAAAAAAGACTTGCAGGTGATGCTGTAGATGCTACTGTGTCTCAGGGTTATATTTCAGTTTATTATTTTATTTTTTTCAAACAGCTGAGGTACAACCACAGACAGACTAACTGATAGGTCTATGACACTGGACAAACATCAGTTATCCTGTTGTTGACATGAATATACATATATGCATGCTGGATTTCATGTTTAAGATACACAATTTTGAAGGTTTGAAGTGTGGTTTATATCCTGTGAGACTTAACAGCAGTGTATATTTTAAACTTCTGACCTCAACAGTACTGCATGTCATTTACTGAATATCACCACAGGAAGAAGTGCTTCCACAGTTCCAGGGGGGAAATGGCTAAAATTCCCTTCTTCTAGTTTTTTTGCAGGCCACATTTAGGAAGGGCAACCAAATTCCTAGAGGATGGATGATTGGGGTGTTACATCCTGCATTTATGCACTATGGAAGACTAATTCGGACAATAGGAAGACACAGCAATGAGGGTGATTGCATGAAACTACTGCCCAACATAGGTCCAGGTTACCCAGGGTTACCCAGCCAGAGCAAATAGCAACTGATGCATGCCAAATTACTATTGTGATTGACAAAAGAGTAGGTCATAATCCCGAAGAGAAATTTCAAGCACAGGTCAGGTTTTCAACCTTGCAGGCTAACATTCATAATATTTAATCTCAAAATTTGATCACACCAAGACAGGGCTGCAACAGCACCACCACCAACACTCTTCAGATTTTAGCCAGAGTGAGGTATCTTACCACAATGTGGTCTTTGGTGCAAAGGGTGCTCAAAAAACTTACCAGGATACACTTGGAATTCCCGAATCATGCATTAATTCAAGTAGGAATTGGGGGTACAAGAAACTTCAATTGAAAATGACCACAAGAATTTTGAACCCAGACCACAGACTCCTTACTAACCAGACAAATTCTGAGCAAGGCACTCAAATTGGCCAGTATCTTCAAGAAGATGGTTGAAAGGGAACTCAAGGATATCTTATCTGAGCAAGTCAGGAAAATTGTTTATGTGTCACAAAATGTATTTGCTGCAAGAAGTCATAATTTGCACTAACAGTCCACCATCATGTAAAATATCTTTTTGAATAAAAAAAAATTGGTTAAAATTTAAAGAGCTGATGGTCTGCAGCTAAGGCTGCAATGAAAGCGGAAGTTGCAAGTTATGGCAATCAGCATTTAGGATTCTATAAAATTATTTGGAAATGGTAATGTTACTTTGTGTTGTGCCCCCTTTGGGAAGTTGGAACCATCTTAAAATTGACCAAATGAGAGCAGCTGAGAGACCATCTGGTAAACAAGAAAATCTTTTTCAAAAAAAAGATATGCTGGTTGTAGCAATGATATATTTGAAAAGTGAAAAAAAAAGTAAATGAAAGACCATTTTTCAATGAATTTGAAAATCATATGGCCCAGGCTGGAATTGAACCCTGGCCAGTGGGGTGGAAGGCAAGCGCTCTACCAACTTTGCCACTGGGGCAGCCATGGCTGCAGCTTTTTTTACCTTCACGAACGAAGTTCGAAGAAGGTATTGTAATCACTTGGGTAAAAATGCTGTCCGTCCGCCGGGCGGGCGGGCGGGCGGTGGGCGGATAGATCGTTTCCGGCCCAGCACTCAGCCTCTATTGAATGTACGTGGATGAAATTTGGTACACATCTAGCCTGTATGGTCTAGTTGTGCCTTTTGATGGTCTGATGAATACATCTAAAATACTTTTTGAAATAATTAACAAAATATGAAAATTATTTTTTTTTCGTTTCCGGGCCAAGGCTCGGTCATTATTGCATGTGCATGGATGAAATTTGGTACACGTGTGGCCTATATGGTCTAGTTGTGCCTTTTGATGGTCTCATTGACAGATATTTTATACTTTTTGAAAAAATGAGAAAAAATATAAAAACATATGTTTTTTTTGTTTTTTGGGCTAAGACTCGGTCACTATTGCATGTACATGGATAAAGTTTGGTACACATATGGTCAATATGGTCTATTTATGCCTTTTGAAAGGTCTGATGGAAAATATTATATACTTTTTGAAATATTAAAAAAATAATAAAAATTTATTTTTTGTTTCTGGCACAACATCCGGTCAATATTCCATAATTATAAATTGATGAAGTTTGGTACACATATGGCTTATATGGCCTAGTTGTGCCTTTTCATTGTCTGACAGATGGCTCTTCCATAGTTTCTTTAATATTGAAAAAAATATTTTAAATATATTTTTTTTATATTGGAACCAAAACTTGCCCACTATTGCATATACAGTAATGCAATTTTCTAAACAAATCACCTAAGGAATGTACCAGTGCTTTTGATGCGTATAACTCTTTATGAATCATTGGAAAAACTTCAGAAAATTATAACAGCGTTATATTTTTTGGTTTTCAACGGACAGCTCATAACCTATACTTTGTACATGCATGAAACTACACCATAATATGCGTAAATTAGTCTAATAAGGCCTTTCCATGATTTTACAAATCCTGGCAAGCAGATGGGAAGATGGCAGGGCAGCGGGCAAATAGAAATAATTGAAGGCCACCACTCGACCCCCATTGCATACCTATAAGCAATTTCGTAATGCACCTATTTTATGATATTATTGTAATCTTCTAAAGGTGTTATTCGCTGAAGGTTTGCTGCTGCGCAGCCTATGTTTTAGGATGATCTTTCAAAAGCCAGAGCCATACATATGTTTCTGTACCTCATAGTACGTGCCTGGGCCATGATTAAATCAGAGTGTTAACTTGGGCCTATTACTAATTGTGAACAAAATACAACTGGAATGATTACAGAATCAATTCATGTAATCCACAGACCATGATCAAGCAGAAACACAAGGATTCAAAGTCTATATTTAGAATTCTGACCAGTCCATTTCCTGGTCACATGACAAGTGTCGTCCAGTAGTCTGTATCAATCATGACAACTCACCTCCAGTTTAAATTGTACTAGAACAATTTTAGGTGGATCAATCATCAATTTCCGAAATGGCAGGTGTATTTTGAAATAAATGCAACAACTTGAAGTATTTGCAATGATGAGTTATTTGTCAGTGCTCTACTTTATATCACTAAAGGCTGAGGTGAACTTGTGTTGACACTTTTCGGTATGGGGTGCCCAGTAAACTGCTGGTATTAATGGCTAAAGATATGCCATAATACATCTTTTCTTACAGCCCAATTGAACCAGCATAAAAAATTTCTGTAAAATTAAAATATCCAAGGAATAATTATAGCCATTGGTTGTTCCCATATCTACCAGCCTGCCAGTCTATTTCCTTATGTGCACGACCAGTGTAATGTGTATGTCTGATGTTCACAATTTTCTACAACTGTCTGTTGTTTGGGGTTACACAACCAATTTTTTTTATACCTATGCTATTCATCGATTATTGTGCGACAATGCTTTTTCATCATATCTCCAAAAGCTCTAACACCAATTGGATATCCTTTACAGTCTACACATAATTACATATACATATGCGCCATGGAGCCAATATCCTGTTAATTTTGCACAATTCTATTAGTTTAGGAATTTTGCTGTATAATGAAGTTATGGGGTGCTCCCTATTATAATGAAATTTCTATGAAAAGCACCTAAAATCAAACCAAATTGATCTTAAAATGCATATAAAAATATTAATATCTTCATGAGACCTTGCTGAGACCAAATACACTTAAAATAAAATAAAAATTTTGAAATCAGTGCATAAAGGTTTGTTTTTTGCACTCACCAGGAGCTTTGAGCCATGACTTTAACACAAAATGAAATTCGTACCCAAGGGCTAAGCTTATACAGCTAGACCGAAAATAATATTCTAGATTAAAAAAAATACTGAGAGTTTAAGACTGCCACCAATAAGTAATAAAATATGCATTCAAGCTATTGTTGACATTTTCGCCCAAGCAAAAGAAAGAAGGAAATGCGACCATACCATAGCCCGGATAGACCCTTAAGAATTTTAGAAGCGAGTGAGTGAGTTCGTGTTTTAAGCCCCATCAGCACCGGTGTGGGCTATTTACAGGCAAGTAGAACTTTTAGAAAGATTAAGACAGTCCACCAGATGAAATTGCAATATGAACTGACTTACCATACTTGATATCTGCATGTTGAAATAAATCAAGGAAAAATTTAATCTTTCACTGGAAGATTGCACAATTTATGGACTGTTTAATAAATGCATTAACATCAAACAAATAATGAATCTGGAAAACAATAGGATTGGAAGCACCCTCATCATGGACTTATATGAGATACATTTGTGAAGAATTACACTTTTTGGATATTTATTTTTTCCTAAGAAAGAAAGTTGGGCCGATGATGGGGTTTTATGTCCTGTATTTATGTAGTACTTATGTGAAAACCACAGTATTTAGACAAATTGTTTGATGCAATAGCAAAAATGAAGAATCAGTTTTTTTTTCATTGAGACACGTTAATTGTTCCAAGGAGACAGTACTTTGACTATAGATATTCCATTACGTCAATCCTAGCCCTGGACCCCTGGGACAGGGTCATGAATCGTCCCATTGCAAAATCATGAGAATTGGAAGAGAGGGTTGGGGAGAATCAATGTATCTTTCAAAGTATCTGCAACTTGTTTATTTCAATAACACCATCTAAAAGATAACAAAATTTGCTACTGACTGCACCTATTTCTTATTTCTCTACATACAGAAATGAATGAAAAATCAGCCTGTAAACCTGAAGAAGTGATTTTTTTCTTTATACATTGTAAAAATGGCGTCATCTGATTGGTCAATTTCTGGTTGTGCTGATGATGTCATAATAAGCTGCTTGTGACGTCATAAGATAGACTAATGACGTCACCATTGTACTGTAAATGAGGCAGAGTGATTTTTCATCCTTAAAACATGCAGCAATTGCTTAAAAAAGTAGTGCCGTCACAAGCTATATGTGTTGAAAAGTATTATTCCAAATTTTATGAAGATTGGATCAAAATTGTTGTATCTAGGCCCATTCTCTTGAACCTATGTCAAAATTTCAAAATTTTCAATTGGATGACTCATGACCCATGCTCACGCATGGGTCCCAGGGGTACGTCAGTCCGGACAACCATGCAATCCCACTTCGGATATTCCCCATTCCCATTCCAGCAATGCATAACAAATTAATTTGGAGGACGTCCATTAAAAAATGCAGATTACATAAAGGACTAGCCTTGGATTATTTTAGAACTGAAGGATCTATGTTTAAGGCAAAATATTTAGGGAGAGCGGGGCACCACGAGCCACGGGGCACCATGAGCCATGGCCCCTTCAAAAAAACGGCGTGATAGAACTGCTCGATAGGAAGACCATATATTCCTTTATTAGCGTAGAATTAGAGCCTGCTCTAGGGTAGCAATCATAATCTTTCTTTTCAATGTAGGACCAAGAATTGAAAAAAAAACTTTTTACCAGTGAAAAGTAAAATATTGAGCAGTGGAACTTTTTCTTCTGGTACTTTAACTATTTCCGGCATCTTCACAAAACTTAGTCTTCTCAGAGCAGGAAAGGCATGTGCTAGGATGATGTCATAACATTGATACTATAGATGATAAACTGGAAAATAGTGATATGCGCTAATACATGAAATTTACAAATGGTCCACCATGATCCACTTAGAGATGAGGCACCATGAGCCAGTCTCAATAAAGTTTTAATGCACCTCCTTCATGAACTGTAGCAACAACTCTACTGTTGTAAGTCCAGAACTATAGTGTAAGACATCAGCAGCTGTTTAGGACACATTTGTGCTATTTTCATAGAAAAATATGCAAAATCCATCTGATCCACAGTGGTATGTGCCAAGGGGAAATTTCAAGTAAATCATCTGGTTTATGAGGTATCAGTTCTTTACAGTTGAATGAGAAGGATAATACATGTATGTAAACAGCCCCCAATACCATGGCTCATGGTGCCCCAGGGTCGGGGCATGATGAGCCGCTTGACAAAATTTTTTAAAGACGATGTTTTGACTATTTAAAAATTAAGAATATAATGTAACAACACTGAATATTGTGGCCAAGAGGTCTTGCTGTGATTATATAAAGCAACCAGCTATTTACCATTGAAACTTCATTCTCAGGAGCTTGAAATGAGAAAAGCGGCTCATGGTGCCCGCTCTCCCCTACATAGAACACAATACAACCATTTGTGGATCGTTGTCTAGCAGCAAAAACATGTAATCTGCTGGTGAACCACAACGTCACATAGGACGAAAGAAAACTATGGTGTTGTTGTTGTTTTTCTTTTTGCTTTCTTTTGTTTAACAACAAAAACATACATACAATATATAAACATGCATGTTGTGATAAAAAATAGACAAAGAAACACCAGGTGGCACACAAGCTGATGCATTTATAAGCACTACCAGGTTGTTGGGATATTTAAAATACATTCATCCATTTTTCATGAAAAATACCAGCCCGGTAATTCCCATGGGTCATAAAAATTTACGATATCATAAAACCATATGATCTGATGATGAAATATTATAAGTACTGAGCCAAACAAAAATTATGATCTACTTCTTTTTTTCTGGACAATTAAAAAAAAAATACGGGAGAGTCCTCACCAGGGAGTTCCAAGTACTGTTACACAATACCAAAATTTCAATGCATACTTCATGGTTCCCAAAATGGAAAAGTATAATGGGATCAATAAATTCGATTGCACTAAAGTATTTGCCAAAAATTTCAAATGAACTATTCAAGGACATTTTTTTGTACAAAGAAATCATTAAAATTAAAGTACATGACAGTGGTCCCTGCGTTATGAGACCACTTGTTATAACACCGGCCTGAGTCCGGCCTCCATATGTGACAGCCATATTTTGCACTGGCAGAAGGATACTAAGGAGTATTTTTGCAGTTGACACCCCCGATGAGAGACAGCACCCCTGTACAGCCATTTCAAGCCTACCGAAGGGGTGGTCTTATAATGCAGGGAGCGGTATATAACTGTATAAACATATGTAATACTTCTAAAATCAATTGAAACTTCAACATAATATAGGACAAGGTATTGGCAAAAAAGAACACAGTAACATCTGCATATCAGCAAACATCTTGGCAAAACATCTTAGTGAACTAGTTCATGATAAAGTGAGCATGATAATTATAATTAACACGTGAACAGCTGCCAAAGGCTGTGTGCTACAGGTCACAAACAGAAATGGAACATAAATCTTCAGAAATATTTCCATGGTTATTACTTTAGGCTTACAGAAACATGCATATATCATGTAGCTTTTTAAGAGACTCAAGTTCATTATGAGAAGGCAGCATTCTTAAGAGTGCAGCGTCCCACAGGGCTACACATGCACCCCCTAGTGTCAAGTAAGACCTACAGGGGCTTACAATCACACAAAGAATGCAAATGCATCTCTTGGTGCCACCGTATGAGGCAGTTTTCCGATGTAAATTAGCTCTTTAATAGGTTCTTTAACTGGTTAATTTCATTACTTAGGTTGAATTCTCCATTAATTAAGCTGCATAAAGGATGGCACTTTTCCTCCAACAAATAAGGAGCCACTCATTGTCCAATTTCACCCTTCTGTTATTGGGACGCAAGGGGTTATTCATGAATGTGAAGGTTTACTTTCGAATGTCAGATTTTACATATTTTATTTGCACTTTTGATTGAGGTCTTTGAATTTATAAAACCAAGTCACAACAACCTGATGAAGCAACAACTGCTGTACTAATCTCTGGCAATGAAATTAAAAGAAAACAACTGCCATGGCAACTTGTCGAGAAAGCATAAAATACATAACTGATTATGCATATTCCGCACAAAAACAAACCAATCAAATGACTCACTTGCCCATTGTACTAATAATCAGGCCAGCAGGACAACCAGATAAGCTGACTAAACAAAAAGATTACCAATGATAAACAAACAAAAAGATTACTAATAAGCCCACATGGAAATTATAATATTGATTGTTGATCAATGTTTATTGTTTCTAGGAGGTTGTCTTGGGGATTTTATGATGTGTGTGGTCTGATTCGTGTCTTGACTAATTTTCCTTCATTATTACCAAAGATTCTTGGAATTATCAGCTGATTATTGATCCTCTGATTCATGGGCATTTCATCAATACCATTAGGATTGCACATATATTGACTCAAGTCACTAGGCGGAGTGTTTGCATCAGACATATCTCATAGTTGACACAGATTGGCACCAGGGGTTGCCCGGGTCGGAGGCGTTCCATGGATAAGTCACTAAACTACAAAGGGAACAGCAGGGCGGAGTGGGCCATTCTTTGTTATTTCCAATATTTGGCATACATAATTCCTTCATGCAATACTGATGAATGTGACTGCTAATCTGGGTGGAGCAAGTTCAGATCAGTTCAATCATTTGGAGACCATGAATCACTGAATATGGATTTGTAAAAACTGGCCCGACATCAATAAACTTCTATGACTGGATGCCAGGGTTTTTTCTGACATGTCAATCAGACAACAAAGCACCAGATGACAGCGTTCTGATATCCAAAAGTATTAATCTAGGAAAATTGTTTAAATCCCTTGCTGAGGTGGAATTCATAAATGATAAATACCAGGCCCCAGGAATAATTCGCATTTGGTCAGTCCATTTATTTCTTTGTTCATCCACAACCTACCTACCCACCATTGTGTTGTTCTTAAACAATTTACTAAACAACTTATATTAGAGCGCTTAATTTCATAGGACGTACCTGAGAAGCAGCACACTAGCTGCCACGAGGGTGTAGGCCAACAGAGTTCCAATGGACATCATGTCCACTAATTCCTTCAGGTCAAACAACATGGCCATCATACCTGCAACAGATCAAGTATTAATCAAAGCAGTTTTCACATAATTATATGGAAAAAATAAGCATCAAGCGGATGGATGGATGATAGGAGCTTTACGTCATGTATTTTATTTATAACACTGGTAATGCACTCCAATAGTCTAATTAGGAAACAGCAATAAAGCCCCAGGGGGCACAGGGGGGGAGGGGGTACTCACTTAACTATGAAAGGGTGTAAATAGTGGTACCACTAGATGGTAATGCCTTTTTAGGCTTGCTGGATGGATTAAAATGGTTTTGGTTTTTTGACAATTCCGATTAATTTGGTTGCCGTTTTTGCAACCCCAGTGTTTTTGGTATAGTTAGAATCGGCTCAAAGACTATTCCAACGGTATCAGAATCACAAAGATTAAATTGGTTGCACTTTACTAAAGGATTAAAATGATTTGTGGTTTTGGCGCTGGTTTCCGGATTAAAATGGTTCCGGTTTCCAAAAATGTATCCAAAAAAAAGTACCCTCCCTTCCCTCCCCCCAACCAACGAAGCAAAGCCACAGGATGATTGAAACTGTTATCAAAACAGCTGGTTCAGGCTGATATAGCTTTATCATTCAATTTCAAATTTTTATCATTTTTTACCGCTCATCAAATGTCAATTACTGTAAAATAAACACTAGTTGTTTGGACTCGTCCAGTGTTTTATTCTTCCGCCACCTGACATTCATGAGGTTTATTGCTGTGAACTCACTCCCATAAAGTTTTATTATAGTACTATCATTCTCTCTCTGTCTCTTGTAAGAATTCACCAGCTGCCACTACCACAAGGCCTGTGTCCATCAATTGATGAACCCTTCCCCACCGCATGCCATCTGCTAATGCAACTATGCCTTTTTGTGTTTTTCCAAAATGAATTGATCTATGACAGCATAACTCACCACTGCATTATCAGAATGGGTTGAAATGCACAGGATATTAGCTTCATGACACATAGATAATTAATTCATTATGTGTGAATGCTATCAAAATGGTCTTATTGGTTTTAGTGATATCACCAAAAGCATAGTACCATAAATTGCTTGCATGCAGTGCGGTGGGTGGTTTGGTGACACAGAAAGTCAGAGGAACTCTTGGAATCATATTTTCTTAATATTGATGCATGAGTCCAATGACATAATTATTCAAGCCCATTTTATCGGTTCTGTTTATACGGTTGAATAACACTTTGCAAAACGATATGGGCTTACTTAATTACAACATTTTCCAGAAATCTGAATGGCTCATTTGGATGCCTTATGCATCAATTCCTAGAGACTGCAATGTGATGCACTGCCTCATTACTGCAGAAGTTTGGTAGTTTGCACAGATAAAAGTGTGCCTCTGAACAATAATGCATGCAATAGTATTCAAAGCAAAGATAAGGAGACAAGCAGATCAAGTTTCACAGCTACAGCTACATTTCAAGCACTTGATCTGATGACCTTGGGTTCGCAATGTACTTGAATGTAGTGTCTTTAGCATCTTTTTCTGATATTGATATTTTATTAAAGTGTTACATATCATGCTTGAACCCATTTTATCATTGGCAGTCTTAACTTACTGTTTAAACCTTGACCATTTATCTCAAACAGCTTTTTCTTTTCAAACCATGGATGGTTTAGTGATACATAGTTGTACCGGTGTACCAAAAATGAAACCATCAACTTTCTGAAAAAGTGCCAGTAAATTTATCTCTCAAATAACAAGCATCTGGCGTCAGATCCCAAAGGAAACTGTGTCAAGCATCAAAAAAAAAAATCAGTAGTTACAGTTTGGAGCATTATTTAAAGGCTAATTGGAAACGGTCAGTTTTCTGATAACGACACAATTTATTTCTGAGCAAAACCACTCGTTTTTGGGAAAGCTAAAACTGTGTTCAACAGAAACTACAACTTCCGGATTGCTATTTTTTTTAGGTAGGATTCAAAAGAGCATCATTGATACAAAGTGCAATTCTACATGTACTTTCAAATTCAAAAAGCCATTGACATGCATCTTTTTGAAATCAGATAATCTTGTTATATATACAGGAAACATCTGTCATCTAATCACTACAGCAGGAGATTAAATCTGCATGCACCAAGAAAGAAACCACTGCAACCACACTGCTGGGAAATTTTCAAATAAATTTCAGATGGATTGTGACCCTGCATCCTGGGGGGTTTAGGGGGGGAGGGGGGGGGGTACTTACTATGTTCAAGTGTACACCTATGCTCGGCTCAGTAGGCTCCCTTTTTCAACTGAAAAATCCCTTGAGTTGGGTCTAAAAATGAGACATAATTCCTAAATTTAAATAGGAACTTTTATCGAATTGCAATGTTATTTTTCGGTGAAATTACGGGTTAATACCTGGAAAAACAGGCAAATACCATTGCGGCTATAAAAAAAATCCGAGAGTCGGAGTATTTTGGCGACCACTGCCCGCTGAACTTCCAGCCTAGCATAAGTATCAGAAAAAAATTTGAGTACCCCCCCCCAGGCCCTGCATGTACTTTGGACTGTGGACAGATTAGTAATCTTAACAGCTCTTAATCTGGAGTGTTGTTACAACAGGCTCTTGTGAAGATTCAAAACAGATTTGGCAGCCCTGGCCAGGCTGTATTGAAAATATTATCATACCAGGTCAAGATACAACCATTTCAACTCAAGAGGCTATTTATGATGCAGTGCAATGGTGCCTGGAAGTGACAAGCACCCTTTTCCCTTAGGATAACAAAAACCCCTAAGTGGAATGCAACCAACTTCCCCCTTCCAATTACCCCTCCCTCTCCCTCCCAATGTCTGAAGGTAAAATCAAATAATATGCTGTTGGGTCTCCTTAAATAATTGCTCTATAACTAATTACCATGTGTGTAACAACTAGGAATCATTTGAACATAAATTTATCCATTCCATTCATTTTTTTCCCACTCTTTTTTTGTGTCATCTTTTGCTGAGCTTGAAAGTTGTCACGTAAAAACTCCCATATATTCATATTCACATCATCATTCCATCCATCCACACATTTACTCATTCAAGATGACAAGACATTGAAGATATTGCAAGGAATTGTATCAATTGAAGACTTAAAAGGGAGGATGGGGCAGAACAACTGACAACAGTCGATCAATCCAAAAATATCTCATTCACAAACTTATAATTTTAGAATATCAGTCTCATGATTCAATCTATTTCTCTTTTCCACATATCTTTCCATCTTCATTGGAGAGAAATTAATTCAGTTATAATATGTAGCACACAGCACCACCTACCCGCCAGCAGGCCAGACAGCAACGTAGCAGCCAAGGGAGTTTTAAAACGTTCCGGAACCCAAGCAAGGAAGCGGAATAGAAGACCATCTGAAGCCATGGCGTAGATGATCCTTGGCATTGGAAACATCCCACCCAACAAGCTGCGAAGAGAAGACAAATCAAAAGGCTTAGTGTAAGATTTATTGAAAGTGATTGTATTTAAAAAATACATAAAATAGACAGTATTTTAATCCTTCAAATAGAAACTAATGAATTTCAATTAGCACATACCTAGTAGATAGTCCAGCCACTGCCCCAATTGCAATGACGTACTTGGCAACATGCCAACCCACGACCTCGAACACCTGGGGAATGGGAGCGTTGTGGTCAAGCGTGTAGTAAGGAACCATCAGAGTGAGGACAGAGGAGACGCCAAAGTAGGCCAAGAAGCAGAGCAGCAAGGAGCAGATGATTCCAATCGGAATGGCTTTCTGGGGATTCCGCACTTCCTCCCCTGCAAGAAACGGTGAATGGGTTGTAAGAATCTACAGATGGATGATTGAGGCTTCACATCCCACATTTAATATTATTGATGCACTTTACATGCAGGGTAATTAGGGCAGGAAGAGAACACAGAAAAGAGGTGAAGGTGATGGCAACAGTACTGTTGTACAACATAATTCCAGATGACTAAGCCACAGATGGCAGCAAACCCCAGAAGGGTGGGGGTGGGGTACTTCTCCAACTTCTACATCTAGGGATGTACCGGAACCATTTTAATCAGGAAACATTTTAATCTTTCAGTAAAAATATCTGCAACCAATTTAATCTTTATGATTTTGATACCATTACAATTGTCTTTTCAAGCTGATTCTAATGATGCCAAACATGTTGGGGTTGCAAAAACTGGAACCAAATTAATCAGATTGGCCGAGATACCGAAACCATTTTAATCCAAGAAGAGAAGGCCAAAAAACCTAAACCATCCAGTGGCGCCTCTATATCTACACCCTCTCCTATTGACCCCCCCCCCCTCCCGGGCAGCAAACCCTTCGATGGCAACTGGAAGCCCGGTGTTACCAACTAAACCCCTGTGGCCTACAGACAAAAATCTTTTGAAATTCAATTTGAATATATGTATGAAACAAGGGCCATGGGAAATTCATTTATTTCTTCCTTAGTACGCACTGAATTATTAATTTGCACTCATTATTCAAATGACTTCCCTCACATATCTATATCGCTTCCATTACTCATTTACTTATTTTCCAATTTTTTCACTTCCCTATTAAAACTTCCATATTTCCTTTAAGTTAACCTATCCTTTTTTCTCAAAGAAATGACATGAAATAAAACAATCTATGATGCATTAAGAAACAAGTACCACAAATAGATGGTCATCTTCTCACAAGAAATAACGAAAATCATTTCCTTAGATTAAGTAAATGTCCATGGAAGTAAATAACACTAAATAGGAAAATACAAAATCCTTAAATCATAACTTTATAAGATAAGGAGTGGCATAATTTGCAATGCTCTTTCATCACCACTAGGTGGGGTGTGTGTCTAACTAGTAACACAGATATGCCACCTGGTGGAGAATGGTAAGATTGCCAAATTTTCTGAATGCCGGGTCCGAATGGTTATGTCAGCCAACGACTCATCCATGACTTATCAGCTCATTGCATGGATGTATCAAATTTTCATGAGTCAAATTAATTTATAAGCTATGACAAGACATTCATTAATTTTTTCCTCCACGGCAACCACCATGGAGCCAATGCCATACAACCTTCACCCTCTCATGGCTCTTACAACCACCAACCAACCAACCATAACTAACCAACAACCATTGCAAACCAACCAACAACCATTGCAAACCAACCAAAAACCACTGTCAACCAGGAAGCACTAAGTAACTTAGCTTTAAACAAGGCGGTGACCATTAGAAAATATGGAATTTTCCTTGACATGAAATTATTTATTTCATCGTGTTCATGGCAATGGCTAAAATAATAATCTATTTTTAGGGTAAAATCTATCTATCTATTTCAGGACTGCACAAAAAGATTCTATTTATTTCCCCAAAACAAAGCACAAAATGAGTAATTAAAAAAAAGGCCAAGCCCCTCCCCTTAACATCTGCTGGTCACCCCCAAGTGCATGATCCTGCCCTTATAATGTTGGTCAATGGGAGCTTTCAAACACAAGTTACACAACCATCCCTCACACCTATTTGTCTAACTAGCGTCCCTTTTGATATAATACGTGCATAGTAGAATGATGGACAGTCACAAATTCACAATGAAACAAACTTAATCAATGTTGGCTAACTGACCAGTGTGATTCAGCGAAGAACGCAATATATACATATATCATATGGCTAGCGGAAATACTCGCTTCTCATTGGCCTACAGCCGTGCAATATTCTACGATATTGCACGCATTATATTGCACGGTCATTTTAACATGTGAGAGATTGGACGGACCTGAGAGGAAGCACCATATTTTCATGCTGCTGCAGCCACAAGCTGACAACAAGAGTGTTTTTCAATTATACTAAAAAATCAACCACACAGCAACGGAAGTAGATAGGAAGATGGTTCTAACGGCAAAAGATGCGTCTATTAAAGGGCTAATTGGATATCAACTTTTTGTACTGCTTATGTAATTTGTTTTATCAGAATAAAGCATTAAGTGGCCGAAAAACGGCATTTTTGCCGATTTTTTGGTGATTTTATTGTGTTAAGACGTCAAAAGTCTGCTATAAAGTTTTTCAAAAAAAATCGAAAATTAAGTCTATCATCAAGTACATCATTTTTGGATTCCTATAGTGTGACATTTTTTTTGGTGAGTGAAATATTCATCCATTTCTAGTGAGATGCATTTTAAGTATGTGGTTCAAAAGAAACACAAATTGAGTCTTGCAGCAGCAACAATTTCGTTTCTTGGTTTTAAATAGTTAAAGAAAGTCACTGCACAGCAATGGTTATAGATAGAAAAATTATTGTGGTGGCCAAAAGATGCGTATAATAAAGAACTAAGTAGATATCAACTTTTAGTACTGTGTAGGCCCTATGTTATTTGTTTAATAAGAATAAAGCATTAGGTAAGTGGCCAAAAAACAAGTTTTTTCTCCCATTTTTCAGTGACTTTGTTGAATCTAGAGGTCTTAATTAAGTCTGCCACAAAGTTTGAGGAAAAAAATTAAAGAAGACCAATCATCAAATATATCTTCTATGGATGCCAAAAGTGTGAAACATTTTTTGTGAGTGAAATAGTTATTGATACTACATTTCAAACATGCAGGTCAAAGAAACACAAAAAGAGTTTTGACGTCAGAATTCCGGCCCTTTTCTTAGCATTTCCCAAAAAAACCATATGATATAACAGTTATTGCACATCACCTCGTGCAATATCAGTTTTTATGGCACCTCGGTGACTAATATTGCACTCGGGCTGCGCCCTCGTGTAATATTAGTCACCTCGGTACCATAAAAACTGATATTGCACTCGGTGCTGTGCGATAACTGTATATCACTTAAAGAATCTTTACATGCAATCCAATTTATTAAACAACCAATTCTTACCAGTAGTTGCTATGACATCAAAGCCAACAAAAGCATAAAAGCAGGTGGCAGCACCAGATAACATTCCGCCAACTCCAAAAGGAAAGAAACCCCCTTTGCCGTTCTGGTAGTTAGGATCGGTGGATTGAGGTACCTGAAATGAAGAGAATTAAATTGTCTTATTCTTAAGAGACAAATCAAGTATCAAACATCAACAGGTCTAGGAATTAACAATTTCTCCGTAGGATCAAAATACCTTTTTTAACTTCCTAAATTGTAATTTTAGATTTCAATACGAGGCCATCAATAAAACTCAATTAACTTCACAAAGTAAAAGGATCTTTTCGTATGAATTGAAACTTGCAGCATCGTAACCACTAGTACCATTTTCTGATTTTTCTCCTAGAACCAGAGTCCGCGAAAAGTGCCGGTTTGCCGGTCAAAACCGGCAAAAATAGCGTGTGACCGGCAGAAATAAAGTGTTTGCCTGCCCAAATGTCCGATGGATTTGCTGGAGAGTCAATGAGCTGATTCAGCAACCAATGCCATTAGTCCATGCCTTTGAAATCGCCAGTGCAATTGAAAACATAAATGACTCAAATTGGGAGTCAGAGGTGTCAAATGGATTGCAATTAAACACAATAATAGTCAGTACCCTATCAAATTGCAATTAGCCGCATTCAGCATTGACAGGAATGTATCAATTCAAGAATTGAGGCCCTGCAAGGTTGCAACACTTGCCATTTAGCAGAGCCCTGACAGGTTTTCTTATTTTAATTACACTGCAAATACAATGTCATGTATAAATATTATTGTGTTCTTCATTGTTTATATATCTCTTCATTTTTGAAGGCAAATAAACTATTATTATTAATGTGAGATCATTTCTGATCAATTAGATTATTGGCCTATAAAAATGGAAGTATAGCCTAATTGGTCAAACAATAGCAAGAAAACTGTGTTCAATGTAAGCTTTTCAATAATCTTACATGTATATATATAATAAAAAGTTTAATTAGTCTCACCATGGGTTAATATGGGAAGGGTTTGAAGTAACTTCATGTTTTTGGAAGCACACCAACTCCCAAACAAAAATTCCGGAAATTGGAATTTCGGGCTGATAAGATTTCATTCGGGCAGGTAAAAAGCAGAATCTACCTGCCCGAATGTCCTGTAGGTCAAAAGTACTTTTCGCGGACTCTGCCTAGAACAATTACCTTATCGGCAGGAATTTCCCAATTACGGAAATTGACTTTGAACATTCCGCAAATGACGACATACATAACAACAAGCAAGTTGAGGGCGGTGAAGACGTTGTTGAGAATGGAAGATTCCTTCACTCCTATGCACAGGACCACTGAAATGAAGAACACAAAAAAAACTTCAGAAATAAAAGGCATTAATTTGCGAAAAAGGAGATATCAACATTTCTAATTTCAGTTAAAAATATTTTCCCTCCTCATAATGAGTACTTTGAATTTAAACCTATTGGCACACTCTGCCATAGGTCCCGGGTCTGATTCATGAGCAATGCTCCAGTGGGATGTTGTTCGGATGAGATGCTTCATTGGCGCACCTTGTTTCGGGAGTATGTCTATGTTGGGCAAGCAACAGACGATTTACAGATTTAACATAAGGAGCAGACACCGAGCAGTTGTGTAAAAAAGATTAAATCTCTCCTCCCTCTAATCACATAAACCAACCCTCATGAAGGGAAAAAACTGGCTGAAGGGCTGGATATGTTTTAAGAAAAATAATCAGCTGAAAATCAATTAAACATTTATAACCCCAGGACGTATAAACGAAGTATAAAGTTCCAAATAAAACATAGGAGTTACACATTTTTCACCACCAGGGTTGATAGTGTGTTGAAAGCAATACAGAGATGCCACCTAGTGGAGTTTCTTTTCCCAATATATATTGCTATCAATGATCACATTCCAAGAAATTTGATTGGTCATTTAATATGTGTTGTCCTATAATGGATAATAAAAAGTTTTTTGGAAGGTGAAAACCAAATATTTAACATGTATATTAACATTATAACAGCAATGGACTACTTGACATTAGCCAGTGAAAAAGTAGATGGAAAGTAAGACGAAACTGAACATCCTGTTCACAACAGAATATTATATGTCAGACTCAAACATGCATTAAGATACCCACTAGTGTATACTTTACTAGTTTAGGTGCACATAAACAAATTCTATACTAATCATTTATTCATGTGCCTTACACCTCAGATAATCAGACTATATGGTACAATGTACACCAAAACATCAATACCACACCGTTAATAATAAATGCCCATTGTACACCAAGTCCAACAAGGTTGAACGATTCTAAGGGTAACATAGCAATATAAATCCATCTGTGTAACTACAATACATATTGGTCTCTGAATCAGGTGACAGAATTGGCAAAAAATTATATTCCAGCCTGACAGGAATCTTTTATTTTAAGAATTTATCAAAATCTCCAGACCAAAATCCCCAGACCTTCCATGAATTTTCATGACCAAATTGAGTATTTCCCCCCTTTGAGATTAAGAAGCAGCAAAAAACAAACACTTGAGATGACCCCATCTCCCTTCCAGTCATCCAGGCCATTAACTTCTAGCATAAAATTGTCGACTTTTCACAACTTTTCAATACCGCAATTTTTACCTGTCTTTCCATGACAGTGTTTTATAAAGTAGTCACATAACTTGCATTTTCTATAATATTGCCTGACTCTGCTAACTGCTGTGGATGCTAGTGATCCGAAATTTAGCAAGCTAAGGAATCACAAGGACCAACATAGACTTCATGAATCTATCACATGTTATTCAAACAACATTTAAAAATAGTGCGCAAGTTTCAAACCAAGGACCTTCAGTCTCAGAGTCATGGCTGGAAAAAGTAGGGCATTCGGCCATGTCATTGCTTGGAAATTTCTAAATCTGACTGGAAATTTTGACTAAAGGTCCAAATTTTTGACTTGGAAGTAGTTGCTTGATTCGCGACCGTTAGTGGGAATTTTTGTCTTAATCAAATGCCTGGCAATTTGCATTTTTCTGGCTTTGCTCATAACCAGTCCATTTCCTAAGGTTCTCCATCCAAAATATTGACATACCTGTAAGGACCAGGACGATCCCAAAAGCGAAGAAGTCGGGATAAGCAGAGAGGGAGGGGACATCCATGTGGACGGTGGAGTTGAAAAAATGTGAGATCTTGAATCCAACAAGAGAGTCAAAGTAGGTGCTCCATGCACGCGCAACGCTAGCTGTACCTGCAAAATGGTAAATACTATTGTTACAACTACATCAGAAGACTTGTCGTTTAAACTTCACTGATGCCAATTAACTATTGAGAATGAGAACAATGCAAATATTGACAGATCTTGAGAGCAGTAGTCAAAATGGCAGAAGGCAGTTTCATGATAAAATTTCAATATCTAATATTTTATTCAAAATAGCAATCATAGAAATCTGAAGAATATCCCGCAATTGCGAGTGAACACCATGAAAAAACCATTGGTGTCAGGTCTGCCTTCTGAATAACACTCGTCCTTCGGACTCGTGTTAATTCAGAGCAGACCTGACACTCATGATGTTCATAGCTGTGAACTACACTGTCATGGGGTTTTATTATAATAATCATACAAACCGATGACATATTCCAGTATGAGGTTCCAGCCAATAATGAAAGCCCAGAGTTCTCCCACAGTGACGTAGCTGTACACGTAGGCTGAACCAGTTTTTGGCACTCGGGCTCCAAACTCAGCATAACAGAGACCTGCAAGAAGGAAGGGAAGGGTTTGACACAAAGAAAACAGCCAGTTCAACTGTTCATCAGCCTAATCTATGCCATGCTTTGAAAGAATGTGATTCACTGACAGGGTTGGTGATTTAAAACTTTTTTTTCGGATCCAGCAATTTTAATAAAGATGCAATTTGACATATTTGTCCCTCATACTCAGCAAGCTTCCCATGTCAGAAGAGGGGAGCCCAAAAATTAAGCAAGCATGTGCAATATCTCATGGAGTAATTTCCTGACAGCATTGAGTTAGACAGAATTATGTTATAAATTAGGATTTGAATCAAATAAATCATGTTTTTTTAATGCATTATCAGGAATTGAACCTGGGACGCTTTACCATGTCTATGTCAACTGCAAAAACACTGAGCCACTTCATGAGCATCCTCCCTGCTTGCCTAAGGTCAGGATCAAAACATTCATGCCCCAAAGCTAGGCTTAGTTCAGGATCGAACACTCACAACTTATTTCAAAATTCACATTGGTCATTTTATCAAATTAATTTATTTCTTTTACATGGCAGCCCATCACCATTAACATGATCAAAAATACATTTAGCGATGCACAAACGCCTCCAGTCAGTCTATTCATATTGAACAGCTAGATTTTAAGAAAAAAGTCAGGTTAATGATCTACATGATAATTACCTGCAAATATTGATGCCACAGCTGCAATTAGAAAAGAGAGAATAACGGCCGGACCAGCGACTTCCCTCGCAACTTGCCCGGCTACAACGTAGATCCCTGCTCCAAGAGTGGAACCAACTCCTAGAAAGAGAAAAATCCAAAGTATTTTAAAGGTATTTAAACTTTCATTGCATTTATCATACTTTCATCAGACCTAAAACAGTGGCACATTTATCAATGCACATTGAGGTGCTAATCAGGCAAATTTGTCTCATGAAAAATGGAAAATTGCTGTGAATATTTGGTCCGACATTCACGGTATCTACCCTCACCTGCAATATTGCAACAAATGCCTAACTGTCACTTCTCTTGTGGTGACACACCGTCTCTTGAACTTTTATTTATTGCTTGTTACACTTCTGATGCATTCTCTTACAAATATATATATGTTGATACTTTCAATTTCAAGACTTCTTAACAGCTGCAGAAATAGGATATAGTAGAGTCTCAGTCTCATTCTAACTAATAATGATATAACCAAAAGTAGATCAAGTTAAGTCAAGAAGACAATCTTGCCACCATTTCCCACCTAAGGCCGTCAGATCCAGGGTAGAGAGGCATCTTGCCAATTTCGTCTCCCCCAAGACGCTCAGGTCCACAAATTTCGTCCGAGTAAGCTTCTTAAAAAACTCCATATTCCCGCCACCAGAGGTCAGGTCTGTAGGAAGACCAACTGCCGAGTTTTCACTGGCTTCTGAAAATAGAAAGAACACAAGGAATGAGCAAAATTGCTGGAAAAGAACAGCTTCAAATGATCCTAATGTGCATCCGCCAGCAGGGAATATGTATTTTCTTTGTCTGCCAGCATCTTCTGCAACAGCCGAAGTGTAGCATCCCACAAGTTGTGCCACCCCAGGACTGAATAAGCCTCAGGGCTGGTTAATTTTACAATTGATCACACATTTTCCATGTTTTTCAGCAAATCCTGCCATATAGCCAGTCAGGAAGGTTACTCACAAGTCGTATTCTGCACCTGAGTCGATTACTCCATATTTTCTAATTGGGTTATTTTCAGGCATCATGACTGCAACTAAATTCTAGATTCATTTTTCCAAAATTTAGTGCTCAATTTCAAATTATTTTGTTTTTTTCCTTGCGTTATCCTGGAAATTTACAAAATTTTTACCCATTTTCCATCTCTGGTGAGAAGTAGCTATATATATAGGTAACCCAAGATTTGCCAGTCACGGCCCGACAACCTGAACAGCTAAAATACCCGTTCACAAAACCAGAAAAGAACTTCGCAATTCGGGAGTGAGTGAGATTGTGTTTTACGCCCCATCAGCACCAGTGTGTGCTATTTAGAGGAAATTGAACATTTGGGAACAAGTGACAACAGCGTAACAATTTCACAGTATCATGATTTTGCCCTGCCAAGGAGAGCAGGCAGAGCTATAATGATACAGATAGTAGCAGAACATAATAAATGCCATAAGTCATCATAAATCAATGGAAATGACCAACACCAGGAGGTATGGAGTGCATTAAAACATACAATTTTAATGGCATTCTAATCAATGTTAAGTGCCATTCATAAAAATGACAAACATAGGATAGCCATAACCTAGCATTTAAAATAATATTATTTGATCGATGTATGACAAAATAGATGAATTATCAAATGATATATTGCTATATAAAGCAAGTGATTTGATCTGAGAACAATTAGTGGGTTAATACAATGTATACATGATGTATAGATGAGCATCCCTTCGTATGAGAGTCAATCAATCAACAAAAAGCAGTACAATATTTTAACCTAAAAGGCACATGAGAAATTAATGAAGATTTTCAGGGGAAAAAACCCCATAAGAGTGCTTGCCAATGATTTGAGATGGCTATGCGACATTGTAAAGAGGGAAATTTAGAAAATAATTTATTTGCAGTGATAGGTTAAATCCAATTTGCATTGCAAGCATAAATTCAGTAAATAAACCTAAACATTTCTTAAATATGTGGCAAATAATTTATAAATTTACTATTCAACCAACATACCTCCGTGCCAGTGTTCTACGAGTTATACTCAGAAATCTAACTGAATGATATATGACACAACAAATTCACAATGTAATAAAATGTACACAACTGTCAATGTTCAACAAAGCTATTGATCACAGCCCCCACAAAATTGAGTAAGTACTTGAAATATTGCTTTGTAATTATTATGTGCAACATGTCGAAGGCAATATTCTAATCCAGCAATTTACAAGGTTTCTAAAATGAAATACAATAGAACAATTCCTAAGTCTTCAATAAATTGCTTATTGCAACTAGACAGCATGAATGAAAAGTCAATTCTATAGAATCAGAGAGAGATAGATAAGGATAAATAGATTGGGACATAGAAGTGAAAGATGCCCTCCAGAGATGGATGGATGGGGCATTACGTCTTGTATTTATGCACTGAGGGGCTACTTCGGACAAAAGGAGGAGAGCCAGGATCTGAAATGAGTTAGGAACGGGCAGTTGCTTGTGACCGCTCAATAGCATGGTCGAACAATTAATAAATAATTCAATGCAAGACATTAGCTCAACTATTGAACAGTCAAGTGGAGTAATCAAAAATGCATTAAGCATCCAAATCTAACCATAAGGATCAGTGTTATGTTAACCGAAACAGTATAAAATAATAATGCACAAGTGTTAGCAAATACATATATGTACTGGACCCCGAAGCCCACACTTTTAAACTTTTTGCCAAAAAATTTCAAGTTAGCAATGATAAGGTCACTAAATTGAAAATACAGCATGCATAGAGCTACAAACTTCATGAAATTAATAATAAGAAGTGCCAATAAAAATCTTTGAAAATGCAGAAATTTGACTTATTTACAATTTCACTTCCAAAATATACACAAGTACGTGCCATAAAATATCATGACTTCCTCAATCTTCATGGCTGCCAGCTGGCTCCAAAGAGTCATGGCTGTTCGTGCCTTGAAAAATATGGTCTCCATGACTGCTTATGGTGGCTCATGGCTGCGGCTTCGGGGTCTAGTATGTACTCATCTATACTTGAACTGTCTCAAAGCAAAATTATATAAGGCCCTGTCAGTAAGCTCTTGTCAGTTGATGTATTTTGAAGCCAGTAAGGTTTCCATCGAACTGGTTCTGTACAAATGGAAATACCAAAGTAAATATCATTGGTATGAGGGTAACTAAAAGACTTGGATGTTGAAACTGGCTTCAAAGCAAAGCGCTTCTTAGCTCTGCTTGCATAGTAACACTTTTGCAGAGAGGAAGGATAAGGGCAATGTGCAACAGGCAATTTATCATTCCTTCGAAATTACTAAGAAGATTAAGCTCATCTGACAATAAGGCATGTTCATTTTAAAAACAGAAACAAACATGAATCGATGTAATAATATACAATGTATGCACTTTGCAGGACAATGTCCATTTCCTATCTACATCTACATGTACTATATACTTCCAATACATTTCATAAACATAAGAAATAATAATGTTTAACATGACTAAATTAACCTGTCTGGAAGTCGTAGATAAGAAGCAATACAAAAGCATTGGGGCAGATTCGATAAAGCACAGTTTCAAACTTTCAGCAAAGCAATTATATCTATCTAAATCCTCAGAATCAGTAACGCCAATTGCAGGATATCCATTCAAGATGTACTTGCAGAGTTAATAGCTAAGCTAAGCTGGTGAATAATGATAATTGAACATGTGTAGGTGAGACCCAAAAATATTGTGTTTATCAGTTTATGAAAATTGCATTGTTCATCATGTTTATAAAGCGTATCAAATTTCCAAATACAAAAATCCAAAACCTTCAAATGATAAAGAGAAGACCTTAATTCCAAGGGCCCATGTACATGATGTATCTTGCTATATATTGGATTTGGTGCATCAAATATCTGTAAAACTTCAAATATTGTTCATTTTAAACTATAAACTAAATTGAGATATAACAATACAACAGATTAATATACCTATGAATTTAATCCCATCAACTCTTTATGGATAATGTGCAGAGAAACAGTTGACATAGTCATTTAACATTAAACTGGCATCTTTTCAACCAATTAACTTCTGAACTATGTACAGCTTATCATATACATGATATATCAATAAATAACAAATCACAAAGTTTAAATATACAAATTAATAATAATTCATACAAGAAACAAAACTTACTAGTAGAACATGTTGACCCATAGCGTTGAGAATTCATCGTATTCCTTTGCCTCATAATTTTCAAAAACTGAGGCATAAATATTTCACATCATTTATACCAATTAAAGGAACACATGATGCAGTGATGGGCTAAATCCACAATATCCACTTGTAACAAAGAGTGATAAACCACCACAGGACAATGACTGTGCTGCTACAATGTTGAAAGGCATGTCAATTGCAGATACAACACATGTATAATTGTGCATAATAAAGATATAATAAGTAGCATGTGATGTTCTGGGATTATATTTAAGCCAACAGTACAATAGACATTCAAATAGTATGGGATTGTTACATCAATTAATAATATTATGATAGCACCACCTAGCCAATGCAACATTTTGTCCATACCCTTGGCCTTGTGCTCATTTCTCCGTTATCATTTCATGTTCATATTTTGACCAGCAATGTTCACCACCATACAAAACAATGTGGACATCCAGCATGTCCAGGGCAGTGAACTGGTGAGGAATCTACAGGTTAAATATATGGGATTCATATTCCATAGATCTTTACTCAAGTTATTTTAAACAAGCCATTGAAATGAGGTATTGGAGTTCTGACACATGGCGGGTGCACAGACAAAACTAGTTTCGCCTTTAGTGTTTTAGTTAAATAAAAGTATTTTATCAATTGTCAATGATTTTGATTATGCTTCCCACTTTTGGACTAACTTTGAGTGATCAATAAAGCTCAAATAATGAAATTAACGTCAAAATTGGGCCAAATAAAAAACTTCTTTAAAACCAGTGGAATGAAAAATCTAGCCATGCATTTACAATATAATATACATGTACCATATTTTTTCTGGATGGATGGATGATTGGGGCTCTACGTCCTGTATTTATGCACTTGGTAGGCTAATTAGGATAGGGAGAGGACACGGTCAATGAGGTGAAGCTGTCTACAAGTGGACTGCTCTTGCATTGCCACAGATCAGAACATATGCTGTCTTGTGTTGCCACCTAGTGATTAGTGTGCTATTCCGCGAGCTCCTGCGAGCGTTCACATCATTTTGATCAGAGGAACACACACAATTTTGTCTGGAAGACACCGGGGCTGTTTCTGAGTGTGCTGATGGCCTAGTCTACTTCCTTAGAGAATTTGATTGCCGAGTCTGACTCTGGTATACATCAATGTTGAATAGAAATTTTGTGAATGTGCAATGAAATTGGAACTATTTCTTTGGACAGCAATGCTGTAGCATACAAAATCAACTTTTGTGCCAGGTGGCAGCAGAATGCAGTTGTCATTTTCACCAGACTGGAGGTGAAGGATGATTAAAACAGCCGTCCAACATAGGCCCAGGTGACCCAGCTAGAGCTGGATTCAAACCCTGGACCAGCGATAGGCAGCCTAGCACGCCACTACTACACCAACCCTCCCCCTCATCACTCTCACCTAGTTAATCATAAAATCTTAAATTTTGGATTAGAAACCGATTCAGTTACAATATGACATAGCCAGTACGCTATATTTATGTATTAGACATGCTGTTGTGAAATTACAGGCATTAAATGTTTAGCAATCCTAGGATCTGGCGATTCTAGTAAAAAATTCACTAAAATTGACTAAAACTGCCTAATCTTCCAGAAAACTTAACTGTTTGTTCCCAAATTTTTTATGTGTATTACTTGTAGTATAAGACAGCATACTGGCTATATGGCAAAGTTTGTTGTTTGCTCTATATATGAGAACTAGCAAAATGTAAACAATAAAATCCTTAACCCTTTCCAGACTGTGCCCAGGATCGTGGCCCAAATTTGGGCCACGATCTCTAGCACCCTGTACAGTACCTTAGAATGGAAATATTAACATGAAATTCACACAGAATGTGCATCAGGAAATAAGCTTTTCATTCAGCCCATCACCATTTTTGTTTCTCAAAAATTCATCCCTTGAGAACGGGAAATCCAAGTGGGATCTGAAAAGGGGAATCCTGGGGAATTCCCTGAACATATCATCTCAGAGCAAAACAACCTTAGGCTTTGTTTTTGAGCATTTAAGGACAAAATCAAACACTCCCTGCCATAACTTATACTTGGGGAGTATTAATATCGCATATAGGCATGGTTACTGCATCTATACATCCTACCTGAACCCCATCACCCATTTACCTGGCTCAATTACAGGTGTGTTAATCGGCAATATTTAGCAAAATTTGCAAAAATCTAACATTTCAGGTTATACACCTAAATGGGAGAGTATAAATATCAGTTTATGACACTAAAACTTAGTTTTGAACATGTCAAAAAAGTTTAGAATAACTTAGAAATGGTTTCCATTAGTTACAAAGCTCAGGTATGTACAGGTAAATCATTTATAATTACCTCGGCCCCAGTTGACTAACGGCCGAAAATCGGACTAATTTCTCTGGCTGACAGCAATTCATTGCATGGACCATTATTTCACTAGTAGTTGCCAGATTTTGACCATACTTGGTGATCTTATACAGGTAAGGAAACAGCATTTGCATATCTGACCTGAACCCAATAACCTCTTTACCTGGCCTAATTACAGGTGAGTTGTTTAGTGATAATTGGCAAAATATACGCAAAATCGATCATTTCCTGCAGTAACTGCCTCCGGGGGTCCAAAAGAAGAGTATAAATATCAGGTTATGAACTAAAACCTTCTTAAAACATTGCAAAGAAGTAAAGAATAAATAAAACAGAGTTTCCATTGATTATAAAACTCAGGTATGTACAGGTAAGTCAATTATGATTACCGGTGGACCATTTCGCTAACGGCCAAAAATCGGACTAATTTTTAGTTCATTGCATGGACCATTATTTCACAAGTAGGCTACATGTAATTGCTAGGTTTGAACATACTTGGTGATCTTTATATAGATAGGCTTACAGCATCTATTATATCATCTGAATTCCATTACCCCTTTATCTGACCTAATTACTGGTATATATATGTTAATTAGCAACATAAATGCAAAATCAAACATTTCTACAATTCCCAAAACACCTCATGTCGAGGGTGCTGTGATGGGAGTACACATATCAATGACACTAAAGTTTCTTTCAAACGTGTGAATTAAGGAATGGATAGAATGGATGCTGTAACCTTACCTGTATAAGACCACCAAGTATTACAGAAATCAGGTAATTATCAGTGAAGTAATGGTCCAATGGTCTATGCAATGAATTGCTGTCAGCCTGAGAATCAAGTCAGACTTTCGGCCGCTAGTCGAATGGTACATAGATAATTCAGAATTACTTACCTGTACATACCTGAGCTTTGCAACCATTGGAGACTATGTTTTATTGATTCTTAACTTCTTTGCCATGTTTGTAAGAAGGGTTTAGTTCATTACCTGATATTCATACTCTTCTGTTGGACCCCCAGAGGCAAGTCTTCTCAGAAACATTCGATTTTTCGGTATATCATGCTAATTATCACTAATTAACACACCTGTAATTAGGCCAAGTAAAGGGTAATGGGGTTCAGGTTGGATGTACACATGCTGTAACTTCACCTATAAAAGATTCACCCAGTATTATCAAAATCTGGCACCTACCAGTGAAATAATGGTCTATGCAATGAATTGCTGTCAGCCTGAGAAATTAGTCCGATTTTCGGCTGCTAGCCAAATGGTCCACAGGTAATCATAATTGACTTACCTGTACATACCTGAGCTTTATAACCAAATGGAGTTATATCTAATTTGTTGCAAACATATTTAGTGATATTTTGGTGCTGGGGTGCATCAAAAGTCTTGCTTATTTTTCATGTTATAGGCCTCATTGTGAGAAACATGCTTAAATGCCTTTGATCTTTTTTTAATCATATCACCTGTAATTAAGGCAGGTGTGCTTTTCATATGTGTTCAGGTGTCTTCCCTATCATGTCATTGTAAAGCTCACCATCCCAGCTTTATATTGATATATGGTTATCTATGTGAATTCACAAGTCTTCATTGAGAAAATTTAGGTTTAAGGGTTAAAAACCCCAAATTTGCAATTTTCTCCTGAGTCTGGAAAGGCTTAATTAGGTCACTTGGTTAGTACACAGTGTCATAATATGATATCGTTTCTGGCATTAATGAGATGAAAAAATGAAAGAGAGGCAATGTTATATACATTTTGGCTCATAAACTCAAAATGGATCAATAGGATTGTGAAGGACAATGAACAAATTCAATGCAACATGTTACAATGTCAATGGACATTCTACAAATCCACTTGGACAAAATACTCAGGTAAATCAAAATAACTAATACCTCAACTACTACTCAAGCTAAAACACGCAAAACTTTGACATATATATTGTATTTTTGTTCATATTGCATCTTTTTCAGTTAACAGAAAAATCATTATAGAAAATAATAGAATCAATTTAAATCTTGTTTTGATTAAAGGATGATTATCAACATCAATTTGCAGACATTTTCACAATACAGTAATTTTGATACTTCTCACATAAGTGGCCCCCGATATTGGATCCGTGCCCCTTTTGAAGGTTCACCATTCACTTATCACTGAATTGCTCTATGGCCCCGGAACAAACTGGTCAAGGAAATTCAGTTGGACAGGAGAGTTAACATGGTTAAGGTATTAAGACATTAAAGACAAGTAGCATTCACTAATACAGAATACATCTGCATATTCATACACCAACAAAACATAGCTACCAAAAAAATCATCAAATTAACCAATTTAAATGACGAACAATGAATTTATGACAAATTGAAGTAAGCCGAAGTCAACTTTTTGTCATGTATTAATATATATAATCCAACAGTATCCGGTAGCAAATTTACTGTACGTGTATAATCATACTCTTAAGCAACTAATTAGTATTTCACTGTACGCTAATGTTATAACATTATGTTAATGCCACTCAAGCATACACATGGCAGAAATGACAGATGCATAATCACATATTATAGGGCATCTCAATGTATGTGCTCAAAGTTAGACTTGTGTCTTTCACCTGTTGCAAACACCAACAAGGAAATACATCAATATGACATACTGTCGACCAACATCTACTAATTACTGAAGTATGGCCACTGGAATCCGAGACACGCTTTAATCACTAACAGGTATTTATTCATTTTTTGATATATGATTTCACATTCAATCCTACACATGCTACAGGAGCATACACACTGACACACACTCTTTGTCTCTTTCAAAAGTTATTCAACATCTTGTAGTATTATCTGATAATGCAGTGGGCCTTCTACCAAATTCTCAAAATTTCCAATCAAATTAACATGATATCTTTTGTTCCGTTTTTTAAAACACTTTGATATGAACAGTTGGTCGATTTGTAATAATTTGGCTTTTTATCTCTGAATTTTTTAATATATTCAATTTTCATCATGTGCCAAACTACAATACAAGAAAAAAATCTATTATAAAGCTGCCAGCATTCCAGTCAGATGCACTCATTGCCAAACATTAAGCAGTCCAACAGAAATAAATGGGCGATTATTTTGCAGAAACTGGTCATGGTATTAAGGAATGGTCGGTATCAAATCTATTCAATTTCATATTTTTTGGTACTATTAAAAATCATGACCATTTTTGGTTACATAGGAACAAAAGCCATATTTTTGGAATATAAAATTAGACTAACAATCTTGGACTAACAATCAGAGAGCAGTATTCTGGCCAAAAATGGCCGCAAAATTTATTTATTGCAGCAAAAATGCAAAATGACCAACCAAGAAATGGAACCATTGATTTTTCATAGCACCCACCACCACTGACCAGCACCACTGACCAGCACCGTAACGAGTCTCATCAGAATTCTTACCTAGATCAACAACTTGTCCCAGCCTCACATACTTGACGTCTGAGTTCCCGCTCATTCGTCTCCAAATTTTCAAACTACAAGGGAAACCAACAAAACAACATTGATGAATACATGCACGGACAACATCCAAATTGCACACACCATGCAGGGGATTGATTTGTGAACAATAATAATCTAAGGGGGGGGGAGAATTAAATATATAATCCAGTCATCCTTTCCCATTGCTTTTCCTTCAAATTAACACACTCAAAAGTCTGTAAACCTTGCAGCCATTCCTTAAGAATAGAAAGCAGGGAAATCTCTCATTATTTCTGATAAAAATTGTGGGCATTTTTATAATTTTTCATGTTTTTCAAGAAAATACAGGGGACTGCAATAAAAACAAGCCATTATCAACCACACAGGTTTAACGTAATTGCCACTTGACAAGTAGATCTATATAAATGTGAATAACAAAGATCTGCCTTAATAATAAATGTGTGGATATAATGTAATTTTTTAGTTTAGTACATCAGTAAAATTAAAAATGTTATGTGATTCGCTCATTTGAGGGCATCAAATTCATATGTAAAAAAATATATTGGCTATTGATAAACTTGTAAGCATTGGCTGGAATATTCAATGAATAATGAGCTCAAGTTCAATACTCTTTTACTTACAAACCAATGTGCATTATGTGCTGCTCATTAAAAAGCCATGAGTCATGCCCATGACTTATCTTTTATATTACAAAGGATTGGCGACGCTTTAGCCGTTTAGAATTGAAGGACACTTCAGAAGTGAAACATCCTTTGATTTCTCTTTCTACATCCAACATTTCTTCATCCAGATTTGCCTGTTCAGGACTATCAGAATTGAAAGACAATTTTGGGTTAAAGGATCATTAAGGATTGAAGTACAGTTCAGTAGTGCAGGAAATTTCAGAATAGAAGGGCATAAACTACGATTGAGACACATCATGATTGTGTCAAGCTTTTACCCTTAGATTCCCAGATCTGTTGAGGACACCAGAGCAATTCATTCTAGGGATGCACGGATATCCGGCAAGGTATCCGGCCCGATATTGGAATTTGCAGGATATCCGGTATCCGGCAAAATTAGGGTGTCAGAACCGGATATCTGGGATGCTCAAAAATGAGTGAATAGCTAAAAAAAACTTTGTTCTTGTAACATTCTTCTATTTATTAACAGCTAATCAAAAACATGATGCTACCATCTTCAAAATTTAAATCCAGTTACAGAACATGACGAAAAAAACATTCCATCAGAGGAACAGTCCTCCTGCAGGACAAAATCTCTCGGCTCTCAGAAAATTTTTTTCATAATCAACCGCGAACGCTAAAAAATATACTTTTGCGTATGTTCATTATCCGGTTCCAACTATCCGGTTGCTATCCGGTATCCTGCAGTTGGTGTTGCCGGATTATCTTGTATCCGGTATCCGGCTATTTTCACTATCCGTGCATCACTAAAATTCATTCAGAAAATTTTGCTTCAAAGGAAATGCTACACATGGTCCCAGCATATATTATATTTCCAACTGCAGATATATATGCCAAATCGATGCCATTGATTTGATGCAAGTGCAAGGGAAAGCACACTATTGATTTATCTACAAGACAATAATGTCACAATATACATTTGCAAATATTATCTGGTTGTCATGAACCCAAATCAGCAGCAGTGTCATTGAACATCAACAATCATTCATTATGCAGATGCTACACATAAACATTTCTAAAGGCCAATTACTTGCTGACAATTCTTCATCCCACATAAGCAGATTGACAACTTCTATGAGGAATATATATGTGATAATAATAATAATAAGTTTGTATAGCGCCAGTTCTAAATAAAATTTGCTCACGGACGCTTGTTGATTGGAGTTATTTATTCATACGATTTAGTGAAAAGGTGTGTTTTAAGATTTTTCTTAAAACCATCATAATTAGTAAACTTCATCACTGCATCCGGAAGTTGATTCCACAAAATGTGATGCATCTTGGACTAACAATCAGTGGCGTATTTGGGGGGGGGGGGGGCTTTGGGCCATACCTTCTCTCTTCAAATTAGCGATACATTTCAAAAGGAGACCATCCCCAATCAATGATCATAACTAATTCATTCATTTTTTAAACATCATCGCCATCAGCGCATAACAGATACGGGCTAAACGAGCGCAAAAAATGATCGCTGTAGATCGTTGCATTGGTTGCAAAAGTTCACTTCACTACCGGTTAATAATAGTCATTTTGTCTAACAGAAAATTCACACAGAAATAGTATGTACTTAACACAAGTCAAATTAATTGTAAAAGGTCAAGCTGTAAAGATGACTATAATGATATACTTGATTTTGAATAGTCTTCAAAAACAGAGAAACTCGTTGTGGCATAATTGTTAAGACAAAAACACAAAATTAAAAAAATATCCCAACAGAGCTTGAGCATGATTAATTACTTGATTTGCAAAGATGCCTTCAATGGAGTATGTCCAATGCTGGCAGCAAATAATTAGTATACATGTGCAAAGAATTGTCCAATCAGAATGGTGCACTCAACATTCTTTCATTGGTGTTCAGGACTAGAAAGACAGCCCATCATCTGTTGAGGCCATCATTGCCACAGCGACCATATTGATATCTCCATGCCATTGAGATATATCCCAATTTGCATACATAAATTAACTTGCCCCTCCCTCTACTGAAAAATTAACCTTTTTCTCAAACTGTGATGGTAGAAATCTGATATACTTCCCAACGGATGTTTTACCTTCATGGGTTCGTCAGCACTAAGTTCCAAGCAAAGCAGTAAGTGATTTTATAAGACTTGCAAAATATCCAGAAATATTCATTAAGAGTTATTTCAAAAAGAAAGTTAGGCAGAAGGACGTATTGCTCCCTGCATGTTGAGTGGGATGGCTGAAAGTGGAGCACAGAAGCAGAGCACAAACATGACAATGGTTAAAAATACCAGAAGTTCAAATCTTAAATACATTTTCCTAATCTTTTTCAAATGATTGAATAAATCACTAATAAAATGTTTTTGCTAAAAGAAAAAATTGGCGAAGAGTACTTAACGAATGCTCTCTCTCTCTCGGAGGCCAACAAGATCACAGGTTGGTTAAGTCTCTTCTCTGAGCGCAGTGTACGGAAACATGGTCTCCCAGTGGACAGATTTAGTCTCCCATTAATTGCCAAACTGATATCACAGGGAGACCAACTTTTCCTGAGACTCACCTTAATTTTAATACACATTCAGTAGTCACAATTTGAAGTTCTTGGGTGCATTTTGAAACTCTCCTTCCATGTTTCCTTATCAAATAATATATTTTTCACTGTCTTTCCAATGTAGTTCCACTTATGTCATCTTTCTGATCTTCAGTTTTCATAAATTTAGGATTCTTCAAAGTCCTTTTGGTAGAATTGGCCAAACTCTTAAATTAGCACTCAGCTCAACAGATTAAACTCCCTTATACAAGTATATCAGGAACTATGATCATAAACATACATGTAGAGTGCTTCATTAGCTGACCTATAAGTGCTGTGCATCATGGCGCTAAGAAGGGTAAAGGTTGTTCCGTCGGTCTCAGTCGAAAATTCGGAAAAAATCACGGTCACAGATTATGCCAGCTTTGCCGCATCCTGAACATGCTAAAGATTTCTGTGGTATATTCCTGTTGAAAGTTCAATCTCCTACCAAATCAAGATGTGTCATTTTGACATTTCTGTCATGAAAAGTCAGTTTTTCAATGAAGCCCACCATACCTACTAGCTCTATCATATATGAATAACCTCAAAGAAAATCTGCCATTATAATTTCACTTTTTTTTAATATGACAGTAACACAGTAGTATTAATGTAGTTTATGTGATGTAGGCCTGTCTTATAACAATTTCAACATGTTTAAAAACATATTGATCTGTTTTTTGTAGATAACCATTCACCATGGTAAGCACTAGCAAGGCACCATTAAATAGCACAGACAGTGGCATTACAGTGCACAAGAATTAATATTTGATGAGGATTGAAGCAGTCCATATTTCTGTCAAACGCTTCAGCAGCCAAGCCAAACGTGTCCTTAGTTACGCATATCTTATCAACTTGTGACTTTGCGTATACATACATGATACACCATACAAGTTTACAAAAGGCAATAAGACCATTCCACAATTAAAATGATGAAAAACCAATCAATGACTCCAGGAGGTGTACTTAATGCCAGCATTTCAAAACTTTAAACCAGTGAAATGCATATGGCCAACGCCTGCTGCACATTTCCCACTTCATCAGGCCTTATCTGAACTACAATGCATTTTATTTTTTTATGTACTGAGTAGCATCACTGTTTTTACTGCTGTTTTTATTGTTAATTTTATTTATTTACATGAGTACACCAATTGTAAATTGTGTGTGAATAAAGTATATATATATATTTTTTTTCTTATCTAATTGACCTTTAAAGGTAGTAAGTCCGCTGATTCTATGTAAAATTAAACTTGCATTTATAGTCTTACAGATCATAAACTGATAGATTTTAATTACAGTATGTACACCTCCAATCAACATAATTGCATGTTTTCCATAATTGAGTGTGCTTAATAGATTCTAAAGCCTTAAATTACTTAAGGAGATCCCTGCACTGCTTGATTTTTTAACAAAACAAGACTTTTTCACAGCATGAAATGCTGTTTGTGTATATTTTTGAAGAAATTTATCTTCATATTTTGAGCTTAGAATGACATTTAAGTTAATTTGGTTGTTAGAATAAGTTTAATATGACTCTAATCTTTCTTTTGGACATCGTCTTATTTTGGCGACATACTAACTTTAAAAGTTGTCTTTTCAATCATCCGGACGGAATCAATGCAGTAGGCCTACCGTCTAGGCTACACTCTGAATCTCTGTGTTAGTCGGTGGTGAAAATCCAGAGTGAGTTAGTTGATTATGTTCTGAAGCTCGGAAAGTCTGGACGTCCATCTATTTTCATAACATTATTGTGTCATTAAACAATATACGCATAGCGTATAAGCGTTATACGTGTTATATGAAAATCAATACAATATTGAAGTGGCACTTCATTCATTCAAAAGGCCAATAATATGTGTGATTTTCAAAAGTTACATTTCTGGCAATATTTTTACTTCAATACTTGTCAATTTATTTCATGACAGAAGGGTACATAGATCTTTGAAAGCATCACATGACAATGTGGACTTTGAGACAAGTTTATCCTATGTACACCGTGTATACGGGTACCGTACGGGTGATGACAACATTGGGATTTGTAAATAAGGCAATAAACAACTTGTGTGAGTTGTGACCATTCACAAGACAAGTGTATTGCCAAATTGTTCTTGACATGATTGGGGCTTCAATTCAGGATTTGCGGAGTTGAAACTTACCTTTGTGTAATGAGAGTGTGTCACAGGTTCGTGACAGCAATTAGGGTGAACCCTTTACTTCGACATCCCAAGTATTATCTTCTTAAAACAAAACATATGGACCGAAACTGAAACTGCCTTCACCCACAGTTTTCTGATTCCTCTTTTCTCCACAAGGATATTTTTGACAAAAGCTCCATCTCGTGTTAAGTTTTCTTATAAAACCTGGCGGACGTTTTATGAACTGAAGATAACAATGTTTTTGGGAACTTGGTGTGAGAAAAAAGAAATCAAGCAACATGTGAGGTTATTGTTGATGCTATTTCAAGACTAAGGGCAAGGATGGCTCCCATAAGTATTCCCAAAGCCTCAGGACTTGCAACCATGGAGAGTGACAGCATTGGGTAAATATGAGCACTGGTTGCAAATTGAACTGTTGAATACATTACCCATTTCTGAAAATGAAATTCTGTTCATTCAATAATGCATTGCCATTGCCATTGGCATTGTATTTGCAGTAACTGACTGTGGACTATCAACAGAATGCAATGTATAACCTGAACTTGATGGTCTTTAAATGGTAGTCTGTGGGGAGGGGAGACTTCTCTGACTGTGTCATTGTTTGCTGCACTCCCAGGGGGAGGGGGGGGTGCAGTCTTTTAATTTTGGGTAGAGATGGGGGCCCGGGCCTATAGTTTGACGCATTTTGCATGCAAACTGGGAAATAAATGAAAATTATGTTGCAGTAAGTTGCGACGTCACAGCAATTCATGGTGACCGGAGGGGTTGGTCTGGAAACACAGGTCTGGGCCAACGCCATCTTTGCTTGGGTGAAATAACAGAATCTTTAGGGCATGGTTTTGGGGTGATTTGTGCCTTTGAAAAATCTAAAAAAAATACAAGCATCTACCTTTTGTCTTTAGAAAACACGTTGGATAATTGAAATATTTACACCAGCGCCGCTTTATGGAGCAATCAATGACAGGAAACAAAACACGTAATCAAAACTTCGGACATCAACCTTGAGTGCTTCGGACGCACTTTTATTAACATGGAAAGAATGGTCATACAGAGGCCAGACATAGCTCAAAATGTAGGAAATTAAATTTCCAAAACATTGGTATAAGTTAGAAGTTGCTGCGCTCGATATTAAAGGCGCCAGAGCGTGCTGTGTCATTGACGCAGCAATTGCACAATAAAAGATTGGATGGATACTGAGCTCTGCTCTGCTGATCTACCGGAGGGGGCACTCAACCGACGTTTGCATACAGATGCGCCATGGCAATTTCCAAAACTGGAACCATTCTAATTCGGAAACCAACGCCAATACCACAAACCATTTTAATCCTTCAGAAAAATTTTAGTAACCAATCTTCATGTTTTTAAAACCATTTCAGTCCTCTTTTCAAACCGATTCTGACACAACATAGCAAAAACCTGAACCAAATTAATCTGAATTGTCAAAAATCCAAAACCATTTTAATCCAAAAAACCTAAACCATCCAGTGGCGCCTCTATTATATACACTTCCCCCTCCCCCTCCATGATGCTGACATACTCTGATACTGGTTGCATGAAGAATCAACAATGTCAATTGTCAACTGTGTGTGTGACAACAGCATCCGGCATTCCAAAGAAAAGTTGTTTAAACAGTCCCAAAACATTACAGAAATGGGTTAAATAGTTTACGGTAGTTGTTACAAACATACTGGTATTTTAGTTTCTGCTGTATGGCCTCGAGAAGCTGAGCAGTTATGCAAAACATTACAGTCCTCATCATCTTACTCGTCAGCTGTGCAACTTCACTGCAAGAAATGATAGTGGCACCGTAGTCAACTGCTGTGACGTCATAGTCACGCACACTTCAGCCTGCACATGATTACGTAGCCCCTTGTGCTCTGTTGCTGGTGCTGTAAGCAACAGAGTCATTGTTCGCCGCATTGAAAAAATCATGTGAAAAATACATGTCATTAGTTTTTCTCCAATAGCTCTATCAGTGGCTCATTCTCTTTAACAGAAATATGCTGACATCAATCTGCAGGAGTTTCTTCAGCATTCATGTAAATTTTTGACAACCATTCTTTGTAATGAGTCTCTGATTAAGAGCAATGCAGTTGACAATCTCTCCACACACCTCAGCGGTTGCGAATGATCTCAGCTGAACATACTGACGTCACAATCGCAGCTCTATGACATCACTAACCTCAAGTGATGATGTCACAAACACTTTGTCTAATGGCCATGTTTTTTGATGCTGTGTTGTCACTTCAGAATTTATTTCTTTGATTTGTAAGGTTTTGGATGACTTCATAGATATGAGAAGTTAGTACGAACGCTGCAGTAAGGTTAGTAGCTTGTTATGAAATAGTTAATTTGAGACAGTAACAGAGTGTCTGACCACGAACGGCATTTTACTCTCTGTCACTTGTTTTTTTCAGTGAATTGTGACTCCAATGCAAGCATTTGGGCTAGTGATTATGTCACGAACAAAATGGCTGGGCATCAGAAATTTTCAGACAAAATTAATCCGACATCGCCCAAAATCGGCAGAAACATCACAGAAACGCCGCAAAAACATGCTGAGCAGTTATATACGGCCACTTAAAGCATGTAGTGGAAATATGTTTGTTCGGGACATCTGGTTGCCTTGAAAATGGCGAATGTGAGTGGGCGCGTTGATTTGACGATGCCTATAGTTTGCAAATGGGTTTGGAAGAACTGTGTAGTGGGGGTAATAATTTTATTAAAGTTCTGTGTAAAGTTTGGGAAGAGTGTTTTATTTCCCACTTCAAATGATGAAGCACTCGGCTTTATGTTTCTCTTAAAAACTTATCGTTTCCTCCATTGCCAGTCTATACGTTGGTATATACACTGAGGTGACTCAGGTTATTCATTCTTTTGGCTGTAGCCTAATCAAATGCTTATATCATTGCTGCTAACCTCTTGGAGGTGTGCGGAGTGCCTCCTCAGCGCATAGTTGTAGTTCTTTAAGATTTTTCTAAAGTTAGCATGTTTGCAATCCTGCATGCATGGCAAACAAAGTTACAAAAATATATTATTAGAAAATGTCCATGATCAATCTAATTCCATGAAATGCTAATTGCATGGAGAGCAGCTGAACACCATAGTCCTCACTGGAAAATAAACTGTGTCTGAGCAAATAGATTACTTTTTTTTTGTCATCCTGGCCCAGTGAGTGGAGCTGATATGAGAAGGATGCCTGGCCTGTAAGCTTACACAGTTACACGTGTTACAGGCAGCATGGGCCAACATGGCGGTCATGACTCAAGCTGCAGTATAGTGATACCATTCCTTTATGCGTTGCACCGCTCAGTATAACTGGCATTGAGAAGTCAGATCCTCGCTGTAATGCAGTACATGCACTTGAGATTTTAACAGATTTCAGTATTTTTGAATTTTCAATTTACTTCATTTTTGCAAGTGGATTTCATCAAGGAGTTGCCAGTTGGTGAGGCTTTATTTTGTTGAAAAATAATTTTATTTATTTTTCGGCCTTTAACATTGTTGAATGATAAGTTGCACACAACGATACAAATGTCGTATTGAAAGTACTAAAATTCTTTATTTACTTGTGGGAACTATTCGATTTTATGAAGCTTTGACTCAAGTTGACTGCATTTAACAGGCAGTGCCTATTACTGACATGTATGTGGTAGTACTAGTCTATGGCTAATTTACTAGCATGGCCATCTTTCATCCACAGTGTGGGGTAATTTAATTGCTTCAAGAACTGCTCAATGGAAACATTGACTACTCTCTTTTGACAGTTTCAGTTTGGTAGCAAAACTAGTGGGGAAATAAAGCAGAAATATGGTTTCAAACGTTTTGTAGTATTTGAATAATATGTAAATGCCAAAGCATGTAGACGGCATCACCTGGATGCCAAAATTTAAAGACACTAAATTGTAATTAACTAAATTATTTCTCAAAATTTATTTATAATTGTATTCAGGTTTGTTCGATAAAAAGTTTGGAGAAAAAAATTAGGACAAATAGAAATAGGGTGGAAGGGTAATATAATATTCTAAAGAAAATGTTGAAATAAAACTCGAGGGAAACAACGGAGAAAAGAAGTTTGGAACAAAAGTAGGGATTAATGTTTTTGTAGAAGTTTTCTCTTTGACAATTTTCTTGGGGGGGGGGAATTTTTTTTATTTAATAGGCCTACTTATTTTTTTTTTTTCAAATATTTTTTTTTTTTCAGAATTTTTTTTTCGGAATATTTATTTTTGGGAAACGATATTTCCGGAAACCTGCATCCCTAGACCTGGGGTCTCCTATGTTGCGCATGTTTTATTGTTGACATCCTATACTCTACAAGTTGCTCTTTTCTGAGAATTCAGATTTGTTTTTTTGATAATGATTTAGGAAGAATGGCTGGCAAGTGCTATTTTCTAATTTCATGATGGAAAATGTGTAATCGGTTTCATTTCGCATGTTACTGGACAATTTCAGTGTTAGTCTAAAACCTGGGATGCTGGGAATCTCAGAGTTCTATTGAGATTGATCTTCCATTGTGATTGATGTTCATAGCCTGAGTATTACTTGAAGATGGTCTAGCAGTAGCGCACTGACTGCCAATCCCTGGGTCCAGGGTTCGAATCCAGCTCTTGCCGGGTCACAGTCACCGATCAGGCCACAACCGGATGGGTAGTCTCCTTTTGCAAAGCCTGTCATTTTGATCATGTTGATAGGTTGAGCCGAGCTCAATTCAGGCAAATGTGGTAACATGGTTTGGTTGAAACACAGCTGGCATGTGATAAATCTACTGGGGTTGATAAAAAAGAGGTGAGCCAGTTCTTAGTCCTGTTAGTTGCTTTGGTTTCATTCACTCCATGTTCATCATGAGACTCTGCAAGTCACCAGACAAGTTCACTTCTGCATTTGGACTTATTTTACTTGCCTATCAGCATCTGTGAGTTACTCTTCAATTTCTTTGTTAACATTACTTTATTTTTGTTTCCTTGAATGCTGTTTCTAGCCAATGGCAATTTCTGGTAGCTTAATTAAGGCCGATTGTAAATGCTGGTGCATCAGCAGATTTACTTTCTATCTTGGAATGTAAACAATGTTATATGCTGTTTAAAAAAAGAAACAGTATATATTTGTTAGCACTTGAGGGCACTGCAGGGCTTTGCTGGGAAGTTTAAATATGTTAAATCAATTACTACTCCCAAATTACTACTATTAGATCCAGAATAGCAGGATACAATGTTGCTGAATTCTATCGCTCTATCAATAGACATCATTTAAGTAAAATCTGAATATAGATATACAGGACCCTCGTGGCCGAGTATTTTTAACTCTGAGTTCTTTGATTCCCTACCCAGTCATAATTATAATATCCTTTAATGCATCCTCTATGAACATACTGAAACATATCGAAAACATTCTATGAAAATGACTTTAGTATGGTGATGCATATGATCCAAGGCAATAAGTTTTTGGGGGGATTTTCGAATTTAATACAATGATAAGTTTGTATCAGTTGGTCTTCCTTGGCCACACCTCATTCATTACCAGTAAAATGCACTGTTGGCAAGGCACAGAGGCAGAGACACCAAATATTCAATTAATTCATTGTACATAAGTGATGGCCCGTCCGTGCATGTAGTACAGTACTGTACTGCCACTTAGCTTGTTAGTGTGATGCTCACATTAATTGCATTCGCCACATGAATCAACACATTGACTGAAATAGTTGCCAAATGCAGACTAGTGTAAATAATGGTATAATTGAGCCTATGGCTACAAGTAGTACAACTCATTTATTGACACGTTTGATGATTAGGAAGAGTCATTGCCTGACGCCTGCATGTATGTATATAACCTGTTATGTATTACATTTTATTTTAATCATATTATACCTTTTGCTTTATTAGCACTTGTAATTTTAATTGGCAGCTCAGCGAATGAGGGTGTCATATCTTCACACAAATTACCTTGCTGAACATTGTCAAAAAATATATCTGGCTTTTTAAAGTCAATTTAGAGTTAATATTCGCCCCAAACTGTGTCTTTAAGAATTGAAATATTTCAAGTATGGTTGTCCATAACAAAGTCGTTCTTAAGACACTTGGAAAAAATTTTAATTGTGCAGTAAGCTGAAGTGCAAAATCTTCGAAATATGACAATTGAGACTTACTCCCAGGTGCCACAAAGACTATATGAAGGTCTTGATCATGTGTTGATTTGGAGCTTGCCGAAGCATTGTCATATTGTGAAAATGGTACAAAATTGGAGTACATGTATGTTATCATGATTATATGTGTGATTGTATGTGGTACGGATGAGGCCCTACTACCAGTAAAAATGATTGTAAATCACTTTCATTAGATCAATAAACACATGGTAATATTAGCAGATTAGTAATAACGGTAATTGATTATTGACTAATCAATGGTTAAGTCCAATGGATTATAAGTTGTCATTGCTTACTGGTCATGAAATAAACTATCATAATGTTGACAAATTACCATTAAATAACCATTATGACTTGTTAAACATGCCCATGTGGGTGGTCTCCCCTTTTGCTTAGAATTGTGAGGACAGTTTTAGTTAACCCTTACGACTGATCAGTCCCAAAAACAATCCTGTGTCTGTGACATCATCAGCAGCTTTAAGGGATATAAATGGACATAAATGGCCCAACAGGCAGTGAGCTGGGGATTCACATTAATGTCGCTTCAGTTAATTGAAAATGTTGTTTTTTACTTCGCTGATTTTGACTGAAAATTATCAATATCAACTAGTTTGTTCCCCCGTAGATTGAAGGGGAAAAATTAGAAGAGAGTAAAATTGATAGACAGGTATGCAGATCAGGCAGGTTGGTGTATTGATTGATAGGGCTGAGATAGATTGGGATAAAGTGACAATTTAGATAGATGGGCATTTTAAAATTTTCCCATTGAGCAAACAGTAGAGTACCTGCAGATTGGAAGGGAACAGAATAGAATATATGTATATATATATATATGTGTGTATGGGCAAACTTTTTATGATGTAAAATCAATTGAATTTATGAAAATAAAAAAGACAGATGGTGACTCAGTATTGGCTGCCTGGGCCACTATGTGTTATGATAGGAATAGCAGAGCTGTTGCCAACCTGTTGGATTGTCTGCTATGCAAAAAATGTGATTAATACGAATTAGGACATGCAGAAGACTTGGATGGACCTGAAAAGGGGAGAGTAGCCTCCGAAAGTTCTGTGGACCCAGGAAGGTGTAGGACGTAGGAGAGGATCAGGCATTGAGTATAACTTGAGATAAATCCCGTATATTATCATTTTAATATAATGGATATCTTTTGATATGCATTATTATTTTATGTGTCAATACTCGTTAAACTCATCGGACGGTTGTCCAATCATGTACCGTATAAGACGGAAAATTTTTATTCTGGCTTATACAAGTATGCCAATAGCAGGCAACTTTGTTGTTGTTAGTGTGACTGTGTGAGTCAGATATTATTTGACTAATCAGGGATCTCAAAAAAGCATGATGTCAGAGAGTTGTGGCTGAGAAAGACTTTCTCAATTTTGTGTAATTATTGGAAAGAGAATATTGTTAAATTACATATGGCATGTGTAGTGGAAATTCTTTTGTGAAAAGGTCTTATTTTGTGTAAGCAAATCCTGGCATGATTATTTTTGATATTTTTTAATTTAAAAATGTGAGGTACTTGCAAAATTTAGGAGAAATAATGTTGCTTTCCTGCAAATAATTAATAGATTGTTTCTATTTAGCCTATAGATCACAATGGCAATCCAATTCAATATCCAATTCAATTGCAGATGACTACTAGATGTTTCAGCACATATTAAATTCCCACGGTCACATGCAATGAATCAATCTGAGCAGCATTTTATTCACGTCCCAAGCAAATTGCTAATTTGTGTCATTTTCCTATTGGTTGCCATCATCATGATCTTTTGAAAAAGGAAAAACTGTTGCGAAACTAAAAAAGAGTGAACTGCATTGGGAATTCGTGGCAAGCTGGTGTTTCCAAAAAAACTATAATTTGTTGTTTAAACCAGATTTATGATTGTATGAATTTGTGATTGCAGTATATGTTATTGACATTTCAAAACTACTAGTAACTTGAATTGCATCATACATACAAATTCTCTTAGATATTTTGCTCTATGTATTTTATGCAATATGTGTATTGCTGGATAATTTCAGATATTGCAGTAACTAAATTTTGAAATATATACCTCGCAAACTTAAAATTTTCTGGCAATATATTCGAAAAAAAAAAAGGTTAGTGAAGTTAGGCTCACAGTTGAATTCAAATCGGCAGAAATTGCATAATGTAGGGGGAGCCACTTGTGGTACACGTTTATTTACTTTGAGCTATTGAAGGATACCTGCAGGTTCTAATCTTGGTTCCACATGCTCCTTAGTCCATGAATGACCTTAGGTATATGACTGGAAAAAGTAGGGAATTGAGGCATATCGCTGCCTGGAATTTCTAATTCTCACTGGAAATTTTGGAAGACACACACAGGTCCAAATTTTTTACTTGGAAGTAGTCACTTGATTTGCGACCATTAGTGGGAAGTATTGTTTGTACGTTTTTTAATTGCGTGGAAATTCACATTTTTTCTAGCCCTGCCTGAGCTGCTGAGAGAGTAAGTAAGCAGCTAAGTTTGGAAGCCAGTACTGCTTTCTGCAATCTGATTGGCCAAGAGAACAATGGAATTAGGAATGTCATCGATACGGATTTCTTGCCGATACGATTATCAACATGAAACTAATCGATATTCGATATGTATCGATAACTTCAAACTTTAAGTAGTCGTCCAAGAAAGCTCATAAAATTTATTGCAAGAGAACAGATACGTCTTCTAAATTGCCATTAGACATTCCAATCTATTTCTTTCATCAATATTCTGCCTTGCACTCTTCTCTTATTGATAGGAACAGAGTATAATTATAAATCCAGAGACATGCATGACAGCAGAAAGTTACAATAGCAGCTAAAAATAGTGGAAAATTTGGTATCGATACGTATCGATAAGGTGAATTATCATATCGATATGTATCGATCGATAAGAAGTTAGCGATGCATCGATTATTGCCTTGTCGATGACATTCCTAAATGGAATCAACATAGATTGTAGATCTGGTCATTCAATTGCTTTGTGACATCACCAGCAACTGCCGGTCTACTGAATAACAGTGATTGTCAGTGAATATGGATGGAAGGAGTCTGGCTGGATATTTCAAAAACATGTGCTAAGTGCATTGAGGTCCGCTAGAGGCGTCTGAAGTTTTGTTGCTTTGGAAAAGACAATCTATAGATGCCGTAAAATTGCCCTTGAATACTGTTATGAGGACAAATGAAAAATAAAGGTCTGCGGGTAAATGTCTTGTACTTGGTTAGCCTTGGTAATATTACTGGTGATGCGAATTGGGGAAGCTATTAATGACTGTCTTAGTATGCTGACAGAGATTTCTGATGGCAAGAATTGATTGAAATATAAAGATATAACAGTATAACACTGTACATGCTGTATAAAGCATTTAAAGAGATGACAAAGCTGTTTTCATCAAAAAATATAATCCCGCAGATAGTCACGCTTTACAGAAGTCTGGCCATTGGATAGCACTCTTGCTTTCTCCCGGCGACGGCTGTGCTGTTAATATTTATTATTGTTAGAATATCATAAAAATGAGAATAGTGTTATCGTGTCCAGTTGGTGTTTTCATTAATATAGAAATTCCTATAACGTTATGTTCAAAATTGAAATTCGTCAGATGTGATTGATTGATTTAGTACAACAGCTAATCATACAATCAGACGTTTTTTGCTCATTATTTTAAACATAATAAACAATAAATTACTAATTCGGCACTTACAGGACATCATGAATATTTTTAATACATTGGAAGGCGTGTAAATGCACAAGCTGGCCTCTGACAGTAGGCCTATAATGTTGTGCATCTGCACTTTGCTTGGCTTTCAGGAATAGCTGTGGCATAGGCTGATTATAGGCGGATGTGCATTCAGATCCGTGCAATCACACTTGATACTGATTCCTCGGAATTAATATTTTTTCAAAGGTTGGTGATGAAAATCTTTTATGATTCTTCACTGTATGTAAAGGTGCATCACCGTGCATGTGAATCGTGCAAGTTTCCTTCTATTCAGTCCTTGACCTGTTGGTCGGAAGGTTATTGTTCATACATGCTTCTTTACGTTTTCCTTTTCAGGAAAATGGAAATGAAAAAACATTTCAATTTTATAGTCTGTGACGTTTCCCTAACAACAAACAGATTTGACAAACCAAAAATTATTAGAATTCTTCTTTCTGATCTGAGCTTGATTTGAGGAATCATGGGTCAGTTTGTTGTGTGATACTGGGCAATGAAAGAGTCCTGGTCAGGCTAGGGCCGTTGATAGGGTCATATGGTCTCGCAAACAGTGCTGGGATGAGAGTCCTCTGGGGCTGAATATCATTTGACTCCTGTTGTTTCAGTTCAGGTTTCTCGTCATGGGACTGCAGCTGAAACTGATTTTACTTTTCAATTATAAAATTGAAACATGTACGCTGTCTCTCTGCACTTAATTAAATGTAGTCATGGCTGAAGGAGGGGCTCTTTGGCAGTAATACCTTATTTCTTGTTTTCTGCTTTTTTCTGAGAATTCCTGCAAATTTGACTCAGAGAATTTGGACCTGGACCTAGTACTGGTATTTTGTTAATTTGCCCTCCTTCTGTTGTAGGGCAAAGTGCTGACTGTAGCAGACTGGAGGAGTAGAAGGAGGTTAGTCCATTTAAAGCTTAAGTTATCCGGGATCTGTCGATTAATCAAAATAATCTATTAATTGATGGATTATGTTCAAATTACCGATTATCGATTATGACCATAAATAAGTGATTATGTGCCGTCAACATTTGTGGCTATTTTCACACAAATCCAGTCTGCATTAATTGGCTTATTCCACAATTCACCAGCTGGGTGGTGCAATGGTTAAGGTTCCAGCCTGCTCTGCTGAAGGTCTTTGACTGCATGAGTTCAAACCCCGGATGGGGAATCCACCTTGCCATGTGTGTCATTTGAAGCTTGACAAAATCATCCACTGTGAATCAACATTCGTTCATATGGAAGTGTAGTTCTAATAGGTCTAGAACTTGGTCTATTTATAATTTATATATAAACCATATGATATGCATGGTTCATTGTTGTTAAAGCTTCGTGCATTGATTAAACAATTTTGCAGTTCTGTGAAATGTACATAATTATTGTCACTATTGATTGAAAACTAATTATCAAATAACTTGTTTTTAGATAGAAAGTTGCCAGTATAGCGCTGTAGTAATGTAGTATTAACGAGATGACAGGGTATATAACACCACTACAAGTACAGACGAAAATCATTTTTGCTGTTACTGAAATAGGGTATTGTAGGCCTATGCATTTCGCCATGCTTAGCTATTCATCACTGCGCCAAGTTCTTTCTGTTTTATCTATCTATCATTCTGTCTATCTGTCTATCTGTCACTCAATCTATCTCTCCATCTGTGTATCTATCACTCTATCTATCACTCAATCTAATTACATCTATCTGATAGTATCTGTCTATCTGCCTTTGACCTATCTATCTGTCTACAGATCCCTCCATCCATCTTTCTTTGTTAATGATGTATGTATCTATTTTCAGGCACAATGTCTAGGAGGGGCCTGTACGCAATGGCTGCCATGGCGGCGGTGGGTTTGTTTGTCCTCGTCAATTTCCGCCAACTCCGACCTCGGCTCACCCGTTTTGTCTCCAGTGACTCGGTAAGTACTGGAGACGTAGAAAAGAGGAAAGACTTTTACTTTATACTGTACTGAAGTCAGAATTTTACAGAGACAGAGAAGATATCGTGACACACATCTGCACATAGGCCATCTGCATATTACATTTGTTGATTGTTTGATGATTTGTTAATATGAGGCTCCAGAAAAAGCCGAAGCTTTTCTGGTTGGATAAAAGATGTACATTAGAATTTCGAAATGAAGTATAAAATGTGAAAATAGAAAATATGAGATGAAGTAAATATTGGATTATAAAAATGAGAAATTGATATAAACATTTTGAAATAAGTCAAGTAGTCTTATTAGACTATTAGACCACAGATTTTTATGTCAGGCAAGGTAGAGTGACAATACCAATGCATATAATGCACTGTCTCTTTCAACTCACAAATTGCACTGTAGGCCAAAAGTTTGGAAACAGTATTTTGCTCGCCATTTGATCAGTGAAACACACATCTGCCTGTGGATACATGGATTCTTATCCAATCAGAAGAAAATATATCATAAAAGGAAGTGGGATTGTGTAGGGGTGGGGCGCAATTTCCTTTGTTTATTTCAAAAATACGGATGGGTCCGAACAAGTGGACACATATCTCTGTTAAATAACAATGGCCAATGCTTGCTCTCTTTGACAGACCCCTATTTTCGAGCAACCTTGGAAATTAAATGTAATTTTCAAAAATTTACCTCGCATAATCCTCCTCGCACTAACGTAGGTCTATTTCAACATGATAAAATAAGAATCCAAGCCCCAGAAGCAGTTTAGTGTAACACTGATGCAATAGCGAGCAGCCTACTGTTTCCAAACTTTTGGCCAGCAGTGCACGTCTACCTCTGTCAAAAAAGAAGAAGAAACTGCATGTTCTGATGTTATATGTAAATCTTTCCAATATCTTTCAGCGTTCATTCAACGGCGTGAGCGATGCCGTCATGAATCAGAAGACAGACGGTGCTGCCACTGTGAGTGTAGTTATTAAGTTGTCCACCTGATTTTGTGTACTATGCACTGCAGCAGTCTACATATACTATGTTGACTGGGCTAAGCCATTAGGTGCAATAATTTATTTTAAGATATATCGGCAAGTTACAGCGAGAAAATTAAAAAATATCATGGTGTTGTGGCTAACGAAAACCTGCTTCTTTGACATTCCTGAAAAGTCTTCATTTTTGACTAACCCGAACTTTCACCAGATTACCAGCAACTCTACCTAATTCTGCCAAGGAACCAATTCACTGATTACCCCATACGCTATACGATGACAATACAAAATGTCTACAAACTCTACATGTATTACCTTGTGAAATTAATCTTTTAAACATATATAAAATCAGTTGACTATCTATCACCAATTAGATTGTGAATGAGTGCTATGTGTTTGAAAACCAACTCTTGACAAATTGTTGTTTTGAATAGGAGTTACTGTAAGCCGCCCTATATACCAGTTGCCATGTCTCTGAATTGACCTGTATTCACTTTTCTAGAAGGTTTAGTTGAGAAACATTCTGGAAACCTCTTTGTTGTGCCCATTCTTTCACATAACAGCCTTGATCTATTTTCCTGTTCACTTTTCAGAAAAGTGCTGCTGATGCGGTGTCACCCTCCACCAAAGAAAAATCCAAAGAAAACATTCTAAAAGTTCCAAAAGAAGAAAAGAAGAAAGCGAATGAGAAAGAGAAGAAGGAGAATGAAGCAGCAGAGAAGGAAAGGAAGAAAGAAGCAGAAGAACTGGAAAAGAAGAAAGTGAAGTTAATGGAAGAAGACTCAAAGTTAAAAAAGGAGAAAAAAGATCAAGAGAATTTAAGACAACAATTGGAAAAACAGAAACAGGAGCTGGAGGAACAAAAGAAATGGTTGAAGGAAGAGATGAAACGGTATGAATTACAGTTATATTCATTTTTGTGCTTGGCAGTTAGCATTGCTGAGATTAGTTTTACATATTCCCTTTTGTATAAATTTACTGTAAAATGAGAAGTATGCTCGATCTGCTAGTAGCAGTGGGGGCTACATTCACTCATTGAGTTGCTAGTCAGTTAGTCAGTTAAGAAGCTAGGCTACTTTATACCCATGAGCTAGGAAACAGTTACAATAACAAAACAACCAGGCAGGGGCTCTGTGTAACAATAGCTATCACAAGCTATTGCGTGGATTAATATCACTCGAACCCAAAGGGTGAGAATGATATTTTAATTCACACTACAGCTCGTGATGTTATCATGCACTGCTTATCCAATCAGAAGAAAATATATCATAATAGGAATATTATGATGTGTGGCTGTTCAACATTTTAGTTTTAAAGAAAGGTTATTTTCTACCATTACAAAAATGTGAAATCACCGTGGAACAACGAAGGTCATGACACGACAATCCGAATATGTGTGCCATTGTTTGTGAATGACAACATGAGGCAGCTACCATATTGGTGAGGTAACAACCGTTCAAAGATATTATCCTTGAAGGTCGATGTTTCTCACCATGCTCACACTATCACAGGTCAGGTGATAATGTTTAGTAAGGGTTTCCTATTCTCACCTTATAAAAAAAGATCTTATCACATTTGTTGAGAATGGCCCTGCCCTAGACCAATCAGATGCAAGTTAGTTGGTGAGTATGGTAATTAGAAATCAGAAGAGGCTGGCCTTTGAGAGTCTGTGACTGCCCAATTGTCTCCCCTAAGCAAATAGGTTCTTTTGTTCAGAGATAACTCCTCCCGTGGGAATGTCTCAAAAGTGACTGATTACTGGCCATCCAATCAAAATGTTTTGATTTCAAATTTTCCCATGGATTATGAAAATATGTTATTCTTTACAGTCTGGCCTGAGTCTATTTCCCTGAGTGCCTATTCTCAGTTACACCCATGTTCATTGTTCACCAAGCGGAGATAAGTAGGAAAAAAAAAGCTTTTTAAGAGGGATGTTGAGACACATTGCTGGATAGATCTAGGTCAGCCTGCTGAGCACACTTGGCGGTCTGGCTTATCAGCAGATCAGTCTTGAGTCCTGGCGGATTTATTAGCAGTAGCAAACATGGCTCTGATAAGGTGGGTAAGGAACAAAGGGGTTAAATCACGGTGATTCACCTGTAGTATGGGTATTAGTATTGCTACAGGATTCAGCCTCATGGCAAAGATGGGACTCCTGGTGAGGGGGCAGGTTTTCCCGAAGCATCCGCAGATTAGGCTTAATTATGTTTCTCAACACTGTTGTGATCAGTGATAGCCACCAAGTAAGGGGGGCGGGTTGGTCTAGTGGTAGGGTGCTGGACTGCCAATTGCTGGGTCCAGGGTTCGAATCCAGCTCTTGCTGGGTCACCTGGGCCTATGTTGGACTGCTGTTTCAATCATCCTTCACCCCGTTGCCATGCCCTTTCCCTTCCCTAATTAGCTTACCAAGTGCATAAATACAGGATGTAAAGCCCCATTCATTCATCCATCCATCCATAGCCACCCAGTATCTGGTTTTGGTTAGCATATTTTGTTTCTGAGAGCCTCTGCACAAGGTTTTTCAGTCATGTGAAGTTTCAAGGAATTTACTCTAGAAACCTAAAAAAAGTATGATGCCCATTTTTGAGAATTGGATAATCCCCCTCAAAAGAATAGTTGTATAAACTACAAAATATCCTATGTTGCAAAAACCTCTTTGCTCAAAGAACATTGTTTTGAGAGGTTGCCCATTTTGTGCAGGTCTGCATTTGCTAAAATCCAGTGGTGTGCTCATCGCACAGGAATTCTCTTAGATACCCTGTAAAATACAATATGTGTGTCATTTCCTTGTATGATGCAGAGACTTAGGATTTGGCAATCTTTCAATTCCACACTATGTGATAAAATGTTATCTGTGCGGTGAAGTAGCAGGTGGAATAATCATCCTCTTGTGGATGGCCTTATCTAAGTTGATACTTTGTTACATGTAAGCACGCAACAATGCAATAAGCATTATTTTTCCCCTTTCCATGATTAATCCAATTTAGTTATAATGAAGACATTCACATCGTCACTGTTTGGTAATGCTTTATGCTAACTGGTTACCAAAATTCAAATATGATAATTTATGTAAATTTTCTGTATGACTCTTTGTAGAAATGGAAAAAGGTGAGATGAAGACAATTTCAGAGTTTGAGGTGGATTTATGTTTAAGTTTGAAGTGGATTTGTATTTTGGTTTACACATTTTATGATTCTTGTCTGCTGCTGGGGCCTTTTCAGAACCTCTTCATATTCTTGAACCATCCATTGAATTATTTTAAATTTTGTCGTTCAAGAACTTCTTCTGAGTGCTGCACTTGAGCAACCTATAGTGTTATGAAAAAGCAAATTCTTTCAATTCTATTCTTTCTGTATCTACTGTAAATCCATGCAAATTCCATTTATCTATTTGCAAGTGTGGATTGAACATTCTGTGAGACTGTCAATTTGAAGTTGATCACTTTGAAAGAGAAGATTCATGTATGTTAATCCCACACTGATTCCAAGGCCAGACATAATTGCTTTCTAGCTCCTCGGATCGACTGTCAAAACAGTTTTCTGCCTGTGAAAAAATGTTAGTTTTCTCACAATTTTTTGAAATTGACATTATGAAAAATTGAGATAACAGCTTTTGTTTCATCCTTCCGACCGACTTTACAAAAGATGCCGCGACAGGATCCGAGAAGCTGAAGATCAGTTTTGCCTGTGCACTAGAAATAGTCAGTGCATTTTATTATGAGCATTACATGTTGCTCCTCTCTCCACCCTTTCTAAGTGCAACTGGTGTTCAGGGACTGTTACCATAAAACGGGGTAAAGTTGGCAATCCGGGGCAAGGTTGGCTGCCAATTTTGACCCTCTTAATTGCAGAAATTCCAACTTTTCTCACTGACATAGGAGTCTTTGGGAAATTTGCCATCTACGTTGGTGAGGAAAGTTGGCATTTCTACCATTAAGTGGGTTAAAATTGGCAGCCGACTTTCCCCCGGCTTGCCAACTTTACCCTGTTCTGCGGTGCTGTAAACACTTATCTTAAAAATTTTGTTTGTCTTTGGTTTTGTTAATCAAAATAAAAATGATTGATGATATTGTAAGTTCGCAAGAAACCAATCAGCTCAGTTATATTTTTGCCTTAAAGACATGATTTTATAGTACGTTTTAATCATAATCATATATCTTATCTGTTAATGTGTTTTCAAATAAATGCATCAAACTTTGATGCCCCTATCCGAGAATCCGATTAAAAAAATGAATCTTTCCGTGAATGACATCCGATCTTTCCTTGAATGACATCCAATCTTTTCTTGGCAGCTTCGAAGATTACAAGAAAGTCACGTTAAACAAGTCGTCACCGGTCAAAGGAAACAAGACCGGAGACCCGGTTAAACCGGACAAGAAAGAAGACGTTGAGGCAACCCGGAAGAGATTGGAATCCTTGAGAGAAAAGACAAAAGGATTGTTCCAGGACTTGGATCCAGGTCAGTTAAGTTCTAATTAATTTGAAAAAATAAATTGATAAATTGTGTCTCTCATCCATCTTTTTAAACTGCATTTCTCTGACACCTAGAGCTCACTCATGCCAAATTTGATAAACTCCAACCTTATTTGCGACCAGCAGAAGTCTGGGGACTTGATCCTACACTGATATATATTAAAGAAACATCTGAATATTCTAATAAAAAACAGAAAAGGGTGGACATGTTTATAAGAATGTCCGGTCCGGAAGGGTTTTTTTTCATTGGACATGTGTTATGTAATGTGTAAGCCTATAAAGCTGCCTTTTACAAAATTCACTTGACTGCAGTGTTTTGCATTAAATTGGATTATTTCATGTTTCAGTTGAAATTCACAAGAAATGGCCAGGTCTGTTGTTGGACGGAGACTATATGTTGAAGGAATTTGTGGATGCAGCTGACACACGGGCCCTTGGAATGCAGAATAAACCGCAGAAAATTGAAGATATGACAGCAACTGGCGCCGAGGAGAGGTTTTATCAGTGAGTAGTGCTGCCCTCTAGCTTAGTTGTCTGAAGACTTGAAAGCTGAAGTTCTCATCAAGTATTGAAAAATAATGCAACTCAAAAATTGAATGTTTTCATTGAATTTTCTCTCTATCAATTTTTTGTCATCTCGAAAAATTGTTGTGCATTTTCCTCAAGCAGAGTGTCATGAATCTGTGATCTTCTTGTAGGTTGATGACGTTGAACCACATGCACTGTGCGGACAAGAGGAGGATGGGGAATTTTGGGGATGGAGGATGGGACATTTGTGTGGCGGGACCATTTGAACCTCAGGAAGGGTGCATCGTGTACTCATTTGGGTAGGTGAAAGGACTGTCCTTTTGAGCTACTATTAGACTGCTGCCCTTTATAATTACAGGTGACCTGCAGTGGCCATGCCCCCCTGCCTGACACAAAATGAACATGGAAGAGATAGGTTGTGCCGCTGAGTGCTGCGTATTTGCACCATGTTATGGCCGCCCCTCAGGCAATTTCTAGATATGCCCCTGGTGACACGTTCAAAGTGACAAAAGTGATTCGCAACATTAGTTATTCTCTCCTAAACTTAGGAGTCCATGAAATGTAATGGAGGCCCTGACTCAGGGACCCCTTGAGTACCACAAGCTCGTAAAAAGGCTCTCCCTCGATGGTAAAATAGTATAAAAATGTAAATTTGTTTTTTTAAATATTGATCACCCATAATATATTGTGGGGCAATATCTGTAATGAGCTTGTATGGCGTGGAATTTCAAGTGGCGTGGAATTTCAAGTCATTTTCCTCTGTTGATAACAAGTTTCTGATTAAAAAATGGCATTAATCGGCAGTTGCGTTTTGTTGTATATATATTTTTCCTTTCAGTATCAATAACGATTTCACCTTCGATGATGCAATGGGGCAGGTCTTCGGCTGCCAGGTGAAATCTTATGATCCAAGGTGAGAGTTGCTGAAAGTATTTATTGTAACGTTGTTCGAAGTCAAAGTAATCTCTATCTCTCGTGGGATTTACATGAAAACTAACACCAAAAGTTTATCAACGCAAGATAAAATTCTATTGAGACTGTATGTAAAGTTTGAATGACAGAGATGAAACAGCATGACCAAGGCGGTTGTCATAAGTTTCAGAGCCTTCCACCCACAATAGAGATGCCGCTTGCAAGCAAGCAAGCATCTCTAAAAATAGTCCGGGGCACATCACTGATAAATCATAATGTATAACTACACATCACTACAGTTTTATAACTATGAATGATGTACTTACTCCAAGCATCTGAGAAAGGCACACATGACATCAACGCTTTATAAGTGAATAAATTTCAAATGCTGATGCTTATGGAAGGGCCGTATGTATTGTGTGACAAATATGACAACTTTTCAAGAAATACTTTATGACTCCTTACAAATAGTGTAACTTCCACGGGTCAACCTCACAGTGATGCTGCTGGGATTTTAAGCAATTTCAATCTACATTCAACAATGCTTACCTTCATAACTTCTATAAGAGTCATATTACTGAAAGAGATAAGTCTAGAAGAGCATGTTTATTGTTTGATGTTGTTGATCAATACAGACCGTAAGCACTTGATCTTTACTTCATTCTCCCTCTGTCTCACAGTATGGCCCAGGGAGACCACAAACGCAACGCTCACGTCTTCTTCTACAAGATTGGCCTCGGCAGCTCAGACACCACGGGTGGCAATGGCTGGAAATTGATGACTCTTGGGTCAATATTTGAGAAGAATGGACACAAAGATGTAAGCTTCATGTGAATTGTTTGGTGAAATTGTGTTTATCAAAGATTCCATGTTTTTCCCCTTTATCATTTGTCTTTATCACTCACCAAAATATTTCTCTGTGTCCTCCTCCTGTCCTGATTGGCCTTCCAAGTGCATCAATACAGGATGTAAAGAACGAATCACCCAGCCATTTCTGTTCTGATACATGTTTTAAATCTAGTCCAATGATATGTTGTCAGCTCATTCCTTCAGTATATATTTATATATATATATATATACACAGAGGACAGGATATTGTAAAATATGGAAAAATCACCTGAAATGTTTATACACTTCAACCTCACCTTACGACCACCTCTCTAATACGGGCACCTCGGAATTACGGACATTAAGGCCTGGAACCAAATATTTCCCCCATCTTTTAATGCTAATAGAACCTCTCTAATGCGGGCACCTCGTTAATACGGCCACCTCGCAAATACGGCCATGGTTTTGCACTTCATAACAGAACCTCGTGAATCATGCTTTACCCTTGATTAGCTTTCAATATCAATCAAGTCTCTCAGATAATTTCACTTCAGCTTGTCATCTTGAAAGCAACTGATTCTTTAATGTTTTCAATGGAATTGATAAACATATGAAGTGATCATAATATACATGCCGACCTAGAATTAATAAATCTTATTTTGTAGAAATGCAGCTTTATTAGCCAAAAAGTTCTTTGCATGCAACAGGTTATAAGGCAAAGGGAGATTTTCTCACAAGCTGGGGCTGCCATTGGCAATCAAATCTTAAAATTAATTGCTCAAACATTGTGACTTTTTTTTATCACTGACTAAGTTTAATTTTCAAACTCCGTTATATTTCGCATACATATAAACTGTTAATTGAGATCAACCATAAAACATGGGCCTAATTGGGCCCAGCTGTATTGTATGCTTGAGTGAATTGTCTTTCAGTTGCCACAGGGCCCTCTGGTGGCCAAGACCCTTGGCTGATGACAGCACCACCTGGCTGTCATGCTGGCCAACCTCTCCAATGCGGCCACCTCGCTAATACGGCCACTTGGCTTTAGAACCATTGGTGGTCGCATTAGAGAGGTTGAAGTGTATATCCTTGGAATAACTGGACCCTTGCATTGTTTCATTTTAAGTTAACCCTTACTGGACTGAAAGGACATTTATGTACATCCCTAGCTGCCTGAGGGACCATTTATGTAGACCTTTGCACCAGCTGCTGTGAGAAAGGGTGGCTGGCTGACCAAAATATCAGCTGGCTACTGGCTAAGCCACTGTGGAATCAGCTGAGGCTGGCTGCTTGACTAATCAGCTGGCTATCGGCTTGGAGTGGCTTACAGCCGCATTACAATGAATGACTGATGTAAAAGTTTTCCATTTAGCGATATCTCCATTATTCATCAACGGCTTGGCATTTTTTGGGTGACTTTATAAAATAAGCACCAGCATTTAACACGAGAGCTCCCAAAGATTTCCAAGGGAGGGAGGGTTAATTCAGTTCCTAATTGGTAGGGTACTACTGCTTTGGTCAGATATCTGCTCTGGCTGGGTCATCTCAACCTATGCTAAACAGCAGTTTCAATCATCCTCCTCCTCATTGCTCAGTCCTCTTCAAGTTCTAACTATAGCCTACCAAGTGCATAAATACAAGATGTAGGCCTACAGTCCCAATCATCCATCCATATCCATCCCAGAGATTTCCAGAATGTAATTCACCAGCTTTTCATAGATATTGTATGTTGTGGATCAACAGCAAATTTCCATTGGTAATGTGCAGCTGTCTTCAGGAATTCATTATAGGCCTACAGCAAAGACCTCCAAATGACAGTTTCAAGAAAGAATAATTGAAATGACATTAATTTTCTTTTACCAGTTGGTGTAGGATTTATATCACAATTTAAAAAATCTGAAATGTATGTTATATTTATGGATTAGATTTAAACCAATTACTAAAAACTTTAAAAGAAAAACGAGAACTGCAATCTTCAGTTTAAAAAAACTTACATTGTAAGTGGAACTTCCAAAAGAAATTCACCTCAAGCAGCTCTCATTGTATGCAAGTTATATCAATAGACATCAAAGTGAGATGCAAAGTGCAATCAGCTTTGACACCTACCAGACTGGCCTAAGTGCTGTTCCTCAATGGCAATTAGGGAACCTGAGGGTGAAACTAAACTAAAGAACCTCCAGAATTGCAATAAGCATTGTGAGACTGCTTCTGTTATGGCCAGAATTGCATTGCTGAACTGGCAGCATGTGTTGGGCTTGTCCAAGACAGCCTGGCGGCGATCGGCTGTGACTGAATCGGCGGCGGCTGACTGGCTATCTGATGCTATTGGTGGCGGCTGGCTAGTGGAAATATCAGCGGCTTAGCCGGCAATCGGCGGCGGCGCAAAGGTCTACATTTATGTCCCTAAACAATAGCTTGTGACGTCACAATCGTCCTTGGAGATTGTTTAGTTTGAACAGCCCAGTCCAGTAAGGGTTAAATATGTATTAATAATTGCTGATTTTATTTTATTTTTTCAGAAAAAGATAGACTACCTCAAAATAGACATAGAATACAATGAATGGGCAGCACTGGAGGTTGTTCTGAAAGCGAACACGTTGAAGAACGTGAAACAGTTTGCGATTGAGATACACACGGCAGAGGTACACAAGAAAGTGACCACTGCTTTTGACTTCTTACGTTACTACAATGTGCTGCTCGGCCTTGAGAAGCAAGGCTTCAGGAGATATCATTACCATTTTAACCCCTATGGACGCTACACCTCTAAGAGGAGTGGAAAGGACAGGTCATGTTGTTATGAAATTTATTATATAAATATCAACTTTCTAAAAGATTCCTAGTAACTTGTACAGTTAGGTTTAATATTATATGACTTGTATTTTTAAGGTTTATGTCTGATATATTCCAAGTGTGCATGATTTCGTTACGCAGCACATTTCAGCGAGTGAAATGGATTTCAGGGAGCCCTGGTCTGAACTTCACATGTACAGACACAATTGACCAGTTCAATTCCACTAGTCTGAAGTCTCTTTCAGTAGTCAGGGCTTTCTGACTCATCATTTCTCTCGCTGCCAGCAATTGTGGTGCAATTCCAGACCCCTCTAACACCTCTGTCCAAATGACCATTAATATCATTCTGTGTCAGTGTGTCACTGGTGTTTTTGAAACGGTACTGACAATCCTATGCTTTGATTCTTAATGATTGAAACTTTCAATTTCCACTATTCTTGTTTTACCCCTGGAGCAATGTGGAGCATTGTGACTATGGACTGTCATTTTACCTTTGGAAATCACTGGAAATGTATCTAATTTGTTGTGATGAATGTCATTGAATGACAGATCTATATTATTTGAATTTTGAATATTTGAATGTTTGTCAATTGTCTAATTACAATCCATCAGGGGCAGCGCAGTATGTGGTGCCTCCTATGTGATGGCAATGAAAGTTTTAGCAGTGTTTTGCATATGCTCATAACCATTGATAACAGGACATTTTCGGAAAGGTTGCACATGATACTTATGTAGCACAGGATGCAGGTGTTTTCTTTCTGAACATAGTGTCAACTGGTAGGCACTTATGTGCTGTTCTTTAATCATCCTTCTACACTCTCACAGGAGGGGACTCAGGGGAGTATGTTGGTCGAGTTAATTTCACGACCTTACTCTTTCCTGCTCTCCTATTCTAATTCAGTGATTCTAGCAGTCCCTCGGCCATGTTCAAAAATAAACATGTGTCAACAGAGAACTTTACACAAGTGACCCATGTAAACTTTCTGAAAATGGTCCATGTAATATGTACATGTATGTATAAATTAATTATATTGTGATGTTGTCATGAAAACATTGTGATGATTTTAGGATGTGCCATTTCACACATGTGTGTAATTTTGGTGCAATTTGAAACCCTTTTAGCTTGACACAGCAATTTATTTAGCTGTATTTGTTTTTAGGTGGGTCTTCTGTTATCAACTTATACTTGAATGATTTACCTAGGGTGCTTATACAACCATCATTCTGTTATGTTTTGTTAGCTCTTCATCTCTTTGCCTTTCATTATAAATGAAAGTATTAGATTTTTCAATTTACTTAAATTTTGAACTCTTTACAACCATGCATAACAAAGTTTGTGCGGAAAAAATGATTGATCTCTTATTTGTTTAAATGTTATGATATGAATTGACCAATTATTTTCATTCCTTAATTGAATTTGCAGAATTTGTAAATGTCTTTTTCAAACTTTGTGTTGTTATGTCTGTAAGATGATGGATTATAATTATGAATAACTTGTTGAGATACAATTTCTTGTTTGTAGATCTATAAATCATGCCAATAATCAGGGCTAGAAGCAAGAAATAATTTCCAGGCAAATTAAAAAATTACGACAAATGCCACAATATTCCCCAAGATTTGTCGCAAATCAAGCGATTAATTCCAAGTCAAAAATTTGAACCTTTCTTCAAAAATTTCTAGTGAGATTTATTAATTTCCCGACAATGACAACCACCGAATTCCCTACTTTTTGGAGCCATGCCAATAACAGTGGGTCAGTCTTCTCATCTTGTGCGGGTGTCTACATTGTAAATGGCATCATAGCTTCCGTTGACGTAGACTGAATATGAATTTTTATTTACAGCCATCATGAAAATTGCAATTGTCCTTGTACATGTAATTGGAAATATTGTAAGATCAAAGCTATTAGATCTGCCAATTTAAAATACTGTTTATTGATAGATTTCAGTCATATCAAACATATTTAAAATTAACCAAATGCTTGCCTGTGTGCCATAAATACCCAAAATTTCTAATGATATATCATCTTATGAATAAAACTGTTTCATGTTTCATAATCATCATAATAATTCATAAATCCGTATGACTGACTTCATTTTATGCGGAATACTAACTCAAAATACCTGTTTGTTCTTTACTGCACAACTGAAGTGCGCACTGCGCAACCATATTGATGTTTAACAGGGCTATGTAATTACACCTCTACTGAATAATTATGTTGTTTTGAAGCATGCAACAGGTTTTTTTACTGTGGAAATATTGCGCAATGGAATGATAACTGGCTGGAATACTATTGGTGTTGCATTTGTGGCAGTGACACACTGACTATCACGGCCTGGTGTAAGGCTTCTTGATGGAAAAATATTGTATGCAATATAAGTGTACTGTGCAACTACTTCCTAAATCGATTGCCCTAAATCCGTTTTACAATCAATTTGCAATGCTGCTTACTAACAAGTCTAACATAGACTAACATAAGATTTTTAAAAGTTAGGAGCATTAATGTAGTAATTCTATCTCGTTATCGTTCCTAACGAGGTATCCTGGGGAATTTGTGGACAATACCTGCTGTAACAATTTTTATGCTTTGAAAATATTTTCAAGTTAAACCTTTTGCAACCTACCAAAGACTGAATTGCTAAATTTCTGTTATATTTTTGTCACCACAGGCAAGAATTAACGACTGAAGTATTCTCAACCTCAATTGTGATTTGTGGCTATATAATAATGATACCTCACTAACAATGCATGCCAAAGTTTAGAATATAAACCCATACAAAAAGTGTTTTGCCGCAAGTGACATAATTAGTTTGGAACCATGTGTTCTATGTTACCTGTAATAATGCCAGTTATACACTTCTAATAAAAGGCACGAACTTTGTGTGACGTTTTTTTTACATTTGATTTCATCAGTGACATTTTCTGGTACTTTCATTTAAAAAAAATTATTCATTTTGAAATATGCCAGGACTTCATTGTGAGTGGGACTGCTGCAGTTGTGAAGCTATTTATAAATATAATGTAGGTGATTGAAATAAATGTACTTATCAATCTTTTTGTACATAAAATTGGACATATATCCTTGTTTATTTCTTCCAATATTATTGTGATTAAAATATATATGTCATATACATATGTAAATATTTATATTTAAGGCACATGTTCAACACAAACTTGTCAAGTGATTCTGTGAAATGATTTTGAATGCAATAAGTTGACTGTGAGTGTGGAAGTATGTATGTTAAGAATATTATAATCAATGCGTTTGATTGGAAGCAATTTAAATGTTGGTACGAAAATTTAGGGAAAAACGTACCAAGGTGATGTTGTGTGATTTAAAAAAAGGTTTTATATGTATATGTGGATTATATCTATTGCATAATTGATTTTTCCAATTTAAATTTTACTGAAACTATTTCTCATTCTTTGCTGTCCCTGTTAACTCATTAAATTTCGTCAAAATGAGGCATTCTATGGAACATTCCAACATAAGGAAAATAGAGCTTTCTTTTGTGTGATTAATATGAAGTTGAATCTCGGCACCATGATACTTAAGTGCTTGGAACAGCTGCGTATTAGCTGACAATGATGTCTGTTAATGACCTTTCAGCAGTAAAAGACCCAACGTTTATGGTATTTTTTCCATAATTACTAATTTGAATAAAATATGTATTCGTTAATTAGACTCTGCCTCTTCAAATTCCAACATGCAACTGTCCAAGATAAAAGTTAGAAGTTTAACCCTCTACTAATTTAATGTACATATCGAAGTTATTAATACAATACGAATCACAAAAAGATCTCTCACAGAGCGACGTATCAAAAATATGTCGTCTGTTGCATTTTGAAAGATTCAGCTTGCTTTCTTTGCTTTCTTGTTTTTATGTTTTTATGATTATGTGTGTTGTTACTTCATCATCAAAATAAATCATTAAAAAAATGTTTAAGCAAAAGATCTTGAATTGATATAAGAAAATGTTGCAGCATGACTAAGAAAATCAGTGCTGAGACAATAATATTAAAATGTTATGTCTCAATAGCATGTGAATTTCATCAAACTGGTTCACCATCAAGTTGTTGGATTGTTCTGTCTGGACTGCTGTTCCCCAGTATTAAAATGTTATCTCGAATAGCATGTGAATTTCGTCAAACTTGTTCACTATCAAGTTGTTGAATTGCTCTGTCTGGAGTGCTGTTCCCCAATATTAGAATGTTATGTATCAATAGCATGTGAATTTCATCAAAGTGGTTCACCATCAAGTTGTTGAATTGTTCTGTCTGGAGTGCTGTTCCCAATATTAAAATGTTATGTCTCAATAGCATGTGAGTTTAATCAAACTGGTTCACCAAGTTGTTGGATTGTTCTGTCTGGACTGCTGTTCCCAATATTAAAATGTTATGTCTCAATAGCATGTGAATTTCATCAAACTGCTTCACCATCAAGTTGTTGGATTGTTCTGTCTGGATTGCTGTTCCCCAATATTAAAATGTTATGTCTCAATAGCATGTGAATTTCATCAAAGTGGTTCACCATCAAGTTGTTGAACTGTTCTGTCTGGACTGCTGTTCCCCAATATTAAAATGTTATGTCTGAATAGCATGTGAATTTCATCAAACTGGTTCACCATCAAGTTGTTGCATTGTTCTGTCTGGACTGCTGTTCCCCAGTATTAAAATGTTATGTCTCAAGAGCATGTGAATTTAATCAAACTGGTTCACCATCAAGTTGTTGCATTGTTCTGTCTGGAGTGCTGTTCCCCAATATTAAAATGTTATGTCTCAATAGCATGTGAATTTCATCAAACTGGTTCACCATCAAGTTGTTGAATTGTTCTGTCTGGACTGCTGTTCCCCAATATTAAAATAATATGTCTGAATAGCATGTGAATTTCATCAAACTTGTTCACCATCAAGTTGTTGAATTGTTCTGTCTGGAGTGCTGTTCCCCAATATTAGAATGTTATGTATCAATAGCATGTGAATTTCATCAAAGTGGTTCACCATCAAGTTGTTGAATTGTTCTGTCTGGATTGCTGTTCCCAATATTAAAATGTTATGTCTCAATAGCATGTGAATTTAATCAAACTGGTTCACCATCAAGTTGTTGGATTGTTCTGTCTGGACTGCTGTTCCCAATATTAAAATGTTATGTCTCAATAGCATGTGAATTTCATCAAACTGCTTCACCATCAAGTTGTTGGATTGTTCTGTCTGGATTGCTGTTCCCCAATATTAAAATGTTATGTCTGAATAGCATGTGTATTCCATCAAAGTGGTTCACCATCAAGTTGTTTAACTGTTCTGTCTGGAGTGCTGTTCCCCAATATTAGAATGTTATGTATCAATAGCATTTGAATTTCATCAAACTGGTTCACCATCAAGTTGTTGAATTGTTCTGTCTGGATAGCATGTGAATTTCATCAAACTTGTTCACCATCAAGTTGTTGAATTGTTCTGTCTGGACTGCTGTTCCCCAATATTAGAATGTTATGTATCAATAGCATTTGAATTTCATCAAACTGGTTCACCATCAAGTTGTTGGATTGTTCTGTCTGGACTGCTGTTCCCCAATATTAAAATGTTATGTCTCAATAGCATGTGAATTTCATCAAACTGGTTCACCATCAAGTTGTTGAATTGTTCTGTCTGGACTGCTGTTCCCCAATATTAAAATATTATGTCTGAATAGCATGTGAATTTCATCAAACTGGTTCACCATCAAGTTGTTGAATTGTTCTGTCTGGACTGCTGTTCCCCAATATTAAAATGTTATGTCTCAATAGCATGTGAATTTCATCGATCTGGTTCACCATTAAGTTGTTGAATTGTTCTGTCTGGAGTGCTGTTCCCCAATATGAAAATGTTATGTCTCAATAGCATGTGAATTTCATCAAAGTGGTTCACCATCAAGTTGTTGGATTGTTCTGTCTGGACTGCTGTTCCCCAATATTAAAATGTTTATGTCTCAATAGCATGTGAATTTCATCAAACTGGTTCACCATCAAGTTGTTGAACTGTTCTGTCTGGACTGCTGTTCCCCAATATTAAAATGTTATGTCTCAATAGCATGTGAATTTCATCAAACTGGTTCACCATCAAGTTGTTGGATTGTTCTGTCTGGACTGCTGTTCCCCAGTATTAAAATGTTATGTCTCAACAGCATGTGAATTTCATCAAACTGGTTCACCATCAAGTTGTTTAACTGTTCTGTCTGGACTGCTGTTCCCCAATATTAAAATGTTATGTCTGAATAGCATGTGAATTTCATCAAACTGGTTCACCATCAAGTTGTTGAATTGTTCTGTCTGGACTGCTGTTCCCAATATTAAAATGTTATGTCTCAATAGCATGTGAATTCCATCAAAGTGGTTCACCATCAAGTTGTTGAACTGTTCTGTCTGGACTGCTGTTCCCCAATTTTAAAATGTTATGTCTGAATAGCATGTGAATTTCATCAAACTGGTTCACCATCAAGTTGTTTAACTGTTCTGTCTGGAGTGCTGTTCCCCAATATTAGAATGTTATGTATCAATAGCATGTGAATTTCATCAAACTGGTTCACCATCAAGTTGTTGAATTGTTCTGTCTGGACTGCTGTTCCCTAATGTTAAAATGTTATGTCTCAATAGCATGTGAATTTCATCAAAGTGGTTCACCATTAAGTTGTTGGATTATTCTGTCTGGACTGCTCAAAAGGATGTGAATTTCATCAAACTGGTTCACCATCAAGTTGTTTAACTGTTCTGTCTGGACTGCTGTTCCCAATATTAAAATGTTATGTCTCAATAGGATGTGAATTTCATCAAATTGGTTCACCATCAAGTTGTTGAACTGTTCTGTCTGGAGTGCTCTTCAGGAAAACAAACTGTGTTTGGTTTGTAAGATAGTCAAGTGTCCACATGATGAAATCAGTTGGAACGTTCAAATCAATCTGCTTTTTTGCGAACTTGGGGCTGTATGGTATTGAAAACTGACGAAAAGTCAAAATACAATACTCTAGCAGATCTTCCCATTTTACTAGTTCCAAGTATGAGTAAAGCATTTCAAGAGTGACAAGAATAGCATCCTCCGTGCTTCTATTACTTCTGTAGGCAAACTACGGGGTCTAAACATGGAGATACTACACTCATCGACAGAAGTCTTGTCGCTACCATGACGTACCATGATGTGCTAGACACTACTGCTCATATCTTGACTTGTGGTTGACTGATTTTATCAGGATATGGTTTAAATGAAAGCTAGATGCCTGTTTGATGATGATTATAGTGTGAAAATAAAGTTTTGTCCGAGTCAGAATATTCCACTAGTTAATATAGACAGTATGTCCGAAATGTGCTTGGACGAAAATCTTGTCGCCTTGAAAAAGTAATCCCGAAAAACTGCCTTAAATAATTATGAAATGCAGAAAATGATGCAATAACATCAGAGCATTTAGTCAAATTGTAGCTGAAAGGGAAAAAATACTTTGCATGACTTCTTGACCCTGTGAGACAATATTCATGGGGTTCCATGACGACTCATTGTGAAAATCAACATATTATTGATAAAAATTATCAAATATGCTCGATAATGCAGGCAAGTGCCATTTAAAGCTAACAAGTAATCTTGGAATAACTTTCTCTGCATCCTGTATTATTTTTGTGGAAATGGGTTGAGGGAAATTGAGATCATTACATTTCTGGTGACCATGCAGGTTCAACTGGTTATTCCGCGCTAGCTGAAAAAGGCAAAGTGGAGACATCACCATGACAAGATGTGCCTTTTGGCTTATGAAATGCATCATAACTGTGATTTACTATAAATTTGATTTCTGCCTTGGGTCACTGATGATTTTATTGATAGTTATACATATCATTACTTTAAGGCAATACTTTGTTTTTCTTGTTTTTTTAAACCAATTTTTGTCAATTCTGCTTAAGTTATGTTCATGTAATGTGCAAGGGCACACTTGCACTATTAATGCAACTTTTGAGCAGTTATGACCATTTTTAGAGAAAAACTAAAATATTTATTTTGATGTTGTTCCGCCCTTGGCATTCAAAAAGTTCAAAATACCTGAAAAAATTACGAAAACCATATTCATCCTGTATAAAAATGCACAGGAATGTTCCTCATCACTAGCTTAATTAAATACAGCCTCAAAGTACTGATACTTTAAGTTCTTCAGGGCCGAATTGACTGTTGCCTGGATTTTCTGACTGACTATGAAGTTTCAGTTGTGCCTGTTCTGTCACCTTGAGTGAAATACCCTTATCCCATCTCCACCAAAATGAAACAGGAGGCAGGGAAGATTATTCCAAAGAATATTAATGAACTTTGGATGGCATTTTCAGCATTAAGCTACCATCTTTAATGATTTTTGCTGATAGTATGTTGATATGCTACATGACTCCTTGTAGAACACCATAGATATTGTTCTAGAGATCATAAAGTCATGCAAATAACTTTTGTTTTCATTCAACTACACCTTGAGTACATGCTCTGATATTTTGCATAATTTCTGCATTTCATAATTAATATAGACCATTTTTTCAGCATTACTTTTTCAAGGCGACAAGACTTTTGTCCAAGCACATTTCGGACATACTGTCTATTTTTATTTGTGGAATATTCTGACTCGGACAAAACTTTATTTTCACAATATAATCATGTCAAATAGGCATCTAGCTTTCATTTAAGCCATATCTTGATAAAATCAGTCAACCACAAGTCAAGATATGAGCAGTAGTGTCTAGCACATCATGGTAGTGACAAGACTTCTGTCGATGAGTGTACTGAATTGAGGAGTTTGAGTGTGAATCTTTCTGCTGACTTCATAACAACTGAGGTCAGCAAAACAGGATGTAAGTCATTGTTGCAGGTAATGGTAGCTTTTTTTGGCGCGAGTATGATACTTGAGAGTTTCCAGATTTTGGGTATGTATCTCAATCTAAAAGACTGATTGAAGAGTAATAGCATCAGAAGGCATTGTGGTACAGTTTTGGGAGCACCATTGATATTAATGTAGTTAATGTCAGTATAGTTCCATCATGTATGTGGTCCAGTTCCGTGAATTGGTAAAATTTCAGTTTTGGGCCAATATGCATATACGTTTTAGGTCATACAGTGCCGCCTGTAAGTAAGTGAAACGCATGACATTTTGCCATTGCATCAATGCTAAACATCCTCAGCCAAACTGCTTGAGGAGGCATGAATTCTCATCGGATGAAAGGGAAACAAAGTGGGTCATAAAGGCCGATGTGTGAGGCAAGTGGGATACAAATAGCAGCCCATTTTCTTCACTGTAGTCGGAGTTAGGTATGGGTCAAAGTCTTTGATAAGTAAGTGAACCACCCTTCCCTATGTTTTAACATTGGGCCTGCGTTTCACTTACTTATCAAAGACTTTGACCCATACCTAACTCCGACTACAGCAAAGAAAATGGGCTGCTATTTTTATCCCACATGCCTCACATATCGGCCTTTATGACCCAAAATGTTTTCCTCTCATCGGATGAGAATTCGTCCTTCTAGAAGCAGTTTGGTTAAGGATGTTTAACATTGATGCAATGGCACAATGTCATGCGTTTCACTTACTTACAGGCGGCACTGTAACTCAGCCCATTGATGGAATTTTTGCCAGTATTGTAGATCATATGAAAGGCGACAATGTCTTCTTTCTTGTGAAAGGCAGTAATTGGATCCATTGGTCACTTGTCTTGAAATAATGAGTGATACACAATTGCAGTTAGGGAAATTTTGATGTTCCGCCTGGACACTGCATGTAAAATTTTTGCATACAACTTTGAAATGCAGGAAATGAGATTAATCTAAGATGACATCTGCAATGCATTATTGTTCCCTGATTAGTTGGGCATCTTATGAATCCAGAAAAAAGGCAATAGGATGTTTTTATATATTTTTTAATGCACCTTTTGTAATCCTCAGTTAGTGTGGCGGGGTGAAGCTAAAAAGTGCGATGTGATTTTTGATGCAACAGAAAGACCATTGATCCAAACATTTTTGGAACATTTGATATACCAATGCGGTGCTCATGACCTTGTCTATCAGAAAAATATCACTTAAATTGGCTTTGGCTATTGTGCCAGAAGCTGCGATGGCTTTTAAGTGCGACTAATAACAGCGCGACGGTCTTATATTCAGCAAACATTTTGTGGGACCTCTCTTGTTTCGGTACTTCCTGATGAAGGCTTGTTGCTGAAATTCTTGCATTCTTGGTATTATTGTCATGCTCATGAGTCTGGCTTTGTATTAGTGTATAGTATGGGGTAGAAAGTCCAACCCGTCATGCCATTAGAGCCCCATCTTTGAGACTGACAAAAAATGTGACGCTCTCACATTTTGAAATGTCTATGATGAACTTTCTTCTTCACACGCTTCTTGATGAAGGCTACTTGAAGGAAAGTTAAATTTTTTGATACGATTTTGTTGCTAATGAGCCCAGGCTTCTGTTGGTTTATGGAAAGTATTTGTAAATGTATACTATCATGATATTAGAGGCCTGTCTTTGTCAATGACAACAAATGTGGCGCTCTTACATTTTGAAAAAATGTATGTTCAGACATGTCTTGTTCAAATGCTTTGTGATAAAAACTCATTACTTGAATTTTCTGAGCTGTGTCATGATAAAATAAGAATTTCGGTGAAGTTTCATGAATATTGGACAGATCACACAAACAGCACACAGAGAACACAGAAGACACAAACTGACATTCGGGAAGAACAAATGAAAAATCCACTCCACAGACAACAACCACCACACAACGGCCTACTTCCCAGGCGGACCTTGAACAACCAAACCCATCAGCTGGCACCACAACTCCTCATGGGGTAGCAATGGACCAAGAACACGCAACTAAAAAAGACACAAAAGAGGAAAATGAGGACTCAGATGATGATGGGATCACCACACCCGACAATGAATCCATGGAAGCAGAAGATGAAGAGGCAGAAAAGGAACAGGAAGCAGAAAAAGAAGAGGGTCCAAAGAATCCACAGGAGGAAGAAACAGCCGAGAGTCAAGAGGATGTAAGGGAAGACCATTAACCAGACAAGGAAGCAGAACGAAAGAAAGAAATTAATGAAAAGGAACGACAACCCGTTTGACAAAGGAAAAGACAGGGCAGTACCAGAACAGATCACTTACAGAGAATATCTCCTCCGCTTCCTTCAAGGCAGAGTACCAAATGGAGACATTCAACGACCACTGTTTGTACAAAGATACCTGAAACTGGCAGCTGCATATCTTCTACCAATGCCTGGCTTTGAAAAAATGTCTGCCAAACTGACTGAGCAAACTAAACAAAGGATGCACAGTTGGCCACCAGACACCTTTGCAACAAAAAAAGAAGTACTTGATCTGGTCACTCAGTATGATTTCACAGACGATTGTTATGGAGCCCATATTGTTTTGATTCAACATGATTTTTTGTCGGTTGCTTTGAAAGTGATGCAAGAACAAATACAAAGACAAACGAACACAAAGACAAAGGCAGGCAAAACAAAATAATTAACAAACACCAATCCAACTGAATTATTAACTCCCTTGATACAAACCAAGGATGTCTCTAAATAGCCCAACGAGGTACTGATGAGACATAAAGCACAAACACACACACAATATGGAAATGCATATACACATTAGGGCGTACCAAAAAACAACAATATTCTTTGATTTGTGCACCCGTCAGAGGAATTGTGCCTTTTGGTGAGTAAATCAGTTGGAAAAAAAATAATTTTGAAATCGCTCAACTCCTTACGCCGGTTTAAGGGGTCCGAAAACACCAAAAATCGCAGTTTTTATGCAGTTTTTGTCACTAAAGAGAGTCACAGATGAAATATTTCACCCAAAATGTTGTGCATACCCATCAGGTAAGGTTATGACATCTATATAAAACAAACTTGACAATTTTGGTGATGAAATTTATCAAAATGGACATTTTTTAAGGCAAAACTGCCAAAAATCGCTATTTCCCCCTGATTTTTAGCATGTTTTTTTCTAAATGCAGTCCATTGCAGATACATTTCTTATCTGACAAGTGTTTTTTGTTCATTGATGAAGCCTTTTTTACCTAAGGGTATTATCATTGTGAACCCTTGTGCCCTAGATCATTGCAGATCTTGATTTTGCAATGTTGTATACCAAATAATGTGAGTATATCAATCTTCTTTCGGCTTACCTTGCTTGTGTTGAACTGTGACGATAAATTTCAATATGAATTTTTGTATGTCATGTAGATGGCAATAACCACATAAGGAACCTAAAAGGAAATAGTATCTCAAAAGTTCCTATATTGTCTAAAGACTGCAATCATTCATGATAACAATATATAACCTGCAATGTAGCAATATATAGTATGATTTAATTCAAAGGGCATCCATTCCAAAATATATTTGCTCACCACTACTCAATGCTCATACTGACTGACAATCTTTCCAATCATTACAATGATAAGTTACTGATGACCTCTGGACATAGCCAGAGTAGGGTTGGAACTTAGAACATCCGCTGCACACAGGGTAGATACATACAGACCACATTGCATGCAACTGTGAGATTGGTGCCACTGCCACAAATGAATACCAAATATTAAATCCACATTAATCTACACTATTTCTAAAAAAGTTAGGTCCAGAAAGAAGACACCACACTGTCACCACAGAGAAAGAACCATAAGTTCCCATTGTGCATTTCTTAGATCAGTTAAGTCATTTATGAAAGTGAGCACTTTTACACCATCCCAGCCTTAGTGTCTTAGTGCTGTGGCACTGAGCAAGAAGTTGGAAACAGGAAATTACATGCAACAGGAATTTGGTTGAGCATGAGAATGCCAGTAAGTGTTGAGAATGACTGGTAAAAGGTTTTTAATATCACAAATAAATGAATATTTCAAGTTGTACATTTTATTTAATTTTCTTATTTGATTTGAATTGTGATAGCCCTTTCCGCCTTTTATACTTTTACTGAATCAGTGTTGTGTTTGCATTTGTGGGAATGATCTAATTTCATGATGTCAAACTCATTCAGAAATCATTGTTATCTAGGTAGTAACAAGTCTGCATAAAATTGACTTATCGTGAGGAGTCTAAAACCCAATTTGCATCTCAAGCTGGCGTAGAGTCAGTATCAATTACTTTACGAAGCTAACACAATGATAAGCAGAATCGTTTCTAATGACTGATGGTTGATAAAGATTTGCTGTGAGAGGTTGACCAGTAAAACAATTTATCAATTTTGTAGCATTGAGTATGTTTAGGGTTCCAACATCATAATGATTAGCAAAGTACACATAAATCAGTCTTTATAATCCATTTTCATTGTAGGATCATTGCAATTGAGAATATAGGCCTCTCAACTGTAAACAAATATAGTAATTGATAATACTAGCTACAAAATAATACATAAAACTAAAAAACCATGATGGAATTGAAGCATGAACTGCAGTGTAAAACTGTACATTTCATAGGTACTTTAGTCATAAGTAACAAGACAAACGACAAGATGAATAATTTCGTAGCATCAACTTGAGGAAAAAAAGATTTATTTGCAATAGATGGCTTATTTTTAAAGACTTCAGGTTTGACAAGGATGTCACCAATGGGATAAAATGGCTTCATAAATAAAAAAACATATTCATTTGACAAGAAAAGTATCTGTAGTGGCATTGTATCTTACAAAAACATGTTAAAACGAAGTGAAAAATTGCGATTTTTTTGCATTTTTGCTTAAAAAAAGGGCAAAACAGATAAATTTCATCACCAAAATTGTCAAGTTTGTTTTATATAGATGTCATAACCTTGCCTGATGGGTATGCACAGCATTTTGGGTGAAATATTTCATCTGTGACTCTCTTTGGTGACAAAAACTGCATAAAAACGGCGATTTTTGGTGTTTTCGGACCCCTTATTATTCAAAGGGGGTAAACCGGCGTAAGGAGTTGACCGATTTCAAGAATTTTTTTTTCCAACTGATTTACTCACCAAAAGGCACAATTCCTCCGACGGGTGCAAAAATCAAAGAACATTGTTGTTTTTTGGTACGCCCTACACATATATATATAACTGAGTGTCTACATTGTTTTAAACAATTTTAGATGGTACATTTTCTGAAAATCTTAAAATTTCTATAATAAAATACATAATGCGGGCTATTACTAAAATAGAGCACAAAAAATGAAATTGTTTGTCTTTGTCATACTTTTCTGTCATTTCCAACTGCCTGTACCCTGTAGAATATTCTAATACCATAATATGGGATAAACAGGAACAGAATTAGGGCTTTTCCTGCCATAGCATGAACAAATAACCTCAGAAATCTAAATTTATGGTGTTAAATTATTACCATAAATCACATCAAAAACTGTAGTTTTCTGAAAATTTTGGAAATTTCACTTATTATACGTAATTGCGAACTTAATGATCCACCAAATATGTTGAATCTAAAAGTATGTTGGTGAATCTTGGAACTGTGTCATTGATGGGGATCCAAACCTCAAGCTAAACTGCTGGAATCTCAAATATTTTCTACCTACATGTTCTGCTACACCCATTTTAATCTAATTAGGTCCAGAATTTATTTATTGAAATGCATCTATATCATAATGAAACAACTTGAGTTCTTGTAAAGTTCTGTTCATCACATATCCATAAATGTCTTTTATGTCACTCCACCTGCAGTTAATTTTCTGGTGTACATTATATTAAAAACCTTAAATGCAATCTAAAATTGATTGACACCCAGTTTCTGTAAAATAAAATCAGTGCTTATATCACAAAGTTTCCAAATTATGCAAAATAGGTAACAGCTATGCACTAAAACTATCCAGCATCTTTGGTGTCTGTAGCTTCATGTGCCACAAGAGTTTGATCAAACCACATGGCGAAATTATATTTTGACTGCCCTGGTAGGTTTGAAATTGCAGTAGCCCATACCTGCCTGCAAGCATAAGTAGAAGCAACCTTTACTTCACAAAGTATTACCTGAATGCGCAAAACAATGAGCCAAAATGAGTAAAGTAAAAGTTTTTTTTTTAGGATAAAACAAAGTTTTGCTGTTCTGTTCCGATTTAGCACAGTGTCCCTACTCTTTACATAATTATTACGGTACCATGTTATTATTTGCGGTATTTGGTTTTTAAAAATTTTCATCCCTTTCAATGACTGATTTATGTAATGCTCCCTGACCAATGACTGTGATTGCTGCCGAGCCAACAACATCTAGCAAGGAGGCCCAGTGTTTTTGAAAAGCTCGCTCTTGTACAGTGCCTCTCCTTGCTTATATCTTTAAGTCCATTTTATGATTATATTATCAGAGAGTTCAAAGTATAATGTGCTGCCAAAGTAGTGACCTCCTTATGATGCCAATACAGAATATGATGTGGCAATGCATGAGTCAAATAATGATTTGATCACGCCTCCAGAGCTCAGCATTGAAACTTCATATTCGTCAACAACGTTATTGCGGTGAGATTTTTCAAATTTATTTTTGCCTTTCTGATTCCCAGAAATCCTTGCAATCAACATAAGGCATGCAAGAGACACCAATGGAGGTAAGGAAGAGGTGGAAGCTTACGAATACGGTTTTATGCCCAGATTTTCTTTCAGTTAAACTTTGTTTGGTACATCAATAAAAATATTGCATTTTTAGTGTATAAAACATGGCAAATTACAGTGTTTGTTGAATTACTCAAGAAATATAAGAGATAGACACTTAGTTACTACAGAAGTTGAATTTGAATATGTGGCCTAGGATAATTTTGAGCCCATTTTGAAAGGTGTATGACCATTATAAAAGATATGACGATTTCTATTGATTCACTATGTTAAAAACACAAATGGCCAGGTGGCCACACCTAAATTTAGTTCAATCTGGCTGAAATTTGGTATACTTTCTTTTTATACCAAGGGGCATCTCAGAAAAAAAAGAAAGGTAGGCTTGATCTGAAAATGTTGGGGCGCCAGCTTCACCCTAAATTGTACAATATTTTCAAGTTATTGACTGAAAGTAAACAGTAGCTACAAAACATATGATACAGAACTTATTTACAGCAGGCTGACAGACATTTACAAGATAAAAAGAAAAATAAATGTATGTACAAAGGTAACAAAACAGGAGAGGTCAATACAATTAATAGTATCAAAACAAACACATGGAAGCAACACACTTTTAAGAAAGAGGTTTTCTGAGAGCATCAAGGATTTGGCCAATATATAGGAAAGTGGGGTCAGCGGATTTGAACGAAATTTGGTGGAGATGTTACCACAACTGATCGAAGAAAAACCTGACCATCAGTTTTTATTTATATAAATTTGCCTTTCCAGGAGAGCCCTTTAAACAAAATGGCCGACAATCGCCTTTTGGACCAATTTTTGACGTTTTTAATTCTAGAATATTGTGCATATTTGAGGATATCCAGCTCTTTGTTGATACATGCCATAGCCAAAATGTTAACTAGGTTCACTTTCTACATTCATAAATGACATTTTTGCCAGCTATTACATTTCTCCTGTAAATAGGCATTTCTGTATACTCCACTTGGCGCGGCAGTATTTTCTCTACTTCTGCACTGAATTTGGCGCCTATACCCTGATAGTCCATTATAAGTAGCTAAAACTACAGCTGTTAGTTGATCAATTTCATCAAAAAAATCACAGTTATTCCTATATGATTTTTTAAGAGCCTCGGCAAATTAGCATCTTTTTTTAAAAAGCAAAAAACGTTAAAATCGCCCTAAGAAAAGTTTCTGAACCCTTCTGAAACGTATACAATTAAATAAATGCTTCCACTAAAATTTGTTAAAATCCATCAAATTTAGGGTTCTAGAATGTCCTGGAAAGTTTCCCGATCAGAACCCAATAGATATGCTTTGGTCAGATTTGACAAAACAGTCAACGTCAGATGACCCACTAGCTTATGAGGGTTAAGAAAGTGCTGTCTTGAAGATTAATGAAGAATGGTCAAAATTCCCACAGATAATCTGCCAATTGTTTGTCCATAGCCATAAGAAGTGTTTGGAAGCATTTTATTTAAGCAAAAGGGGATAAAAAAAATTGTATACGTTTCAGAAGGGTTCAGAAACTCACAGTTTTGGCGACTTTCTTCATAAAATCATTTTTTAAATGTCTTTGTTTGTTATGAATAGTTGTTTACATATAAAAGATGGTGTTCAGCTTTATTATGAACCCAAGTTCTAAGCTATTCCTGTGTTTGTTAGAGAGTTGTGCACAAATAAGGTAAAAAGTGTCAGGGGTTCAGAAACTTTCAAGCACAACTGTACACTGGGGTGAATCGTAACAGAACAGGAATATGGTTCATTTCTTTAAAAAATAACTCTTTCCACTTAACCCAGGAAGTTAATTTTTGGAACACTTATAAGACACATACTGGAGTATTTTTTTATGGGGTTTTACATTTCTAACTGCAGGCAGTGAGGAGCTGCACATTACGTTTCGCCCTGCAAAAATTGAATTCTCAACAGCTGGTCAAAACGTTCATGATATATAGTGTAGACCAACTTTGGAGAAAATGGTAACCATAGTCGTAATAGCACTGACTATACTCAACAAAGAACAAGCCAAAGTCAAATTCAGTGTAATATCAGATGAAAATAAACTGTTAATAACAGCACAAAAACCAAATTGGGAGTTAAGTAATAGGCCTATGAAATGATTAATGAACATGGTAAAAACTTAGCGGAAAATCAATATGACCTTTTAGAATTGGTAAATAATCATTACAGACGGACGGACGGACGGATGGACACCGCTGCACTCTGCAATACCCAGGCCATGTGAACATGGCCGAGGGTAAAAACCATGAATTTTTTGCTAAATACATGTATGTTCTGTGTGTTTCAGTTTGTTATACTGAACCAATTATTTCATTTTGAAAATTGTTAAAATATCAAAAGCATCACCCTTTATATGCAACCAAGAGCACTTGAATCTACTAGCGGATCATGACGTTACAAATATGTAAACATAATCATAATGTCATGCATGATCTGATAATAGATTCAAGTGCTCGTGTATGCAACACTGTTTGTGAATGAGCTATAAACAAGGCAAAAAATATGTTTTTTTTATCAGAGTTTTGATTTTTGGTACTGGAAAATTTCAACCAACACATAGCAAACCATATATTTCTGAAAACTACACAGTCTCCTCTAGTCAGTCAGGTAGACCTACATGTCATGTCCAAATGACATATCATGTCCAAATAATAAGCTTTCCTGTCTGAAAAAAAAAATCCACTGTACACAATACCATGCTACAAGCCTAATGCAGCTATACTGCCTTGTTAAATTCCCCCCTCAAAATCAATGTTCAAAACAAAAAAATTCAAATCTCCTATAGGTATTCTGGGTATAGATGTAAAATTCCTAGGATATCTTCTACATATGTACACACTCAGAAAAAAAGGTTACACAAACATCCCTATGTGGTTTTTATGTCCTCGGGATTTATCCCAGGACATATCTGTTGTGAGACCCATTTCCTGTCAATCTTCTATTTTAGTGTTTTCAAAAAAATATTCACTGGCGAAATTACACGCCCAACTAATGTATTCCAATGATAAAACTTCCTCTTATGCATTCCTGCCTGCAATTTCGATCTTCTCAGTGTTCAATTTACTTCAATATATCACATTTCCCAGTTATTTTGTGACAGCTTCACCAAAAACGATTCCAAATTCGTTGCAACGGGTCCTAGCAGCTGCACACATGCAGCACTGCACCCTCACTAGCCAACCTTGGCAACCCAAGCACTTGGCCCCTCTATGTGGGTCACTGTTGTGTCATTGCTGCTGTTGCTGCTGCTGCTGTGCTGAATATGCATGAGTTGAAAACAGTTGAACTAAGTTCAACAGTTGACCTGATTCTACCAGGAGTGTTTTCTCTCTGTCTCTGCTCTGGCTCAGACTGGCTGCCCAGTCATGGATTGTCAGTAGAAGATTAGCAGTGTACAATTTAGCCTTTCTTGTCAGACTGACTTCACTCAATTGATTCAAAATGTGCTCTTGAAATGCAGTTATTGGTTTCTTAAAATCACTGCTGCCATATCATTTTAGTCAAGTTATGAGACACAGAAATGTTCTTCTTGTATATTGTTCTAATGATAGGAAAAGCTATATTAGAATATATCATATATATATATATATTAGAATAGCACATAGCACATATATACAATTTATATTAGAGAAGAGATCTATAGAGTGGGCCTATAGCATATTGACATAGCAGACTATATTCTAAGTCAGGATTTCTGTAGAAAAATATATAATTTTTTAACCCCTGGTCCAGTCACTTGCACTTTTTAATACTGATATACACTGTTGATATTATATTTTTTTTATATCATTGATTTAAACAAATCAGCCTGTGAGCTCCTGTGCATCTACCTATCTCCCACCCTACTGCATGGGACACCTTCACTAGCCATGTGCTGTCAACTCAGTGACAGGATGCACATGGTCACTGGGGGGGGGGGCTGCATGGGGGTGGGTGGACTCTTGATTGTATGATATTTGAATATGTTCAGAGAGTACCTAATGCATATGCATGATATATATTTTTTGGACTTGGGCATAGATGACAAAATCTGTAGAGATCTATGACAAATTCACAGCTGATTAAATGTTTTAAAAGTAAATTTTAAACATTAAAGGCCAATGGACCAGCCACCTGACATACATCAAACAAATTCAGATGCCCGAGGACATGGTGCATGCATTGCATGCTATTTTTTGGCTTGTCACCAGTATAAAACCACTTCTGGTTTTTGAAAAAACCCTCTTGATGTGGATGTTTAAAAAACCATCATCTTAAAATCCCCTGTGGAATGATATAAAACCTTTAGTGGTTTATCAAGAAACCTATGAAGGACTATTCAACACCAATTTTCTGGTTGTTTATTAAACCATTTGTGGTTTATAAAATAATCAAATAATTCATTAGCTGGTTTTGTACATATTCATCTTTGGTTTTTATAGAAACCAAGTAAAGTAAATATTCACCCTTTTTAGGTTTTACAAATATCCATAATTGGATTTACATTATTCCATCATGGAGCATATATTAAACCAAAATGGGTTTTTCTAGTAATCAATTGGATAGTCTCATCATTCCCATAGGGCTTCCATAACCATATAAATAATTAAAATAAAACTTTAGCTGGTTTGCTGGAAAACCATGATAAGACTTTCAAATATCCAGGTACGATTTTTTTACCTCACCATTGGTGTTTCGTACAAAAAAAAATTTCGTCTTTCCTTTTTTTGTATATTTTGAGCACACAGAGGTAACATACATCCAAGCAAAAAGAAAATAGAAAGGAATTTGACTTTATTTATTCATATATAATCTATTTATAGAACTTCAAACAAGAAGAAAATAAAATTAGCATGCATAAAAAAATATATATAAATGTAGGAAGAAACAACAAGTGTATAACTACTATTCATATTTTCAAATATAAACACTAGGAAACCACAAAACACATAAAAAACAAATGAAATACATATTTTCATATTTAGATATACTCATGCTGATATGATACATTTTTTGATGTAATAGTCCATGAAGAATGCAATGTAATAGTCCATAAACGTGAAAATGTTCTTCTAAATGTTGGTGAACACCGGATGTCGTACACCCGATAACAAGCATGATGGTCGCTGACGTGTGTCCAATGGCTTTGAGATGGTCCACGATTGTTCAAGGTTTGCTGTTGAGCACTTGGCTTCCTGAAAATACAAGCAATCACCATGTTACTTTTCATAAGTTCATAAGCATAATATTATATGTCTATTGCATTGGTTTCATGAACAGATTGAAACAATGAGTTGTGTTTGTGTTTTACGCCTCTGCAGCACCTTATTGGGCTATATCGTTTGAAACAATGAGTTTTAACTTCTTGTCTGATTCTGAAACACTCTTCAAAACATTTCATAATTTTGGCCATATACAGTAGTTTTAATTTGAAATTGACTCAATTTTACGGCATATTTTATGACAGTCAATCCTTTGGTTTCATTATAATCGCTATAAAGCTAGGAAAGAGAGCTCAAATACAAAACAGCTCTGTCATTTTCTCATGATGATATGTGCATCTTTGCTAGCTACGCAAAAAAAGCTAAACTGAGAATTTGTGATCTGTGATGCCCTTCATTGAAGGATTAAGTGAAAGATACAATAAACAGTGAACAGAAAGAGAGACCCACCTTTTCACTCGTCTGCCTCAAGGGCATCACCAATCCGGGTCTGAGAAGAGTTTTTTCAGGGATGATTCTTGAGACCTATCCAGAGCTGTTCATGTGATAAGCTCGTCCAGTTCCACTGGTAGGATGAGCTTAAATTCACGTAAAAGCTGAAATATAAATAATTAAATAGTTAGGCACACGCTATTGAAATAAGTAAATACAATTCTTACTATGTATTAAAATAACCTGACGTCAGACAGATGTCAAGACAATTTCTGTGACATCAGCTGATGTCTCCCTGCAGGGAAAGGAATGAAATTCTTACTATGTGTTATAAGCTACCTTGGAAAATAGCCTATGATAATAATCATTTATACAGCTTTGCTGTCATATACCCTATCTTTTTTTGAGATGTTTAGATAAGAGTAATATTATGTATCAAATTACACCGAATGTCCTATATAAGTAATCCATATTCAAAGGCGAATAGTGAATACTTTATTACCTAAAAATCATGAGTCTTGTATGATAGACTATAAATATGAAGCATTGGCCAATGAAATAAATGATTAAGTAACATCATGTACAGTACACATCACGAACTGTAAAGATCTACTTGTAGCTTTAAATGTCAATTATAAAAATTGTTTCCATTGTGATTTCTGGATGATGATCAAAAACCATATAATCCTTACTTCCTTAAGATAATTGATCATCAGCAACTAACAAGTTTTTAAAAATGTGCACACTCTGTGACAAAGGCCTATGATATATACATAGAATAGAGTGACTTTTTTGTTGAATAAATGTTCGCAAATGTGACCTGTTCCACCAAAATGGGTTCAAAGTCGGCCTCCTATCATATTTAGTTGTGAAAATGACTTTATTCTACTGGAACTGAGCTTTAAAATGATGTTTAGTATGTTTTGATATCTCCATCCAATCCAAAGTTATGGCACCTCAAACATCGATGATGCGAAACATCAAACTTTGAGAAAATGGCGTTTGAAATTCCCGCCATTGCAATTAAAGAACTAAGAAAATCAAGAGGGACACTCAATTTAGATAATTTAAAATCAATTTTTGGTAAAATGGTCTTAAGTATTTGAAGAAAATTACTTTTGCTAAAACGTGGTACCAACAGCTAAAAAACATCAAAATGAGGCCTTTTACACATTTTGCTCATTTCTGAGAAATATATGATGCCTACTTTGAACTCATTTTGGTGGAGCAGGTCACAAATGTTCTCATGCAGCTCATAAACTAAAAGAAAATTAATCATAAAATTCCTACCTTGGAACTGATGATAAACCAGGATGTCCTTGTCTCTTCATTTAACATGTTCAATGAACAAATCAATCAGACCAGGTCACTGCACCATCTAACTGACTCTCACAAAAGGTATATAATTGTGTCTCAAGTCTGACAAAATTACCTTGTGATTAGCTTTAAACAAGCTGTAACAATGTCACACTCAAACTTGCCAGATTAAGTGTTGATATCCTCAAATGTGAAGCTGTGAACAATGTTAAAGATCAGTGAACCTGGACACATGGTGTTTTAAGTATTCATTTAGTTTGCAATAAAAGCATTCTAATCGTTACTTGTTTTGTAAATATCCAAGTGATTTTTTATAAAACCCCAATAAACCCATGTTAACCAAACTGGTTTTTAAATGATTCATTTGATTTTTTAACAAACCATAATTAACCCATTTTATCCATTTGGTTGTTTATACATTCAAATGATTATGTAGAAAACCCCAAAAAACCAAGTTTTTTTCTGTGTGTATGGTTTATTTTCTGCCTTATACCCTTATACCCTATACATGTGAAAGATAGTAGGAAACTTTCAGGGATGTGTCACCTGTACCTCTTGAGTTCTAGCTAGTTTTGTTTTTTACATACTGAAAAATATACAATATTTTTCAAAAATTAATGTTAAAGAAACGAGGCTGAACACATCTCCAATTTCAATTATTATTTGACCATACATTAGGGTGCATCAGTTGCCCCTGACCTATTCTGATTTTGATGTCTATGTGATATGTGAGGAGGTTGGGTGTCCTGAGCATGCACACCAAATTTCAGGTTGAAATTCCAATGGGAACAGCCACCTGCAGAGCATTACTTGTTTCAATGATATTTCAATGAAGCTTTTTTGCAAAATTGTCATAACTCAAGAACCGATGGTCCGAGAGACCTGATAATGGACTCAAAATGTGCGGAATAAATGAGTACAGATAATTAAAGAACTGAAAAACAGTACAGTAGAACACTGGATACAACCAGATATAGACTCTTTCATTGATTTTTTGTGCATTTCTTAAATTTATTTATTTTTAGATGTAATATAATCCCACTGCTCTTTTCATTTACTTGATATACCTTCCCTGGTAGTAATAAACATATATATTATATATATATTACAATTGTAACTTTGGTCCTGGAACCAATAGTTTCAGAGCAAGATCAGAAAAACTGCTTTTTTATTGAATAAGTCTATTTTCGGCTTGAAGCAGAAGTCAGACTGAACAAGATCCATCTCCAGAAATGTACACTATGGATACATGAATCCTCTGTGAATAATCTGAGATAGAAATAATGCACATCAATGTACACTGGGTAGTGCCCGAATTTTAATAAATACCCATTTTTACACAATTTCCGAGTATAATTATTTTTTGCCAAATAACGGAAAAACGGTTAGAGATAGAGGGATAGTTTCAATTGAAGTGAATATAAATATGGACATTCCGCACATTTTGAGCCCAATGGCAAGTCTCTAGGCCAAGTGGTTCCTGAAATATTCAGATTCTTTGGGATAATCCGATTTTATACAAACGTGAGCGTGGAGGTGGCTGTTCCCATCAAAATTTTGAGCTGAAATTTTTTTTTTCATGTTTTTATTATCCAGCCTCCGAACATATCACATAGACATCAACATAGAAACCTTCCTCTTATTTCGCAAAGATAGTCAGATATACCACCTTTAAGAACATAATCTAATACACGTATTTCATTTAAAAAATAACGGTTAGCCCAATAAGCTTTGTCTACACAGCCTCAGCAAATTTATAGGCATTCTTTTGACTTGTTCAAAACATTGTGAAATAGGCAAAATCAAGAAAATTGCTCAGAGTTACGCCAATAGAGCAGCTTTCCCCCTTATTTACTGGTAAAGCCAGTCATACAACCTCAAAGTAAATCATCTAATACATATGTTTCACTAATGAAATCAAATTTATTCCTATTTACATTTTCTACAGAGCCTCTGAAAAGAAGCATACTTTCAAAAACGTGATAAAAGGTGAAAATCACCCAAAGAAACATGTGAATAGCACTAATATAATTTCAGTAAAGTTGATTAAATAATATAACCTTAAAGAGCACCATCCAAACTATGTACATCTATCTATCTATCTATCTATCTATCTATCAATCTATCTATCTATCTATCTATCTATCTATCTATCTATCTATCTATCTATCTATCGCTCAATAACCATTCACTCTATCTATCACTCAATCTATCTGCCTTTGACCTATCTATCTATCTACAGATCCCTCCATCCATCTTTCTTTGTTAATGATGTATGTATCTATTTTCAGGCACTATGTCTAGGAGGGGCCTGTACGCAATGGCTGCCATGGCGGCGGTGGGTCTGTTTGTCCTTGTCTATTTCGGCCAACTCCGACCTCGGCTCGCATGTTTTGTCTCCAGTGACACAGTGAGTACTTTAGACAAAGAAAAGAGAAATGACTTGTACTTCATTCTGTACTTGAGTCAGAATTTTAGTGAGACAGGAAAAGATATTGTGACATACATAGGCCATCTGCATTTATACATTTGTTGTTTGTTTGATGATTTGTTATTATGAGGTGCCAGAAAATCTGAACCTTTTCTGGTTGGATAAAAGATGTACCGTAATATGGGGTGAATCGGGACACTGGGGTGAATCGGGACAGAATAGGAATGTATTTTATTTCTTAGACTACAAGTACTTATACTTTACCCAGGTCCGTAATTTTTGGCACAATTATAGCATACATTGAAGCGCATATTGTGGCCGGGTTTTATAATTCTAACTGCAGGCAGTGAGGAGCTGCAGCACTTTAAACTTGGCCCTGCAGAAACTGCATTCTCTGAGCTGGTCAAAACTTTGCTTGTAACACAAAAAGCATAAATATTAGAGGCACCGATCTAACAGGAAATTTTATTAAGCTAGTTTTGCCATATTAAGGCACCAGAGTAGTTGATTAGATGTGGGATTTTGTATGTTTAGTCATAGGTTCAGATCCAGGGCAATGACAAAGTTTCAGATTCAGCAAAAATAACCCTACTAATTTTCATTTGAATGTACTAGCATGGCTTTTTAAAGAATATTATTGAAATTGTCATCATTGATATTGGATTTAGTTCAGAATTACCTATGTATGCGTAATTAACAGAAAAATACATATCTTGATACTTTTTTGTCATTTATCATATTTTTTACAAATCTGCTAATTTCACAAGTAAATTAGTTACGATTTTTCTCAAATTTTTTTTCTGCATGTCAAATATATTTTCTAATGTTCATTCACAAGTAACAATCACCTAAACATTCCAGGAAGTATTATTTCATAGAAATAGAGGACTGTCCCGATTCACCCCAAAATAAGGGGTGAATTTGGACAGTAGTTTTTCATGAATAAATCATTGCAAATTAAAGATATCTTTTAATGCTCCTGGGGATATTTGGACCTTGAGTTCGGACACAATTAGGCACCATATTTTGGTTTATAAGTGGATTTGTGACCATGCTATGACAGAAAAACCTTCAATTCTGTCCCAATTCACCCCATATTACGGTACATTAGAATTTCGAAATGAAGTACCGTAAAACGGGGTTTCTTTGGCCGTTCTGTACTACTTTGGCCGCCAAATGAGAAAAAGATTCAGTATCCTGTATCGCTCAAACCAATATAGAAACCAGGAAATTTCTTTTTGCATCTGCTAGAGTTACTTGTCTACTTTTTATGTATATTAATTTTTGTTTGGGAAGTGTCTACTTTGTTCTGGGTGGGTCAAGTGCAAGCTTACACAGTGAAAATTGTGGACGATTTTTAAAGATGATATATAAAAGTTTCAAACTACACAGGATTTATTTATATGTTATGTAAATTAGTGAGTTTAGGGCTATGGCCAATGTTACCCCGAATCTCCAAGTCAGTGTCGGGGTTACTTTGGCCACCCCTGGAGATGGAAATTGGCAAGAGTTGGAACAATTTGTAGTTAATAGCAGTCAAGGAGGTATAAACCTTGATTTGACAAACAGGTGTATGACCCTGAAAATCATGTTAACTGCCATAGATGCTAAAAAATACCATAAATGGTCCAATGCAATATTTGCAATTTGTGTCATTTAACAAGCATATCATGGCGATGATGTACTGGCTGCTAGGGAAGCTGTGAACCACCGTAGACTTATGATATCATCCAAAATAGCATTAGACTAAGTAGTTTCATCTTGGATTATTTTTTATGGTATTTGTCAACATAATGTTACATCAGTGAATTATGCAAAAAAATGAAAATTAGAATATGATAAAGTGTCATATGATTGATAAAAATTGTTGTAAAAGGACACCTTTTATGACTGGTAGCATATCTTACATTCTTGTGGCCTAAAAAATGGGTTATGTTCACACTATGTCATACTGAATAAGGAGGCAGTAGTTTAAAGAGTGCAGTACACATATCAATACTCAATTTTTGTTCAGAAATCTCATTTTAGATTACAAAAATAAATTTCACAACTTATTGGGTGGCCCAAACAACGTAACTAATTAAATTCAACTGCGGTACATGGTATTACATGCTCAAAATCTAAGGCGGCCAAAGTTACCCCAACTCCGGAGTTACTTTGGCCGACCCTTTAACTATGTAATAGAACATAGAACCATCATGGATTTTTGAAAGCTTTTTGACAGATGAAAACCCCAATGTGCTGGCTGTGTTATGGCACAAAACTGTTGATATTCACAAATAGTTTTTCTCAGAACACTGATTTGGTGCTCCGAAACGGCCGAAGTAACCCCGTTTTATGGTATAAAATATGAAAATAGAAAATATGAGATGAAGTAGCCTGTATATTGAATTATAGAAATTGATATTGAACATTTTGTTAAGTAGTCTTGTAAGACTATAGGTTGTGATATCAGGCGAGGTGGAGTGACAATACCCTTGCATAAAATGCTCCATCTCTTTTACCTCAAGAAGTATGTCTACCTATCAAAGGCTCAGCGTTCATTCAGTGGTGTGAGTGATTCCGTCATGAACCAGAAGATGGCCAGTGCTGCCCCAGTGAGTGTAATTAAAAAAATGATACCGGCCATCTGACATGCGCTGCAGCAGTTGTTGTTGTTTTGAATAGGAGTGACTGAATGCCGCCCTATATACCAGTTGCCATGTCTCTGAATTGACCTGTATTCACTTTTCTAGAAGGTTTAGTTGAGAACCATTCTGGAAACCTCTTTGTTGCGCCCATTCTTTCACATAACAGCCTTGATCTATTTCCCGTTCACTTTTCAGAAAAGTGCTGCTGATGTGGTGTCATCCTCCACCAAAGAAAACATTCTAAAAATTCCAAAAGAAGAAAAGGAGATAGCAAATGAGAAAGAGAAGAAGGAAGCAGAGGAACTGAAAGAGAAGAAAGTGAAGTTAATGGAAGAAGACTCAAGACTAAATAAAAAGGAGCAAAAAAATCAAAAGAATTTAAGAAAACAATTGGAAAAACAGAAACGGGAGTTCGAGGAACAGAAGAAGTGGTTGAGGGAAGAGATGAAACGGTATGGATTACGATTATATTCATTTTTGTGCTTAGATTAGCTTTATGTATTCCCTTTTGTATAAATTTACTGTAGAATGAGAAGTATGCTCGATCTGCAAGTAGCAGTGGGGGCTACATTCACTGGGTTGCTGATCAGTTAGTCAGTTGGGCTACATTCACTCATTGGGTTGCTAGTCAGTTAACCAGTTACGAAGCTAGGCTACTTCATACCAATGAGCTAGCAAACAGTTACAATAACAAAACAACCAGGCTGGGGCTCTGTGTAACAATAGCTATCACAAGCTATTGCGTTGATTAATTTAATTCACACTACAGCTGGTGTGACTGTTTTGTTTTCATCACCTGGTTTAACTCCAAAATTGTTGTTATAAAAAAGATGGTTTTCTACCATTACAAAATTTGTGAAATCACCATGGAATAATGAAGGTCATGACATCACAATCCCAATGTGTGTGCTGTTGTTTGTGAATGACATCATCAGGCAGCTACCATGTTTGTGATGTCACAACAATTTCTCACAATATCACTGGTCCTGACTAGATAAATTTCCGAAGCTGCGCTCATATAAATTGTTTAAGACCAGTAACTGGCTGGAACCCTATCTAAATTTAAATCTCTCTAAGAAAACATACTGCAATATAGCAAGATTTAGAGTAAGCTCTCATAATCTGAAAATAGAAACAGGCAGATGATATTCCAAAAACCCCAATAGAGCAAAGAAAATGCGATAAATGTGATACATGTGAAGTAGAGGATGAAATCCATTGCCTCCTAACTTGCTGTAATGACACTGTCCCTAGGTATGAGCTTTTGCATAAAGTTAGCAGTCTGATCCCTAACTATAATAATCTTGATAAAACACAGAAGTTCATATCAGTTCTTTCAGACAAAAAGCCCGAAATCATACAAGCCTTAGGGATCTTTCCTAAATAAAGTAATAAAGTGACAAGAATAACCCTGGGGTAATTATGTTAAATAAAAATAGCAGTACTTTCTAGCTCAAAGCCTCTCTGTCCGTCAAGCCAACAATTGTCTTGTGTAGCATTTTGTGAAATTATTTTGTGATAACTGTAATTATTGACTTAGCAGTGTTTGCTCGAGCTGACTGACTGGCGCTATAGCATGGACATTGAGTGGTTACCGCTGTCCATGCTTTGTTATAACCATAATGCTCATGAACAATTATACTTGTGACTTTTTCTTGCAACATGCTGCAGCATTGGACTTGTATTTGAATCAAAATTGACACTTGTATTTTGAAGTATTTTCATTTTAAACTTTATGAACTGGGACCATTATTATAAACTGCCTAAGATTAGATTTTTTCATTGTATTAATTTCTTGTAGATGTAGAATAGTTGTCGATTTCTTATTATTATTGTTATATATTTTTTCTTATAGGCCTATTTGCTGACACATGTATCTCATTGATATTAAGATGTCAAATAAAACTTTATATTTATATATATCTATAGTCGCTCATGGCCCACAGACTTATTGTCATTCTATAAGAAAATGACACATTTACTTATTGTCGCCGGCCAGATCGTTAGATCTGACAGGCACTAAGGAATGGGCTTGACCCGTTGCGTCTTTGTCGTGGAATGCAAGTCCACTCATCAACTTCATCAATTCCCTGCCTCTCAAAACTCAAAACACCTGTCAAAACACTCAACAGTGTCTCCGTCATGCTAATACGTGTCATTTCATCACTTTGGTCTCCATCTTATGTCCGCATGCCTCTAATGCATTAAATACACAGTCTTTGCTTGCATTTACGCTCTCCTCGCTTGAAATTCCATGTTTTGATCTTGGCCTGCTTGTAGGATCATCTTGCAGAATGAAACGTTAGGTGTCAGCACTAGCAAAAAGACGCCACCTGGTGTAATTACTCAGTGAATGCCTGAAACAAGAGTTTCGTGGCTGAAACATGTCAAATAGTTATACTTTGTGATGGGCCTGATGGCACTCAGTGATGATGGATGGCAATCAGTGATGAATGGCAATCACTGATGGATGGCAATCACTGATGGATGGCAATCACTGATGGATGGCAATCACTGATGGATGGCAATCAGTGGTGGATGCCAATCAGTGATGGATGCCAATCATGCAGTGATGGACTCTTTTCTATCTTAAGTGTTTGCCTTGTGACTTATGTATTAATAAAAATATATTATTGCGGCGACATTTCGTCCCTGTGGGACAGCATTCCATGCACTGGATGATCCCTTATCCTATGCTTCGTCTAGTTATTATTATTATTATATACAAAATTTATATAGCGCCAGTAATAGCTTTAAAAAAGTTCTCTATGGCACTTTACAAAAGAGATTTAAAAATATAAATAGAATGTAAATACATTAAAATCAATTGAAAAAACATTAAAATCATCTTATAAATAGTCCATAAAAGCGTCTTTAAAAGGTAAGCTTTAAGTTGTCTCTTAAATTGATCTAGACTGTTAATTTCTTTCAAATGCTCAGGAAAACTGTTCCACAAAGTAGCTGCTGCATGCCTGAAAGACCGGGGACCATAAGTTGCTGTGCGAACTTTAGGGACAATCAATAATGACTGGTAGCTTGATCGTAGATTTCTTGGAGACTGGCGTACATCAATCAAATCAGAAATGTAAGACGGTGCATTGCCCTTCATAGCTTTATGCGTGTAAAGCAAAATTTTGTATTGCAGCCTCTGCTTTACGGGTAGCCAATGAAGCCTGACCAGCACTGGTGTAATGTGCTCTCTGCGTGGCGTTCGTGTGATGATGCGGGCTGCCGTATTTTGTACCCTCTGCAATTTGCTGATCAATGTGTTTGGTAGTCCAAAAAGGAGGGAATTTGCATAGTCTAAACGTGATGTTACTGTTGCATGAACCAATGTTCTGCAGGCGTCAGTAGTGATGTTGTTCCTAATTTTGCCAATATTTCTGATTTGATAGTAGCAGGCCCGTGTCACGTTGTTGATGTGTTTTTCCATAGTGAGGCAGCTGTCTTGAATAACTCCTAGATTTTTCACATGATCAACTGGTGCAACAATGGAATCATCCACACTAATGGCAAGATCTTGAACTGAAAGATTGTAATGTCTGGATTTGAATACGATGAATTCAGTCTTATCACAGTTTATCTTTAATTTATTCGCATCCATCCACTTTTTGACCTCCAATACACAGGTTTCCATGGATGATGCTGGTTGTGACCAGTTCTGTTTCGGCTTGATGATGGTGTAACTCTGCGAGTCATCCGCATACAACATGTACTGCATGCCATGTCTTTGGAAGATGGTGCCAAGTGGTGCTGTGTACATAGAGTACCCTCTCGGACCCAAAACAGATCCCTGGGGGACACCATACTTTAGGACTACCTCCTGAGAATTCACAGAGTTGACACATACAGACTGAGTGCGACCTGTTAGGTAAGATTCCAGCCACTGAAGAGCATTTCCTGATATGCCGAGGGAGTGTTCAAATCTCTCCAACAAAATTCGATGGTCAAGCGTATCAAACGCGGCGGAGAGGTCCAACATGATGAGAGCAACTGATGCACCACTGTCCAGAGCTTCCAGGATATCAGTTTGGACTTTCAAAAGTGCAGTTTCAGTTGAGTAGTATTTACGATATGCTGATTGGTAGTCGTCCTGAAGATCGAAGCGATTGAGGTGACTGTCAATACGTTTGCTGACGATTCTTTCAAGCAGTTTCGATATGAATGGCAAATTTGAAACTGGACGATAGTTTTTCAGAATATCGGGGTCCAGATCTGGCTTTTTTAAAAGAGGTCTTATGATAGCCTTTTTGAAACTCGATGGCACTTGTGCTGTTGACATGGATTTATTCACAATGGCTGTAATGATTGGGACAAGAGAATCACACTGTTTCAAAAGCCAAGTTGGCACTGGATCCAACTCGCAGGACTTGCTTGGTGCATTGGATAGTGCCTTTCGCACTTCATCTTCAGTAGCCAGTTCAAAATCAGTTAGTGGAGGCTCAGCAAATGCTGGTTCACTGAGAACACTATAACTACTGGATGGAATATTTTCTCGGATGGCTGATATCTTTGAAGAGAAGAATGATGAAAATTTCTCTGCAAGGTCGTTAGAAGATGTATGAGCTGGAAGGATAACTTTTCCAGTCTCTCCGAGGAGTTTCTTTGTGATTCTGTACAGTTGCTTCTGGTCACGTTGGCACAGGTCTATCTGATCGAGGTAATATGACTGTTTAGTGGTACAAACCAGTTTAGCAACAAGTTTGGACTGTTCTCTGAAGAGGCTATAATCGACAGCAAGCTTAGTCTGGAACCATTTCCTCTCAAGTCTGCGTCTCTCATGCTTAGCTGCTCGAAGTTCCTCAGTGTACCAAGGTGCATGAGGTCGTAATGTTACAACTTTGGTACGGAGAGGGCATGTTTGTCGATGATATTAGAAAGACTCTCGTCGTAGGCCTTAATCAGATCTTCTAAGGGCTTATTGTAGTCCTGAAGGACTGGACACTTGATGACATCATTTTTAAAATCCTGCACACTGATCTTGCGATATTCTCTAAAAGTCACTGTTTTCTTCCGATTTGATGGCTTTGCAATGTTGATGTTAAATGCTATTGCAAGGTGATCACCTGATGGGACACCATTTTCATTGAAAAGACAGGGATCGAAGAATGATGGTTGTTTCGTCAGAACAGAGTCTGACTCCCTCGTAATAACCAAATCCAGGGTATGTCCCCTTATGTGTGTTGGTTCCTTGATATGCTGCACTAGGCCATGTGAATCCAGGAGGCTTATGAACTTAACGGCGTCTCTATTCTTAGAATCTTCCACATGGCTGTTAAAGTCCCCTATGATAACAACGGGTTGTGGGGAAACAGAGAGGCGGTCTAGGTATACAGCCCATTCTTCTAAAAATGTGCTTGTTTTAAGTTTATTTTGCATGGATGGAGGAGGACGGTACACAATGCACATTTTCACACCTGGGTTTTTGTCGCTGGAGATAACGCAATCAAGGTATTCAAAGTGACTGAATTCTTTGTCCGCAGTTGAATGGATCACTTTTACAGTGAGGCTAGATCGATATACAATGGCCACACCTTCACTTGTGCATATTTCAGCTCGAACAAGCATTTGTGCTTGTTTTCAGCTGAGATCGGATTAAAATTTAGTTCCAGGCCAGACAACGTGACGTTAGTTGACCTGCTCCGAGCATGCCTTGCTTCGACCTCTTTTTCATCTCAGCCGTCCAACGCAACAGACATGCGTCGGCTTGGCTGCTTGTTTTTGGTTGATTGAGGCATTGGCACTGGTTGTTTTACTTCGTAAACCCTTTTCTGGATAGTTTTCTATCATTTTTGACATTCATCGGCTTCAGCTAAGTATTTTTACTCTGTTTTTCGTCGCCTCAAAGATTGGTCTTTGATGTCAACATTTTCACCCATCATGGATGGTGTCCTGTGTTGTCAATCGATTTTCTCTGCTTGATTTCGGGTGTTCTTACGCGTCTGGTACGTTCTGGACCTCGGTAATCTTTCACATCGGTGCCTATTCTACATGTTCTTTCCGTTTTCCTCCCTTTTTCATTTGTTTCCAGTGTGTTTTCCACATCCACACTGGAACGTTGACAATGGTAGTTTCGTCTATGTGCACCTAGTGTGACAAACAAAACATTTAAAATGAATTTAACTCAAAATTTTCCCAACGGAATTTTTTTTGGTTTTTGTCTTAAAATGTGCTCCTGACCCTGCTCTATAAGCGTGCGCTTTCTGTTTTCTTGTTGAATTTTTTAAATCCTGAAATTGATTCAGGAGCGCTGTGGGTGCTATAGATCACACGCCAATGCCTTTTGACCCATCAGTGTACCTTTATAATATGCAGAGGATCCTGGCTTCTTCCTGGGTTTTCATGGTGGACATCCCCTCCTAGGCTCTGGACCATGCGAGTGATTTGGAGAATACCGGACGCTGTAGTACACTCCAGTTCTCCTTATCCTTGTTCTTCCTTCCCTGTTCTGCGGGGATACCTTCCCTGGGTGATATGGTCCCCCTGGTATTGTTGTCCTGCCTACTCCTGGTCCTGATGCCTTCCCCTGCATGTGACTCATCAGTTGGGCAGTGTACCATGCGCTGAGGACCCCGGCATCATCATTGATAGTTTGCAGGAGCTCTCGACACCCGCTCCCGGGCTCCTTCTTGCCCTGTTCTTCTGTCCCCAAATCCTGAGCCGTTGGCAGGTGAGACCAGCGAAGCAATCTCTGGAACCTGCAGGAGGAGGCGAGACCGGACCAGACAGTCGGGATGACCCCCTGGACCTGCCGAAGAGCCAAGGAAAAAAGCATTAAGAAGAAGAGTCAAGTACCCGTGACGCGTACGGATAACTGCACAAAACTGGCGGGGTGTGATGCGAGCACCGGCGGATCTGCATTAAGAGCCTGAGGAAGGCATCTAGGCTGGAGGAACCTTAGGCAACGTGGCCCAGAGGCATACAAGTGGCGTAGATAACACCCCCCCCCCCCCAAGCTGTTGACAGGCGAGACAAAGGGGGCAACCAGGGTCGCTGTAGCCCAGAGGTGTACTGATGACTATAGAATACAACACTTTGTGCGCACGACGAGGAGTAACACCCCCCCCCCCCAATGCCAGAGAAAGTGGTGTATGGAAGATGGGAAAAGAAGGAGTGAGGAGGGAGCACCCCAGTGCCTCCCACGGAGATGGTGAAGGACGTCCATGCGGGAGCAACAGGAGCCACAGCAGGCCAGCGGCATACGGAAGACTGCAAAGAACACCAATATAGGGTTAATTATATTTTGTCAACACTCTTGTGATCAGTAATACACTGAAAGACAAAAGTTATGCATATGTTGTGAGGGCAAGATGTTCGAGGGGTATGGTTAATATGAAGGTTCCATGGTGTAAGACATCCGCAAACATGGTCACTAGCAATAAATCACTGAACTGGGAAACATTTTTGTTTTTAAAAATGGCTGACAAAGGGGAGTTTTCAGAAAACACAGTTTTTGCTGTTGACCCATACCACTTGCAGGTATGCGGTTTCATGTGAGCTTAAATGAATCCTTAAACAATCAAGCACACTATTCTTTTACAGCTGAATTTATTGTGTCCCCGATTACAGAATATGACGGGGATGAAACTATTGGAATGGTGCAGGTGTGAAAACCCAGCTTAATTTTGTAGAGTGTATGATTTTCATCTGTCGAGTGTATCAAAGATAGCTGCCCGATACAGGGAGGTAGGATAGACAAGGAATAAACAAAGAGGTGCTGGACCCAGAAAAACAACCAGAACTCAAGATACCCTCCATTGTAATGAAGGCATGTTTCTGGACCTTGTAGGGGATGCTACAGATGAGAGGACATCTCAACCCTCGAATGAACCCCAAGACCATTATCTTTAGACTTTATGGTTTATTTTATGTAAAGCTTTTGTTGGGCAGAACCTTATATTGAGTACACAGATGAGGTTCTTGAATGCACAACATATGCATAACTTTTGTCTTTCAGTGTAGTTCCAAGTGTTTGGTTATGGTTTATATAATATCATATTTTTTCCTGAGGGCCTCAGAACGAAGTTTTTCAGTCATGTGAATGCCTTAAGAAATTTGCTCCTGAAACCTTTGAATGAAAAGTATGAAGCACATCTGTGAGAATTGAATTATCCCCCTTTAAAGAATAGTTATATAAACAACAAAAAAGATATGTTGCAAAAACCTCTTTGTTCAAAATTACATGTTTTTGAGAGGTACCCATTTTGTACAGGTCTGCATTGGCTAAAATCCAGTGGTGTGCTTATCGCATAGGAATTCTCTTAAAGACCCTGTACAATTAATAGGCCTACATGTTATTTCCTTGTATGCTACAGACTTAGGATTTGGCAATCTTTCAATGCTGGACAAGGCCTATACATGTGGTAAAATGTTGTCTCAACTTATCTGCCTCTCTGTGGGTCAGTAATGTGCCATTTGGGTAATGTAGGTGGAGTGTCATCCTCTTGTGGATTCCCCGGAATGATTAAGTCCATTAATGGCATTATCTATGTAGATACAGACGTCAGTTAAGCTCAGTTACTTGTCAGTATGCAATAATGTAACACATATTTTTCCCCATTCTATGATCCATCCAATTTAGTTATAATAAAGGTTAAGACATTGTAACTATTATGCTAACTGGTTGGCAAAATATGATAATTTATGTAAATTTTCTGGTGAGATGAAGACAATTTCAGAGTTGGAGGTGGATTTATGTTTAAGTTTGAAGTGGATTTGTATTTTGGTTTACACATTTTATGATTCTTGTCTGCTGCTGGGGCCTTTTCAGACCGTCTTCATGTTCTTGAACCATCTATTGAATTATTTTAAATTTGGTCGTTCAAGAACTTCTTCTGAGTGCTGCACTTGAGCAACTTATAGTGTGATGAAAAAGCAAGTTCTTTCAATTCTATTATTTCTGTATCTGCTGTAAATCCATGCAAATTACATTTATCTATTTGCAAGTGTGGATTGAACATTCTGTGAGACTTAATTTGAAGTTGATTACTTTGAAAGAGAAGACCAGACATAATTGTTGTTTAACTCCTCGGATCAACTGTCCAAATAAATTTCTGTTCGTTTTCTCACAATTTTTTGAAATAGAATAGAATAGAATAGAATAGAATTTTATTGGCAAACAAAATACAATTACACTTCAACATAACAAATAGCACAATTAAAATACCAATAGAAAATAGGAACTGACACAATGAATGTGTATTTGTTCCCTAGCAATTTCACAATATAATTTCTTAATCTTTAAGTAACAATGAATGAATATATATAGGAAATAAAAATCAATAATAATACTGATAAATTAAAAAACATTGATAAGTACTAGCATTTATAAAAGTGGTAATGACTATAACCTTAATAATAGTTAAGAATTACAGAATTACCAAGGATATTCTAGATAGAGATTACAAATTCCTAAAAATAATAGTTATTTTCTTTTTGAATGTAAATTTAGTACAATTTAAATCAATGACGTTTACAACAGAATTCCAAATTTCTGCACCTTTAAATGTAACATGCATTTTAACAATTTCTAATCTGCAAAATGGCAATCGAAAGTTATTCATATTTCTTGTTCTATAATGATGAAAATCAGCTTGATAATTGAACATATCTGAAAATATTCAATTGACCTAATAAAAAATTATTGAGATTATAGCTTTTGTTTCATCCTTCCGACCAACTTTAGAAAGGGTGCCTCGAGAAGATCCGAGGAGCTGAAGATCAGTTATCCCTGACCTAAATCAGTCAGTGCATTTTATGAGCATAACATGTTGCTCCTCTCTCCACCCTTTCTAAGTGCAACTGGAGTTCAGGGACTTACCGTAAAACGGGGTAAAGTTGGCAATCCGGGGGAAAGTTGGCTGCCAATTTTGACCCTCTTAATTGCAGAAATGCCAACTTTTCTCACTGACATAGGTGTCTTTCGGAAGTTTGCCATCTACATTAGTGTGGAAGGTTGGAATTTCTGCCATTAAGTGGGTTAAAATTGGCAGCCAACCTTTCCCCGGCTTGCCAACTTTACCCTGTTCTGCGATACTGTAAACACTTATCTTAAAAATTTTGTTTGTCTTTGTTTTTGTTAATCAAAATAAAAATAATTTATGATATTGTTAGTTTGCAAGAAACCGATCAGCTTAATTATGTTTTTGCCTTAAAGACACAACTTTATAGTTAATTTTAATCATAATCATATATCTTATCTGTTTATGTGTTTTCAAATAAATGCATTCTACTTTGATCCCCCTACCCGAAAATCCGATTAAAAAAATGAATCTTTCCGTGAAATGACATCGAATCTTTCCTTGATGACATCCAAACTTTTCTTGGCAGCTTTGAAGATTACAAGAAAGTCATGTTAAACAATCCGTCACCGGTCAACGGAAACAAGAAAGAAGATGTGGAGGCAACCCGGAAGAAATTAGAATCATTGAGAGAAAAGACAAAAGGATTGTTCCAGGACTTGGATCCAGGTCAGTTAAGTTCTAATTAATTTGAAAAAATAAATTTATAAATTGTCTCTCACCAAACTTTTTTTTAAAACTGCATTTCTCTGACATCTAGAGCTCACTCATGCCAAATTTGATAACATCCAGATTAAGCCCCCCCCCAAACTTATTTGTGTTCAGCAGAAGTCTGGGAACTTGATCCTACACTGATATATTAAAGAAACATCTAAATATCTGTCTCTGTTTGGGACTGTCAAGTGGCAGCAGAATGCTGACAGTCCCTGGAAAATCGGATTGGGTCAACAATAATTTGATCTGTTTTGGACAGATCACGAGATCAGGTTGAACAACAGCTGTCCATTAGACCTGTTCAAAAAATACTTTTTATTTTATTTTAATGCAGGATGCAGTGATTCCCATTCTCCAAGCTGTAGAATGACTAAATATGACATTTTTTTCAATTTTGGACTTTGGGAATGCCTGCCTCATGAGCCATGAAGTTTTAATGTTTAATTTCATCAAAAACGCCAAAAATATGAGAGGGGGGTGTTATATTTTGCCTCATATCTTTATTAGAGTTAACTATAGAACAACATAGATGGTATCATTTGAAAGCTAATTAAAATATCTTTCAAATGAGACCAATAACTTGGTATTTGAGGCACTTTCAGATATCTTCAAAGCAGAAATGTGTAACTTTTAGGGGAAATTTTGATGTCGAGTGTTGTATTTTGCCTCATATGCTCATCCAAATTGAACATAGAGTGCATGAGTGGTATTGTATGAATGACTGTAAAGTTTTCCTTAAACTGATGCCACATTTTAAAATTAATTGGTATCTTAATGGTCTCCAAAACAATATATTCTTCTTTTTTATGAACTTCTGAAAGATCACATTACACTATACAGCATGTAATATTTAAGAAAAGTGCAATTTTGAAAATGTAAAGTAAACTTGTACAATAATGAACAGAAATTATTCCCATTCATTAGTTAAGGTATTTGTCATGCTGCAGTACACATATTTTTTCTATGAGAAACGACATTAAATAAATATTTACATACAAAAACAAAATAATGTACATGTTGAGATCACTTGAGCTAGGAAACTTGTACAAAAATTATAATTTTATAATTGTTTGCAGCTAAAGATAGATCAGTAAAGATTAATCATGTTAATGGTAGGAGCAGATTACACCTTATATCAAATTATAAGCTGTTTTCAGACCTTGTATAAAAAAAAGTTGACCGCTGCTGGAAATTAGGAATATTTTATGTAGTCTAATTGAAACTTTTTATGCCTAATTGTGATGGAGTGTGACAAAACAAGCTGTTGTACAGGCAGCCAAAAGGAGGCTCTGACGTTGCTTGAAGGAGGTTTGAGACTGAAAAAAACAAAACAAACAAAAAACAACATGTGCACAGTTTCTACAGTTTACTAGAAACAACTTGGTCTCACAAAATGTGGAAAACAAGTAATCAACTAACAGTTTTCATTTGATCAGCTCAATTTTGCAATCCCAGCAAAACTGTTCAGTAAATGAAAACAAACAAGACTAACAAAGAAATTACAGACATAGTGAAACTGCGAAATAAACAATTCCCCAAAAGTGCCCCTTTTAAATCATTGTTAAGTCTTTGATAGTTCTGGATTTTGTTGCATTGTGATGATACTGAGTCTCTTTGAGCCCAAGCACCTTGAAGTTTATGAATGATACATCAGTCAGCATAAACTTGGAAAGAACAAGTACAACATGTGTGGCAGAGTGGCTTTGCTAAACATGCTCAAACAATACGCCAGTATTACTAAACATAAGTCGCACAATTAATTATAAGAATTTACCAGAAAGCAACATATCCAGGACAGTTTTGTTGGGGGACTCATATGGTAGGAAAGTGGACAGTTTCAAAAACCCACATTCAAAAATCTCTCAGCTACCCTTAACAAGTCATTATAGACAGAGTCTATGGAACCATTTTATGCTGCAATTGCTGTTTCAATTTATATTTGTGATATAAGGCCCTCAAGTTTGTCATAGTATTAGTGTATGAGGTAGTTTTAAGACGTGCATGATTTGCATTTTACTGTGTAGCCCTGCTATTGTCAATTTTGTGTTAATCTTTGAACAACATCAAAATGATTAAAGTCATTATTCATTTAGTGGCACAAGAACGTCAAGAAGGACACTTAGTTACTAATTTTACAATTTCTAAAATTGGCAACTACGAGGGGCGTTCAGAAAGTTCGAGGCTTTTTTTTAAATGGACCCTTATTTTCAATCTAGAACTATGAATTTTTCACAGGATAAAATTCAGCATATTTGGAATGGATTTCCAAAATTTTGGACAATTTTGACATTTTTAAGTCATTCAGGGGTTGCCATGGAAACTGAAAGTTCAGCTTCTTGGGGCAGATAATACTGAAACCACTAAAGCCAACGCATTTTGACTGTGAGAGACCCCTCTCTATCACTTGCATTTGTGAAATTGACAATATTTGACACAATAAATATAATATTAGCCTTAAAAAATACTCCCAAGCTCACCAAAAGCATTGATTCATACACCTGACCCATTGAAATAAATGGTCCTTGAAGTCCTCCAAACAAAGTTCTATGAAAGCATTTCGGTCATCCAAAGCCTTTTCTGCTCCAGTGCCTGAAACTATAGCCCCCATGGACTAAAGTAAGGGAAAACCGGGACTTATGCAAAGCAACATGTCACAGGAATAGCTAGGATGGATAATGCTGTCCATTTTGGTCCTTTATTCATACTAGTGAATCCATGCTTTCACAAGTCCTTATGTAGTCAGGGAAACACAGCTTTGCCTCCTGAATTTCCCTCGCCAAATCTGACATACAAGAGTGCTTTCCCACATAGGTTCAATTTAAAAATACACGCATTTGGTGTGCTTAAAAGCATATTTAGAAGCTAATACCATATTTCTTGTGTCAAATATTGTCAATCTCACTAATACAAGTGACAGAGAGAAGTCTCACACAGTCACAATTTCTTGGCATTCTTGGATTCAGTACTACCTGCCCCAAGAAGCTGAACTTTCAGTTTCCATGGCAACCACAGAATGACCTAAATATGTCCAAATTGTCCAAAATTTTGGAAATCCATTCCAAATATGCTGAATTTTATCCTGTGAAAAATTCAAAGTTCTAGATTGAAAATAAGTATCCGCATGAAAAAAAGCCTCGAACTTTCTGAACGCCCCTCGTATGGCATCCTGCTGCTCACAATGTCAAGTCAAGTGTAACTGCATTTCCTAAGACATGTGTACACAGAAAAATCAATAATGGCAAAATTTATTGGCGCTAGAAGTGTTCTGTAATGACAAAATGCACTTTTAGCCAATCATATTTTGCGTGGTCCTTTCTGAAATTAGTTTGTTTCTCAACAATTATTTTGATATACATATGCTTATTATGTGATGAAACATGAAGGTATGTGGTTCAGCATATTTGCTTCAAGTATGTGCCAAGGTAACATAGGTAGCACTGGCTGTTGCAAATAACACTACTAAAGTCATCAATAATATCTGTTCGCATCCTGCTAAAATACAACAATGTATAAATTTCCTGCCAGAAAGTCATTATAAGGACAGGGTAAAAGTATGTAAATGTTCCAATCAACAATATCAAAGAAGTAATTTAAAAAGACAAAAGATTTTGTAAATTTTCTGGTAATGCAGTGTCGTGATGAATTCGATCAGACAGGGAAGTTCTTGAAATGGAGTAATTTCTGCACTAGAGACATCAAGTGGTATATAAATAATTTTTTTAATGGTGTCCATTTAAAGACAACTTTACAGGTATTCAAATGATACCACTCAGGCAGCTGTATAATCAATTTGGCTGAGTATATGTGGCAGAATACACCTCTCGACATCAACATTTTCCCTAAAAGTTACACATTTCTGCTTTGAAGATAACTGAAGTACCTCAAATACCAAGTTATTGGTCTCATTTGAAAGATATTTTAATTAGCTTTCATATGATACCATCCATGTTGTTATATAATTAACTCTGATAAAGATATGAGGCAAAATATAACACCCCCCTCTCATATTTTTGGCGTTTTTGATGAAATTAAACATTAAAACTTCATGGCTCATGAGGCAGGCATTCCCAAAGTCCAAAATTGAAAAAAATGTCATATTTAGTCATTCTACAGCTTGGAGAATGGGAATCACTGCATCCTGCATTAAAATAAAATAAAAAGTCTTTTTGAACAGGTCTACTGTCCATATTACTACGCCAAAATACTTTCACAAAGCATGGTTGCTGGCAAAGATCCAGTCCACTGCTTTGAATGAAAATGTTTGGAAATCATGAGACAAAAAGAAAGTTTTGAAACTTTAGCATACACTTTGCCTGTGAAAGGGATGATTTTACTCATCAGAAGTTAGATGGTATTCAATCTACTTATGCCATTTAGTGCATGTTAAATTGTGGTCAAAAAAGGGTCCAAAAGAATGCATTCTCACTTATTCACATGTCCATACAAAGCCGATGTTTTTGCTTTGTGATATCAAAAAGGCTCAATTGTATTTATTCTATAACTTTATGAAGATTTATGAACTAGGACAACAATATAATTCACAATTTCATAAAAGCTGTGTTACACTCAGCAAAATGTCTTGTCCATGCCACAAGTGGCCCCCTCTATACTGGCAATATATGTGAACTACAATGTATACATCCTCCATGATAGAAAATAGTTCCAACTTATTCTGGTATTTACAAGCTGTTTGCTTAAAATTGAAGCCAACCAAAGTCAGATTAGACACTTGCAGAGTTTTTGGAAATAAACTAGACCATCACTAAATTTAGGAACTGTCCTGGTTTCTTCCTCACTGTCCTGGTTTCTTCCACTGATCCAAATTCTGTTGACCGCTCACAGGAGCTCGCGAATTTTGCACCCTAGGTGGCAGTAAATGGCGGTCAACTTGTAGACAGTCTAAATATATGAGGACCATTTAATTTTCTAATAAAAAACAGAAAGGGGTGGACATGTTAATAAGAATGTCCGGAAAGGTTTTTTTTCATTGGACATGGGTTGTGTAATGTGTAAGCCTATAAAGCTGCCTTGCACAAATTTCGCTTGACTGCAGTGTTTTGCATTAAATTTCATGTTTCAGTTGAAATTCACAAGAAGTGGCCAGGTCTGTTGTTGGACGGAGACTATATGTTGAAGGAATTTGTGGATGCAGCTGACACACGGGCCCTTGGAATGCAGAATAAACCGCAGAAAATTGAAGATATGACTGCAACTGGTGCCGAGGAGAGGTTTTACCAGTGAGTAGTGCTGCCCTCTAGCTTAGTTGTCTGAAGACTTGAAAGCTGAAGTTCTCTTCAAGTATTGAAATTAATGTAACATAAAAAATGGATCGTTTTAATTGACTTTCTCTCTGTGTGTGGCGCACTCACACATTGTGCAGTAATTGAAATGGATTATTTACACTCTGCTTGAGAAAAATTTATAACAATTGTACAAAATCACGAAAAATTGACAGAGAGAAAGGAAATTAAAACAGTCTGTTTTTAACACTGTGCACATGCATTGCAGGTCATTAATGAATTCATGGACCATTCAAGTTACATTTTATGTTGCCGAATTATCACATCAAACTAGGCCTATGTTCATTGCCTAGATGATGACCAAACTACCATAACATTAAAAAGTGGTGTTAATTTTTAAGCATGTTATATCCACATCGTAAAATGTTGCAAATGACTCTAAGTTGTGTGATTTCTCTAAATATTGCATATGAATCAATGATCTTCTTGCAGGTTGATAGCGTTAAACCATATGTACTGTGCGGACAAGCGGTGGATGGGGAATTTTGGGGACGGAGGATGGGACATTTGTGTGGCGGGACCGTTTGAACCTCAGGAAGGGTGCATCGTGTACTCATTTGGGTAGGTGCAAGGACCGTCCTTTTGAGCTACTATTAGACTACTGCCCTTTATTAGAGGTGACCCGCAGTGGCCATGCCCCCCCCCCCAACACAAAATTAACATGGAAGAGATAGGATGTACTCATTTGGGTAGGTGCAAGGACCGTCCTTTTGAGCTACTGTTAGACTACTGCCCTTTATTAGAGGTGACCCGCAGTGGCCATGCCCCCCCCCCCAACACAAAATTAACATGGAAGAGATAGGATGTACTCATTTGGGTAGGTGCAAGGACCGTCCTTTTGAGCTACTGTTAGACTGCTGCCCTTTATTAGAGGTGACCCGCAGTAGGGCTGGCCCTTTTTCAACTTTTTTTGAAAAGTCCTGCTCCCTCATTCTAATATGAGGCCTTTAGGTCTTAGAAACCACCTAATACCAAAATTTTGCAAATTTGATGAAAAAAACCCAGGCCCCTGGGCCATTTTAGAAATTACGTTTTTGACAACAAGAAAAAACACGAAAAATACCCTGTATCTTGAGAACTAAAGCAGACAGAGACTTGATATTGACACCAAAATTTCCGGAATACCCACATTTATATTCATCTTCAATACATTTTAAGGCCCTTAACCCAATACTTTTTGAGTTATTGGCAAAAAACCATATTTTTGCCTTTATTTTCATGAAAATCGTCAGCAAAAATACAATTAATTGTGTAAATCATTGAGGATAGGTACCTGCTGTGCCTCTGTTTACCTCCAGTATATATTATGTAATATGAACATTTATTTTTGTTGTTATTAGCACAAAAATGCTATCAATTAGTTATTCTGAATGAGTATTACATGCATTATTGACATCAAACCACTGCCTCGTTCAACCAAGTAGCTCAAAAAGTAAGAGGAGTTGCATTCTTACAGAAGTTACAAAAGGATCTGCCCTTATTGTAATTTGTGTTCAATATGCTGCTAAAGCAGCTCTAGCTGTTATCAGAAATTATGTGTGTAAGTGTCTGTTAAATAATTGGTTATTTTAGGGAGGTATGCTTAGTGGATGGTTTACTCAGGACTCAGGAGTCTGCCTTCATCGGCAGTGAACAATGAACAACAAGAACTGGCATATTTTGTGGACCTTTAACAATGAGATGGAACTTGAGAAGGGTAAATTAGTGCAATACAACATCAAAATTTATGCCATTAGTCTTTTAAAGATGTTCTTGTGGTTCATTAATTTCTGCTTGTGAAAACTAAGGAATTAACCGACCAACCGTAAATATTTAGAAAATGTTTTTATTTAAGATCCTGAGAAATGTCAAGAAATATGAAGTCAATGAACCCATAAAGAATGAGAATAGAACAAATTGTTATCTGTAGTGGATAATATAGTGAATGCCATTATGTATTTTGGTATAGACTACAAACTCAAAGTCATTTAACAGGGGTCAATGACAAATAAATCCAGACAGACTAAATTGACAGAAGATTTAGCAACAATCTTTGTTTCATATGAGATAATCCAAAGCATGAGTATGGTGATGGCATAACTGAAGACAATTGATTATAGATCAAGAGGGTCCCAATGAATGGTATATAATTTTAAAAAGGGTGCACTCAGCCATGAGACACTGACAGTCAGTGATAAAAGCAATTATTATATCACAGATGTTCATAAGAAGAGAGAATTAAAAATTTGCCAATGAAAGAAATAATTAAAAATCCAGCCAAAAAACGGCTTGTGACTGTGAATCAGCTCTCCATTTATCAATTCTTGGCATTGTTTTGTAATATAATTCAAAAGCTTTAAATACTTAATGAAAAATATCCTAACCAGAGTGGGCAATCAGCATTATACCATACATGTAGACTACAAAGTCAGCGCAGAAACTCACTATTTAGAATAATATTATGCCTGCAAATTCTATCACTGGAAAGATATAGATTATTCCTTTTATTAGGAATAATTCAAACATCAGAAAATTAAAATGTGAATGTTACAACTGCAAGCTGCACTAAGTTACCCCTTCAAGTCCTATATCAATTTGCAGGCCATCAAAATGTGTCAATTTTAGTTTTTCACTGCCGATGGTGCATGGCAGACTCCTGAGTAAATCATCCACTAAGCATACCTCCATTAAATAACCAATTATTTTACAGACACTTCAACCGCAATTTCTGAAAACAACTAGAGCTGCTTAAGCAGCATATTGAACACAAATTACAATAAGGGCAGATCCTTTTGTAACTTTTTTAAGAATGCAACTCCTCTTACTTTTTGAGCTACTTGGTTGAACGAGGCAGTGGTTTGATGTCAATAATGCATGTAATACTCATTCACAATAACTAATTGATAGCATTTTTGTGCTAATAACAACAAAAATAAATGTTCATATTACATAATATATACTGGAGGTAAACAGAGACACAGCAGGTACCAATCTTCAATGATTTACACAATTAATTGTATTTTTGCTGACGATTTTCATGAAAATAAAGGCAAAAATATGGTTTTTTGCCAATAACTCAAAAAGTATTGGGTTAAGGGCCCTAAAATGTATTGAAGATGAATATAAATGTGGGTATTCCGGAGATTTTGGTGTCAATATCATGTCTCTATCTGCTTTAGTTCTCAAGATAGAGGTATTTTTTGCGTTTTTTCTTATTGTCTAAAACGTAATTTCTAAAATGGCCCAGGGGCCTGGGTTTTTTTCATCAAATTTGCAAAATTTTGGTATTAGGTGGTTTCTAAGAACTAAAGGCCTCATATTAGAATGAGGGAGCAGGACTTTTCAAAAAAAGTTGAAAAAGGGCCAGCCCTAACCCGCAGTGGCATATTGATGGGGGGGGCACTGGGCCATTCCCCCCACCCTTGCACCAAATTAACATGGAAGAGATAGGATTATGGATGCCCCTCAGGCAATTCTAGATACACCACTGGTGACACGTTCATAGTGACAAAAGTGATTACGAAACATTTGTGATTCTCTAGTAAACCTAGGAGTCCATGAAATGTAATGGGAGTCCCTGACTCAGGGACCCACGAGTACCATAAGCTTGTTTTAAAAAAAAGGCTCACCCTCAATGGCAAAATAGTATAAAAATATTAATTTGTTTTTTTTTAAACATTGATCATTCATAATTTATTATAGGGCGATATCTGTAATGAGTTTGTATGGCGTGTATGGCGTGGAATTTCAAGTGGCGTGGAATTTCTAGTGGCGTAGAAACCCAGACCTGTGGCGTAGAATCCAAGTGGTTTTATCAGTAATGGGGCGATCACATTAGTCCTTGTAGGACAGCAATGCTCTAGTTATAATTTTACTTTCACGCTTTTGTCATTTTCTTCTGTTTTTTAACAAGTTTCTGATTAAAAAACGGCATTATATGGCAGTTGAATTTTGTTATATAGGCCTATATATTTTTCCTTTCAGTATCAATAACGATTTCACCTTTGATGATGCAATGGGGCAGGTCTACGGCTGCCAGGTGAAATCTTATGATCCGAGGTGAGAGTTACTGAAACTATTTATTGCAACGTTGTTCGAAGTCAAAGTAATCTCTATCACTGGTGGGATTTACATGAAAACTAACACAAGCTTGAAAAGCTTTTTATTTGTATTGATCGTTGTGATTGTTCATGCTTACTATTATGTTACTTCTTGTATTTCAGCAAGGTAAATAAATAATCTAGAATGATCGAACCAAAAAACTAAAATACTAACTTGTACCATATTGAAAGAAGGAAGTCGTTCTGCTAGTCATCTGTTTGCGTTTACCAACTGGCAAACGTTTAAGAACTTTTTTTGGTAACCAACGTTTTATCAATACTTCAAACTCCTCAGGTGTTTGCATAATAAGTAATCTCATTTGAATTTTCATTTTGTCGTAGTCAATTCTGTTGAAAGTGATTTGTGACTCATTGCAAATGGTGTAACTTCTAGCAGTCAACATCCCAGTGACGCTGCAAGGATTTAACAGCGATTTCAATCTACCTTCAACTATGCTTGCCTGCATCACTCGTTTTTCTTGAAGACATAAGTCTAGAAGTGCCTGTTTATCACTTTATAATAATGTTGTACCATAGAAAGGGGTTAGGTTGTTGGCGTGCCTGGAGGCAGTTGGCAAACTAATTTACCCACTAAATGGCAGAAATGCTGTTGATCAATACAAACTGTAAGCACATAATCGTTACTTCATTCTCCCTCTCTCTCGCAGCATGGCCAAGGGAGACCACAAACGCAACGCTCACGTCTTCTTCTACAAGATTGGCCTCGGCAGCTCAGACACCACGGGTGGCAATGGCTGGAAATTGATGACTCTTGGGTCAATATTTGAGAAGAATGGGCACAAAGATGTGAGCATCATGTGAATTGTTATGTGAAATTGTGTTTATCTTATGATTGTGTGTTTGTGTTAAATTATGATTATGTGTTTGTGTTAAAGATTCCATTCCCCCCCTCTATTATTTGTTTTATCAATCGCCAAATTATTCTCTTTGTCCCGACAAGGGGGGAGGGTTAGCTCAATTAGCATGTGGTTAAATGGCAATTGTAGCATCTCGGTTTTGATTCCCGCCCTGCCTGAGTCACCTGGCCTTAGTTGAACAGCACTTTCAATCATCCTTCTCCTCATTGCTGTGTCCTCCTGTCCCTACTAGCCCGCTGAGTGCATCAATTCACGATGTATAGCCCAGATCACCCAGCCATTTCTCTCCTGATACATGTTTTAAATCTAGTCCAATGATATGTTGTCCGCTCATTCCTTCAATATACATTTACAGGGGACATGACATTGTAAAATATAGAAAAATCACCTGAAATATTTATGTATCCTTTGAATAATTTGACCCTTGCATTGTTTCATTTTCAATATACACTGAGCAAAAAAAGAAACATCCTCCTAATTCAACAGGATTACAAAGGTCCAAATTATGCTTTTTAATTTTTGGAAACTTAATGAATGTATAGAGGAATATCATTGCAACAACATGAATGACTTTTGTTAATATGTACTTCACAGAAATTTCACAGTAACAGTGCAAGTCAACAAGGGGTGCATTTGAAAAATCACATCATGTCAGTGCTGAGTGTGGCCACCCTTTGCATGCACTACAGCTTGACAGTGGCTGCATGTCAACTTCACCACCTGATTCAGAACTTCCATGGAGCATGCTAGTTCGTTATTTCACCTATGCATCCATCCTCACCTCTCAGTGTAGGCTGCGTGAGTCTACCCTGACCACATGGGTTGTGTTTCAATGAAGTAATCATTAAAAAATTAACCAGTCTCCCGGTGTGAAACACATAACTCACAGTTATAGATTGTTAAAAGCAACTGAAAATATATTTGAATGTTTCATTGTTTTCTTGTTTGTTGTTGAAAGTATTATCTTTGTAGAAAACCACAAACAATTATTTAAATCACAGCTTTAAACACCGGAAAAGAGCTGTAAAAGGATTAGCATATTCATAATACTCCGTCATTCTATAGCACTTGTTGGCAGGGTAATGCAATGGGAGGATGAATGCATCTGTCATTTCTTGGACATTTCCAGGAGGGGGGGATCTCCATGCCTGGCTTTTCTGTCAAGGGCATCCGTGTCATGTGTGGGGTTTGTGTTTGGACTTATGGCTGGCAATGGCATAATATCCACCAGATTGGTCTGAAAAAAGCCCTGAGTGAGCTAGTGTTGCAGACTGGACCCAACTGCCCACTTCCAGTCCGGAACCAGGGGTAAGTTGGACCAGTCCAGGGGATAACGGTCCGGTATGCTGTAACCTATTGGTTTCAGATTCACGCACAATTTTCACAAAACGTCATCAGGAAAGGTGTGAGAAATCAAAAACTTTCCTTTTTCTTTTTTTTTTTGCATTTTTGCCACTTTTTATTGACCCTGTCTGTGCCGTTACAGACAACCTATGGACCGGTTTTTTGGAACTGGGGTTGGTCCGGTACTGAAGGGGTAGTGGTACTGGTCCTAAGCAATCTTGTTTGCAATCAAGAGTGGGCACTGCAACTTGCTCACTGGTCATGCTGCTTGCAGCTCACCTATGGCTCATTTTTGATGCTCAGATGGCAGTCTCAGCATGGTGTTTCTTCAATAAATGGGGATGCTCTGATCATTTAAGCTTGTTTTTCTTCCTTCAGAGCATTAAAAGAGACAGGCCTCCAGTTTTCAGTCTTTTCTAACAATTTGTTTGGTCTCCATAGGCCAAATTAGTGCTTGAGACATTTTGACCACTGCTCATGTTCCGCTTGAATGATTTTATGCAAACAAAATTTTTATTGACTCTCTGGACAAATATACAAATTTCGATGTCGGTTTTCCAGGGGTGATCCCCATATTCCTGAAGTTAACAGTATGTTAAAAAGGGGAAGTTTCTTTTTTTGCTCATTGTATATATACATATTAATGTATATTAATAATTGCTAATTTTTTTCTTCAGAAAAAGATAGACTTCCTCAAAATAGACATAGAATACAATGAATGGGCAGCACTGGAGGTTGTTCTGAAAGAGAACACGCTGAAGAATGTGAAACAGTTTGCCATTGAGATACACACTGCCGAGGTCCGCAAGAAGGTGACCACTGCTTTTGACTTCTTACGTTACTACAATGTGCTGCTCGGCCTTGAGAAGCAAGGCTTCAGGAGATATCATTATCATATAAACCCCTATGGACGCTACACCTCTAAGAGGAGTGGAAAAGACCGGTCATGTTGTTATGAAATTTATTATATAAATATCAACTTTCTAAAAGATTCCTAGTAACTTGTACAGTTAAGTTTAATATTATATTATTAATATTTTAAAGGTTTATTACATATAAAATTACAAGAGAAAAAATTTAACAAATTGTCTGGTGAATTATGTATGATATTATTTTGAAGGTTTATGTATGACTATGGACTGTCATTTTACCTTTAGAAAATCACTGGAAATGTATCTGATTTGTTGTGATGAATGTCATTGAATGACAGATCTATATTATTTGAATTTTGAATATTTGTATGTTTGTCAATTGGCTTATTACAATCCACCAGGGGCAGCACAATTTACTGTATGTGGTGCCATCTATGGGATTGCCATGAAAGTTTTAGCAATGTTTTGCATAGGCTCATAACAGGGCGTTTTTGGAAAAGTTGCACATGGTACTTATGTAGCACAGGATGCAGGTGTTTTCTTTCTGAACATGGAGACAACTGGAAGGCATTTATGTGCTGTTAGTTAAACGCCCTTCTGACTACACTCTCACTGGAGGGAGTATGTTGGTCGAGTTAATTTCACGACCTTACTCTTTCCTGCTCTCCTATTCTAATTCAGTGATTCTAGCAGACCCTCGGCCATGTTAAAAAATAAACTCGTGTCTACAGAGGACTTAACATAAGTGACCCATGTAAACTTTCTGAAAATGGTCCATGTGTGCAATGTACATGTATGTATAAATTAATTATATTGTGATGTTGTCGTGAAAACATTGAGATGATTTAAGGATGTGCCATTTGAAGCATGAATGTAATTTTGGTGCAATTTGAAACCCTTTTAGCTTGACACAGCAATTTATTTAGCTTTATTTGTTGTGAGGTGAGTCTTCTGTTATCAACTTATTCTTGAATGATTTACCTAGGGTGCACTGCTTATACAACCATCATTCTGTTATGTTTTGTTAACTCTTACTCTCTTTCCTTTCATTATGAATGAAAGTATTAGTTATACTCCACTAAGACACTTTTCTATTGTCTTTTGCCGTGGTATAACCAACAGATTTGTTAGTTATACCACTGTTGATATATATACTAGCAAATCCACCCGTGATACAGACTATGATACAGCTGAAAAAGTGTTCAGCCGTAAGTGACATAATTAGTTTGGAACCATGTGTTTCATCCATGTAACTTGTAATAATGCCAGTTAAAGGCACAAATTTTGTCTGACAAGCTGACGTTTTTTTTACATTTGATTTCATCAGTGACATTTTCTGGTACTTTCATTAAAAAAATTACACATTTTGAAATATGCCAGGACTTCATTGTGAGTGGGACTGCTGCAGTTGTGAAGCTATTTGTAAATATAATGTAAGTGATTGAAATACATGTACTAATCAATCTTTTTGTGCATAATTATGATATGACATATATCCTTGTTTATTTCTTCCAATATTATTGTCATGAAAATGTAATATATATGTCATATACATTTGTAAATATTGTTATGTCCAGGCACATGTTTGACACAAACTTGTCGAGTGATTCTGTGAAATGATTTTGAATGCAATAAGTTGACTTATATGTATATACGGATTATATGGACGGCAGAATTGATTTGTCCAATTTAAATTTTATTGAAACTCTTTTGCATTCTTTGCTGTTCCTATTAACTCATGCAATTTCGCCAAAATGAGGCATCCATGGATCATGCAACATAAGGAAAATAGAGCTTTCTGTTGAATGATTAACATGAAGTTGAATCTCGGCCCCTTGGTACTTAAGTGCTTGGAACAGCTGTGTATTAGCTGACAATGATGCTTATGGTATTTTTTCCATAATTACTAATTTAAATAAAATATGTATTTCGTTAATTAGACACTGCCTCTTCAAATTCCAAGATGCAATTGACCAAAATAAAATTTAGAAGTTTAGCCCTTTACTAATTTAATGTACATATCGAAGATATTAAGAGAATACGCACCACAAAAAGATCTCTCACAGAGCGACGTATCAAAAATATGTCGTCTGTTGCATTTTGAAAGATTCAGCTTGCTTTCTTTGCTTTCTTGTATTTATGATTATGTGTGTTGTTACTTCATCATCAAAATAAATCATATTACAAAATGTTTAAGCAAAAAATCTTGAATTGATGTAAGAAAATGTTGCAGCATGACTAAGAAAATCAGTGCTGAGACATTGCAAAGAGATGGAACCATCTCCACATTTGCAGTGTATATTTATATTTAAGGACTCCAAGAAAAAGCAGTGCTATCCTATAGCTGGTGAATATTAAAAGTGTTATGTCTGAATAGCATGTGAATTTAATCAAACTGGTTCACCATCAAGTTGTTGAATTGTTCTGTGTAGAGTGCTGTTCTCCAATATTAATATGTTATGTCTCAATAGCATGTGAATTTCATCAAACTGGTTCACCATCAAGTTGTTTAACTGTACTGTAGCATCAAGTTGTTGAACTGTTCTGTCTGGACTGCTGTTCCCCAATATTAAAATGTTATGTCTCAATAGCATGTGAATTTCATCAAACTGGTTCACCATCAAGTTGTTGAATTGTTCTGTGTAGAGTGCTGTTCCCCAATATTGAAATGTTATGTCTCAATAGCATGTGAACTTCATCAAACTGGTTCACCATCAAGTTGTTTAACTGTACTGTAGCATCAAATTGTTGAACTGTTCTGTCTGGACTGCTGTTCCCCAATATTAAAATGTTATGTCTCAATAGCATGTGAATTTCATCAAAGTGGTTCACCATCAAGTTGTTTAACTGTTCTGTCTGGAGTGCTGTTCCCCAATTTTAAAATGTTATGTCTCAATAGCATGTGAACTTCATCAAACTGGTTCACCATCAAGTTGTTGAATTGTTCTGTGGACTGCTGTTCCCCAATTTTAAAAAGGTATGTCTCAATAGCATGTGAATTTCATCAAAGTGGTTCACCATCAAGTTGTGGAATTGTTCTGTGGGCTGCCGTTCCCCAATTTTAAAATGGTATGTCTCAATAGCATGTGAATTTCATCAAACTGGTTCACCATCAAGTTGTTGAATTGTTCTGTCTGGAGTGCTGTTCCCCAATTTTAAAAATGTTATGTCTCAATAGCATGTGAACTTCATCAAACTGGTTCACCCTGAAGTTGTTGAATTGTTCTGTGGACTGCTGTTCCCCAATTTTAAAAAGGTATGTCTCAATAGCATGTGAATTTCATCAAAGTGGTTCACCATCAAGTTGTGGAATTGTTCTGTGGGCTGCCGTTCCCCAATTTTAAAATGGTATGTCTCAATAGCATGTGAATTTCATCAAAGTGGTTCACCATCAAGTTGTTTAACTGTTCTGTCTGGAGTGCTGTTCCCCAATTTTAAAATGTTATGTCTGAATAGCATGTGAACTTCATCAAACTGGTTCACCATCAAGTTGTTGAACTGTTCTGTCTGGAGTGCTGTTCCCCAATATTAAAATGTTATGTCTCAATAGCATGTGAACTTCATCAAACTGGTTCACCATCAAGTTGTTGAACTGTTCTGTCTGGAGTGCTGTTCCCCAATATTAAAATGTTTTGTCTCAACAGCATGTGAATTTCATCAAAGTGGTTCACCATCAAGTTGTTTAATTTTTCTGCACCATCTAGTTATTGAATTATTTTGTCAACACTGCTGTTCCCAATTATTGATATGTTATGTCTCATTAGCATGTGAATTTCATCAAACTGGTACAGCGGCCTCGGCTTGCACCGAGGTGTTGAATTGTTCTTTCAAGACTGATGCTCATTGATATTAAAGTATTATGTCTCAATAGTATGTGAATTTCAGGAAAGTTGTACACCGTCAAGTTGTTGAATCAGAATCAGTTAGCATTTAAATAATCCCAGACCTGCAGTGAGTGGCATCTGGACTCTTCTCACTTTTGCCTCATTGATCCGCCCTTTGAGTGGGCAGACCTTGCCATAGAGTGCTGCACCAAGAGCTGTACTGTCCATCTTCCCTTCTCCCTGAAATTTAAAAAGGCAATTCTCTCTCACACTAAATAGAATGTCTGGTTCATGGGATCCAGCCTGCAGGTAGGACCCTCTGCCATGTGTGTCTCAGTTTGCAGTCATGCTTGCTTGCTCAGGTGGGGTGAATATAAGGGGACAATCAAATCAGTTTATGTGCACATTGTATTGATATAGAGACTGAAGTCACATGTGGGTCATAGTGCTCTACATTCACTCATTTAAGTCATTGGTATAATTGGAGACTTATGACAGTGAGGTAACAGGTCATTCTTCTCAAGGCAATGACTTAAGGCACCTTCAACGAAAAGAAAACCTTCCATTGAAAGAAAACATTCCATTGAAATAAGCACCATATATAGTAAGTAAATATATTTGATTTATTTAAAATACTTGTCAATTTGAGGTTATGGTTGGTCAAGTGCTGCAAAGTGAACATTTTGTCAAGGCATTTTCAACGAAAAGAAAACCTTCCATTGAAAGAAAACATTCCATTGAAATAAGCACCATATATAGTAAGTAAATATATTTGATTTATTTAAAATACTTGTCAATTTGAGGTTATGGTTGGTCAAGTGCTGCAAAGTGAACATTTTGTCAAATCCTGTCATGAAATAACTTGATGGTCTTCAGCACGTACTGTATATATTTGCTGGTTCATTTAAATTGGGGTTCTAATCTCTTTCATAAAGAAAGTGTTAACCAGCTTTTTTATAACATAATGATATGAATTTATTTGGTATTGAGTGAAGTGGGTGTATTTTGGACACTAATGTTGCAGTAACTTTATTTAAACGATCACTTGCTATATCAATGAGGTTAGTCTGTTGAAATGTTTACATTTTCTACGTGATGAGGATTTTCTTGACCTTGATAACCAGTCAAATGATATACCTGCAGGTGCTTCACATTAATGCATGCCAGGGCTATATGGTCCAGTAATCAAGAGTTGTAGACCATTTAGCTTAGGGTCATGGGATCCTCTGTTTTCACTTTTAAATGAATGGAAGAGAGGTGTACTATACTATACAATATATACCTTACTACTACAAATGTGTGTATATCTCCGTTTTTACGATTCGGAATATATATGACTACACAGTATAGAGTGACGTAAGCATAACATATTTCCAGAAACAATTATTTTCTTGACTTTTTCAGAATATTTTAAAGATTTCATTCTACAAATTTAAAGAACTGCAACATATTCTTTCTGCTGTGTAAAATGAATTTCACTAAGCATAAGTTTGTACTTTTTTCTGTTTGTTTCTTTGGTCACCTAACAAGAAAGACTTCTAAGGATTTTAATTTAAATCCGATTAGATTTTATTTGAGTTTGCGAAAATGGCCAACAGTCACTCAACACTTGTTTTTTGCCTTTGGCTTAACTTTTTATTAAAATCAGACCTCTCAACAACCGTAAAAAACAGTGTTTTCCCCGTTGTTTAGCCTAAAACCCTGTTACCCAAATTTTAGTGCAAAAACCCTGTTTTTTGAGAACTTAAAAACCCTGGAAAAACCTGCTTATGATTATTTCATTACTTTCTGTTCTCCGAAATTGTTGAGCCAGTAGGACAACCTGGTCAAAACTGCCAGGAGTAAAGCTTGAGGAGGATGCTCACTGCTGCAGCTGCTGTTATTCATCAGATACTGTAATTTAGCCTTCAATTTAAAAAATACACGAAACACATTGAAAATTCGTATCAACTGGAAATTTTGGCTATAATTGCGATTTTCTCAATACAGAAATTTTGTTCAAATAGACCCCGATTTATTTGTGAAAACCCTGTAAAAAGAAAGTGGAACCTTGGAACCGACGTTCCTGAGGTTGGGAGGTCTGTAACGTTGAAAGTACAAGAAACTTTTATTTCTGCAGGAGATGTCCTTCCAAAACGTGCTGACCCTGGCCGCCCTGATGGTCTTCTGCTTCCTCATATTCCTTTTCAGTTACGACAAAAAGTGTGTCAGTCTGGATGAGATTTTTGCTGATCGAAGAGTAAGTTCTGCATTATAATATGTTTTAAAATTATGTTTATTAAAGCCTCAAGTATTACTGGAATTGTGTTTTACCATTCTGAGAGATTCTGAAGACTTCAAATGAATGGCGATAACGGAATTGTTAAAGTGATCATTGTGTGATCATTGCCTTTCAGAGAGTATCTCAATCTGATTTGAAGGAAAGAAATGAGCGATGGAAAATTCCAGGAGTTCTTGGAAGGTATGCTGATGTAATGTAACATATTAATTAAATGTGATTGTACTCTTTACTTAATATAGTTGAGAAAAATCTCTTTGTTCTCTCAGAAAGACAGTTGCCGTCATGAAACTCACTTCAAGAGTACTTCAAATATGGAAGGGCAAGCGATGTTGGATGGATGCTTCATCTTGTGCCAAAAATGCACTCCCAGTTAATAAAACAATATTTGGGGCTATAGATTTTTGGTGAAAAAAAAAGTTTGCCACTTGAGATGTAGGAATGAAATGTTAAAATGATGAAAAAGTTTGTCACTCCTTCACATACAAAAGAAAGGTTTGTCTATCATCTGGCAGGTCATCTCACCCTTAAATGCATAAATGCAGGATACCTCAAAGCTCTATCCATCTTCCCCATGCACCATTTTTACGATGTTTTTGCAGTTTTTGCGCGATGCCTATGATATTACATACAATGTCGGACTCCAAATTGTGCAGTGTTCCTTTCCATTCCTTTTATTTTTTTGCCCCTAGTAGTAAATTCCATGTTTTTTCATTTTCAGATTGAATTTTGGGCAAGGTAAACCTGCAAATGTACCCGAAGAGAAATCATTATTGCAAAGAATCAAACCTGGTAGGTTCGCCATACTCAATTAAATAATTATTAGTTCTTCTGTGTGTTAGTCTGTCACTACAAGATACTTTCCTTTTCTTTTCAGAAAACGGATGACAGTCGTGAAGTCAACTTGTTATTTTATATACCTTCTTTTTGTGATCTCATAATCATGACTTGTTTACTACATCTTCTTGTCAATTTATCAGCTGATTGAATTTATCTTGAGTTAATCATCTAGATGCTGCTGTTCTTTCTATAAAATTATTGTGTTTTAGTTGAACTTTTACAGAAAAGAATAATTCTGATCATTATCTTGTAGGGCCTAATGTTTTGACTTTACAATCAATTCTACCACAAAAAGTTGCAATTGTTAGGAAATGACTTTAACTACACAATATAATGAAAAGTCACTGTCCTAATTTGGTAAAATCTGTTGACAGTGAGCCTTAATCCTTACTTAGATAAAATATATTGAATAATTGAAATTTAATTCAAAACTTTTTGGCATGTTCAATGGCAATCAACAAGATGAAAATTGAGACTATCCTACTTCCATTGACATTGTTCATTATTTATTATATTAGTCCTGTTAATACAGTAAGTTAAGTCTCATAATCCATGTCACATTTTGTGGCAGTTCAAAACTTGTCTGCAGTATTTCTCCAGGTGGTAGGTGTAAGTCTGGATGTCTCTTCCGCATTGATGAGTGAATGTCGCGATTCTCGTTTCTTGTGGCGTTCCGGCGTTTTGTAAGAAGCCGGAGAGGAGGATGTCCTGGATGCGCGGGATGAGGACATGGTACATGTCCACTTTGGTGCCTGCCTGGATTAAGAAATGAGATGTATACATTATACATTATATCCTGTGTTCAAGTTAAAATAAATAATTATTCTTGGTTCTATAGTTCTTTGTGTTTTATTTCTCATGTCTCAATATTAGTTGACCTTCATAACCCACCTCACCTCACCTCATATCTAAATGCTACTAGCTCATGGGAGGCAGATGTAATAGTGATGAAGCTTTGTGTCCATACCAAGGTATGTGTTCCTACATCCTCTCAAGCCGGATGGTGTATCCAATGCTGGGATCTTTTAATTGCTTCAGCAGAGAACACAATAGAAGGCTCTGTCTCGCTTAATGTCACCTGCGATTGGCCGAATGGAATTTATGGGGTGGATTTGAACTTGCGCCTTCGAATCCAGCAGTAGCACAAACATTGTGGCCCTGTTGTATAATTTCATAATATTATTATTTCAAAACTTGCTTTTACTCACCCCCAACATAACTCTTTGGACTGCGTAGAATGGAGGCACCGCATTAGGATCTACAAATGCCATGTTGGATCCTTTGATGACATTAGCCCCTGAATTGATGACGTCATCACAAACTGGGTGGGATGAGTTGCAATGTTGTGGAGAGTATGTCCACTTGCATGGGAGGACTACTGCTTTTGCTGGAAAGATGTCAAAAAGAGAGTTTGAAAGTGGTATCGCTATTCATTTACGAGTTTTTGTGTGCATTTTTCAATCTTTGTAATGAGGATGGTAACCGGAGCATTGTAAGCGTGTTGAATCTCTCATGTATTTTATTTAGAATGACTATACAGTTGCTCTTGAAAGTAAGTTGGGCTGGGGGTGTGTGGAAACTTTTGAAAGATTTGGACCCCTATCTACATCAAAAACTGCAGATACAATTTCAATGGCAGTAGCAGATGTAGCAGGAAATCCTAATTGTGTGATGGAAGAATTGTATCAATAATGATGCTGGCAATATCTGCACTGTTATTGCAATAATCCCGAGACATACTTAACTTGGAATTCAGTGGAAACGGACTGAGGGGCATACACTTACTTACAAAACGACTGTACCATTTGGAAAGAACATGAGCTGATATCTGAGAGGGTGAAGTGTGTACATACATAAATCAAAATGTCCTAAGGGTGCTCTGAACAAATTTCTGAGACTCTCTGATGACCTTACCTGAGATGAGTGACAGAGCAGAGTGTAGGAGGAAGTGGTCAGGAGGAACTTGGGCTGGGAAATCCAAGTTGGAGACCAAACTGAGGACTAGACTGGAGTAGGCAGAATTCCTGAATCTGGTTAGGTTCATCAGGATGATGCCCCAGTCCAAGTCTGTTGGGAAAATATTTGGATTAGTGTAGAAATAGGATGGTGTACAGAGAATATGCTTAATTGCTTCAGAAATATATTCATCATATGTATTGAATGATTGTTTTTTAAAATTAAAATAGTTAAAACTGGTGCAAAGTTGTTTTGAGATGATTGTCAGCTTGTTCAAGCGAAAGGGGAAAGTTTGAAACTTGATTTGCTCTAATGTGACTGAAGAGTAGGTCGGGGCAAGAAGCCCGGGTTAGGTGAGAGGCCCCCCAGGCTTATATCCAAACTTACATTTTTGGTGCATTTATCTATTGATAGGATTGAAGCTACTAGAGACGTTTTAGGTGATGTCACAAATTTTCAGGCCAAACAGCACCAAACTATAGTAGAAATTAAAGAAACAAAAAAATGTGCATGGTTTTTGTAACTTTGACTAATTCTTTGAAAGGGGTTGTCAGAAATAACTTTGGAAATTTTATAAAGTATAATGGATATCTGCATTGCTTCACTTTATGACTATCACATCGATATGATTTGGATAATGATTTTTGCATTTTAGTTCAAAATATAGAGGTCAAATTAAAATATGTGGGTTTGGGGCGAGAGGCCCCACATGATAAGGGGCATGAGGCCCCCTTCACTGGGGGGTCGAAGCTGCTTCAGGAACCATTAATAATGTGTACTTTACATTTAAACTTGATAGAATAGCTAATTAAAATAGAAAAAATTGGGTCCAAAATTGAAACAGGGCAAAAAATATAAAAAAATAGAAGTATGAACAGAAAAATTCTGAAATTCAGAAAAAGTGAATAGAATGCCTTAAAAAGGATAGAAGAACCCTAAGAAATAACTTTTAGGCTGAATGCGCTCGCAAAACAAACTGCCATAGGATTATAATAGGGGGGCTTCTTGCCCGATGGGTGGGGTAAGAAGGCAATTTTAATTTTTTTACAAAAATGGCCGTAACTCCTTTAATAAAATTGGTAGACATTTGTTTCTCTAGTTATTTGTAGAGTCAAGCGATCCCTTCCTGACAGCATAAGCATTCAAATAATCGCCTATAAAAAGTTGGTCAAATCGCACCTCAAAGTTAAGGGGGGCTGCATGCTCCGACCTACTCTACAACTTCTCGTACATTCTCGTTACCAAGAATTTATCTGGTGACTCCGCAGTCCGCATTTTTACACTGGACTCTATAAGTACGATTAGACAATCTAACCAAAGTAATCGGCAGTTCCACAAAGAAAGATGATGTTTGAAACGGCCCATTCTCACACAGAGTGCTCTACATCTTGATTCTTTGTCTTTCTTACCCAGCTCAGCAACTTGTCCAATGTCAACTTTCTCCACCAAACCATTTGACCCTGATGCTACGAATGTTGTTGAGTCGAAATGTTCAAAATATTTCCACAAGTCGGACGGAGGAGCCAGGAAAATGTGATTTGGATCCATGTAGATTATTAAGTCCTCTGGAATGATCATCTGAAAAAGAAAATAATCCAAGTTCATCTGATGACATAAATAATGCACCTTATCAGCTCTTAAATTTTCCACCCAACAGGGTCTGTGTAATAATGTAAGCGCTGGACCCCGGGACCCTGGGACAGGGTCATGGATTCTGCCATTTTGAGATTTGAAAGACAGGATTTGACATAATTGAATCTACTTGCACCCCTCATGGATTCTGCCATTGGGAAATCATAAGATTTGAAAGACAGGGTTTGAGATAATTTAATCTACTTGTTGCTTGCACATCTCATGGATTCTGCCATTGGGAAATCATAAGATTTGAAAGACAGGGTTTGAGATAATTTAATATTTTTTCTGTTGTTGCATAATGCAATGTTGGACCAGGGCCTTCTGCTGCTTGGAGGCCCTGAAAACTGCAGGGGTGGCAAAAATGAAGAAATAACACATTTATTATGCCATCACATAAAGTAGTATTATTTTTCATGTCCTTTATACCATGCTTGGGATAACAAGGTATTTCCACTTACTGGTAGAATGAGCTTGACCATATTGCAAGGGAAGTTGTCGTCCAGGTGCATATTCAGGTTCCTTAATTTGAGGTGGACATTTGTTTTTGAAGATTCGGACCATCCTGAAAACTATAAGTAAGTAGGTAAAAGTCTAAAGATGAGGATAAAAAATTGTTTGTGTGTAAAAGTTTTGACTTTTGATATCAATAGACATAAGTTATTTTTGAGATAATTCTCAAACATCATCATTAAAAAATCTAATCAAGTTTATTTGTTTGCCACATGTGTCTAATCACATAGTGTGCATTGAACTTTATACGTAAGCATAGTACCCGTGATAATGGGTGTAATGAGAGTAAGAGACCAGGGAAAACAGAACAACTACTATATTAGAGAAGATTAAGAGTGATAGTCGTGCATAAATGATTAATAAGGGCTTTGGTATAATATGAACAGTTTGAGAAAGCACACCCACTTATGGTTGTCTTAAGATGTGAAAAAATGTTGCTTTCAAATTTTTAGGTGTGGGCATTGAGTAGTTTGGGAGGAGTAGCGTAAAGCATCCATGAATTGATACAACACCAAGTGGTGTGTGACATGACAGCTGCTATAGGCCCTTATACTGGAGAATGCATAGACTCAACATCACACACTAAAATTTGAATTTTAAATGGTTGAGTGAGATGGTTAGACAATTCCTTTGAGCTGGCATAGCTTGTTATCTGGACGCCTCTGGCGTCCAGATACTGTCTCACAACGGCCTACTTCCTGTCTTTTCTTGTGTTTTTCAGTTTCCTGTTGGCTGAACATAAGACATAGTGATGTACACAGTAAACCCATCAAACTTACTTTATGTTGCACACACGTGATCCAAGTGACTCAGACTGATATAGCAAACAGATAGTGGATAGATCTACAGATATCACCCGGTGAATTGGTCCTTAACACCGAGAATAGCTGGAAATCTGTGTTGCAATCATGGAAAATTGACTGGATTCTAAATAGGACAATGTACTAGAATTATAACTGATATACTGTCCCTATGGCACACCAGGGAGGGGGGACCAGTCTACCAGAATCTGATATGCTTCAGCGCACACCCGTCATCAACACGCAGTAGCCACCTAGCATGCAAAATACGCACTAATGCTATTGGTTGAGAGAGCTATATAGATTTGCCGGTGTTCAACAACTAGATCATTAGATTGAAACTTGCATGCATAAACAATTTAAAAGGGGGTTAAAGAGCCCTAAAGCTATTGACCAACTTGTGACCGACTTATGCTCAGACAGGATGAACTGTTTTACAACCATGGCCTCATTCACACCTCCTTCTGACCTAAAGAATGGCTTTTTGAGGAAGCATACTACACTGGTCCATTTGTTTGACAATGTATAGAAACAAAATAAAAAGAATTCTCCCATGATGCATATATGTTTTAAAGTGTAGTATACATAATCAAATAAAAGTTTTACTTTTAATTTGAAGTTTATAAACTTTATACAGTGTACTTTTAGTAAATGCATGACAGTTACAAGGGTAACTGTCATGGTAAATGTAAGCTGCATATGCCTATACACATACACATACAGCAAGATTGTTGGGTAATTTGAAAGAGGTGTGAAAAGGGGTAAATACATTTACTCTGCCCTTGGTCCATTTTTCTAGGCCAATGTGCAATGAAGTAGGGCAATAGCCTCAGGGCTCTTTGACTTTGTTTAAATTATGTTATTGCTTTCTTTCTCGAACATCTCAGGTTTTATTGAAATCATAAAAGTGGGTCTGCTTCATGAAGATGAGCTGTATCTACCTTAGCTTAAGATGTCCAAAGCAATGATGAGCTGTGGGTGTGTATCTCCTCTGTCAGCTAAACACAACTATTTCAAGTTGTTAAACACACAACTCCATCACACACAATCAAAAAACTTCATGCATCGCTATGTAGCAATACATTTATTTCTCTCTCTTAAGGCCCATTGGCCACTATGCCCTGATAACTTCTGACTACTGCTATTATAATTCAGCCAACCAGACTACCAGACCAATATTATGTTACAATGTTCAGGTCAATTATCAGCGTCCAGATATGCAAATTGCAATTTGCCTTCTAGTTGTTTTAAGTTATGATAATCTGTCCGTTATCATAACTTGAAACAATAAGCTATGTTAGCCCAAAGGAATTGTGCAACCATCTAACTGAACTTCTGAATTCAAATTTCAGCATGGTCAAAATATCGTCTTTTAGGTGTACTTTCCCTAAGAGATATTCACCAGGTGGCACTTGAGAATCTGCCTCACAAGTGTATTTTATAGATACAGTATAATAGAACGCAGTGCTATCAGAAACCTGTGATGTTGGTGTTGTGTGTCATCCAGGGGCCCCTGCCAATCTGCAGTATGGATAGATTTAGCTTTGGGCCACTATTAACTTCTTGTGGCTCCATCTATACCTTTTTTTTTTAATACTGGGAGATGAATCCCAATATGTTCTCAATGGACCTTCGAATTTCTTGAGCAGTAAATCAGCTTGATGCTGTTTGGATGAGATGTTTTTAAAAATTGGTGGTTCCCACCGCTGGTCACTTGTACAGTGTCTGCGTGTAACATGTTGAGAACTCCCGCTTTCCGTCTCATCTCATCAATCCATCCCTGTGAGCACCCAGATCTGAGCTTAGAGAGCTGCTCTTACCATATCTATCTATTTCCCAGCTGACAATGCACGTGAACTTCACGTGATAAACACGGGGGGAAACTGGTGAACATGACATAACTGAGATTTACCACGTGTTTTTGTTCACGTGAGAAAAACTCCTGCATTTTCACGGGATAACCACGTGATGAATGTCACCAGATTAACGCTTGACCATCTTCACCACATAACTGAGAGTTATCACGTGTTTTTCTTCACATGAAAAAACTCCCCAACATTTTCACGGGATAACCACGTGATGAATGTCACCAGATTAACGCTTGACCATCTTCATGACATAACTGAGAGTTATCACGTGTTTTTCTTCACGTGGTTAACTGGTGAAGATTGCCCCCAAGAAATATAGATGGAGCCACCCGTACTAGAAACATAGCTGTGCACCGAGTTCTGCACTAAGTTTACTTTAACTGAGTTTAAACTAATTAAACAAATGATTATGATTTCTAAATCTGGATTAATACACAGTATATGGTGGAATGATGCTTATTAGCTCAAAAAGGAACACATATTGGATATTATCACTAAAGACTAGTCATCCAAAATGTGAATCAAGTATGACTACAATCCTTGATTCTGGTAACCCTTAAGAAGACTGAAAAAAAGCCTCACTGCATCACACTGGTTGTGACAAGTTTTTAGCAAGTTCTTGTGGCTTTCACTTCAGCCCCACAGCTATTGAAAGCCCAAGATAATGCTAGAAACAGTCTAAGTTGACTGGCTTGATGAGGAGCTAAGTTAACCAGTGGGAGATTTTGCCTCTTCTCAAATATTTCTAACTGGTGAAGAATGCCCCCCAGAAAATCATGTGGTTAACTGGTGAAGATATTCACCAGAAAATCATGTGGTTAACTGGTGAAGATTGCCCCCAGAAAATCATGTGGTTGACTGGTGAAGATATTCACCAGAAAATCACGTGGTTAACTGGTGAAGATATTCAACAGAAAATCACGTGGTTAACTGGTGAAGATTGCCCCCAGAAAATCACGTGGTTAACGTGACAAAATCACGCGGTTAGCGTTTGCAATAACCTATCAGTTTTCCATGTGATAACTGAGGGGCAATTTCATGTGATAACTCTCAGTTAACCACCAGTTTTTGTCAGCTGGGTTAGGCCTATCTACAGACCTAATACAGGTGTGGGATGCTAATTAACATAATCAAGATTTTTAAAATTGTTAGTCGAATCTGTTTACCCAATGAGAGATCATTTCCAACTCGTTCCATCTTGCGAGCACGTAAAAAACCAGTGTTGTTTCATTTGAAGTTAATAAACGAGCAGTCTTCATGATTGCGTAAGTCTGTCTGACGTCACCTGAGACACAAGGAGTGAAGGCAAAAACTAAAGACGTTGCTGTGGTGATGTTTGTGACGTCATCATCAACGTTCCAACTGACGTGGTCGTCTGCTTCTCTGGGAAAGGGAGTCCACTGCTGCAACCTGTTGGAGAAAAAGCATCGTGAATAACCATGAGCCAGACACAGAGGGAAAAGTGGTGATTTCTTTGGCTGTTTAAGAATATAAATTTACACACTGTTATAGGCCACGTGGATGGTCAGTTCTTCAAAGACAGGAACATTGTTGCACTTTAAGAAATTTTGAGTGAGCTAAAATGATTGAATGAGATGGTTGCACAATTCTGTTGAGCTAACATAGCTTGTTGTTTCAAGTTATGACAATTGACAGATTATCATAACTAAAAACAAGCTATGTTAGCTCAAAGGAATTTTGCAACCATCTCACTTGATCATTTCAGCTGACTCAAAATTTCAAATTTTGCAGTGTACTAGCTGTCTCAGTCTCCTTTTATAGTCTTTGCAGCCGAAGTCAGTGGCATGCCCGCAGAAGTGACTGACTGTAATCCTTTCACACAACTGGACAAGACAGAAGGCATGACACACTCAGTGCTCAGCCACATCTGAATCCATGCCTATTACTTCTCATGCAAAGAGTCAAATCTCAATAAATAATGCATGGGCCCAAGTGGTGGAGACCACTCCACTGTTTTTCATATCAACAAAACAAAGTAATTCAGTATTAAGTTATGAAACATTAGCCTTTCGTTCCTTCCATCAGCCCCCCACCCCTCCTCCCATGCATCGTTTTCCAGAGTCCCTAATCACACTAGGTTTCACTGGAAGTATTGCCTTTGACTTTAGATTTATGCAACTCAGCCATGTACAATAAAATGTCAACAAAGTCACAAACGTGTTATACCTGATAATATCTGGAAAATTCACAATTAAGATGTAAATAGCTGTTAAGATGACCAGCACCCTTCTCCATCTTCTGAGAATGGTAAGTGGAAGCCTCAAACATTTGCACACGACTTTCTTCACCAGCAACTGCATAAAAGAGATTGTTTTGGTATGTTTGTAAAAGAATATTACATAAATAGAAAAGTAACTCTAGGATTTTTTATAGTTCATTACACTGACGAAGTCAGTGTCATTAGTCTTTACAATAGTTACACCCTTGGCAGGCCTGTTCAAGCATCAGCCTTTCTCAACTCCCCAAGGATTATACAGCCAGGCAACAATTTTCAGCTCACACAATGCTAAGTCACTCAGCAATTACCGTCACTGCCTAGCCAAGTACCCATTTACACCTGGATGAAGTGAAGCAAAGAATTATGGAGGATCTGCTCATTTTCTCCATGCCATGTTTGAGATTCGAACCTGCAACGTCTCAGTTTTCGGGCAAGCACCTTATCCACTAGATTTTCAGGGGGTGGGGGACTTTTTGTCAGTGTAAAATTTATTTTACAGTAACCTCGACAATAATTATTTATTTTGAGTGTTTGACATCCCCAAACATTTGTTTCATATAGTATCTTTGTCTTCCTGATCATAACTTGTGGTGCTTTTTGTATTAAAAAAATTAAAAAATACTAACCAAAATATATTATATGGATTTATCTTCTCACCGGTACATCAATTAGAATGTGCCAGATGTGTCTGTACAAAAAGTGGAAGATATTTGAACTAAATGAGATATTCCCAACACTGTTATCCTACAATGACATGATTAACTATCATGCTATGACAATCATTTCAAATAAAAGTTTACAAATATCCATCAGTATAGTGTTCACTTACCCATATAACAGCCAGGGGTAGACAAAAGGTGTCCAACACAATATCCATGAATCGGTCTGTAGTTTCCTTCAATTGTTTCCATAATTTGACCAACAAAGATACGATTATGACTGCCCTGTCCTTTGATTTAAGTAAACAATCAAGTATTTGTGTTCCCATTGTATTTTGTGTTGATATCAAGACATTTCATCAAGCATCATATTGTCTTGCCAACTAGCAGCTATTCTGTTTGAGTATGCAGATAGTGAATACATTTGGTCAGTCATTTATACATTAGTAAGATTCATAATAATATGATAATTATATGCTATTGGGTTATATACTGAATATATTAGATTTATATATATCATATATATATGTACAAAATAGGTTTAAAGTGGTTACACAAGAAAATAATGTACACATTTTACATTGTGTCAAATAAAAGTACTCTGAAATATTGCTCCAATTTTGACTCAAAATGTATGATATAATTAATTGGTCAAAAGTAATGTCTTTGGGTTGTAAATCTGGTTCAACAGGTTAAAGAGACAAAAAAACTACATTGGACCTTAATTTGGTATTCTTTAAAGCCATTTCAAAATCAAAAAGATGTATTGTGACTCTTTGTTATACATAAATAAAAGCAAAATTTGGAAACATAAATACACATAATAATATGATTATATATGTGTATTTATGTTTCCAAATTTTGCTTTTATTTATCTTTAACAAAGAGTCACAATACATCTTTTTGATTTTGAAATGACTTTAAAAATACCAAATTAAGGTCCAATGTAGTTTTTTAGTCTCTCTAAGCTGATAAACCAGAATTACAACCAAAAGTCTTTCATGATATTAATCCCATGATTTGATTTGGACAGATGTTATTAAGTTCAGTGGAGTATTATCATTAAGTACTTGAGTGATCAGCCAATCAGAAAACAGGTAGCAACATCCAGAACCCTGATTGGACGGAGAATAATCCTCTTAATGACGTCACATGACTTGTGCCACTGACAGTGAAAGTTCCAAAATCTTGTCATTATTTTTTGTTGACTTTTGGGATGAGATATTTGATTACAAAAAATTGAAAATGGATGAAACTAAATGTGTCCCTTTGAATCTGTCAACTCAAAGGAAAACTGGAATTTCGGAATGGAACAATTTTCCTGAAAGTGATTTAGAATCTGACGAGGACATTGATGTCATAGGTGAGTTTAATACCATCCATTTAAATTACTTTTTTTTTCTTTTTTTCAAGTATTGGTAACTGCTTTGAACAATTCTGAGTCGAATTTACTTCAATTGGTCCCTTGATAGTCCTATACAAGTTTGGAGGTGGGTGACAGAATGGCTTTCATGAATATGTGATCTCAACCAAATTAATTTTTGTATGATTCCGTGGTTCTGCAAATGATCTTGTCTGAAATTTTCTTAGGAATCATTCTGGTATTTTTGACTAAAGTTGGCGATATAATTAGTAATCAATAATCTGGTATATGAAATCATTCCAGATTCAGGACGATCTGACTAACTGGACATTAGTGTACATAATTGTTAATTTTTTTGTTCACGTGAGCACCAATGTCTTTCAACTGAAATCTGCAAGATGACAAATCGCATTTTAAGTTCTGTTTCACTTTCAGGGGAAGATGAAAATGAATCAAGTGACTCTGACAGACTATTAATCAGTGAAAATGCCAATGCAGAAAACCAGACCACAGTTGCAAATGATGTGGATACTACAGCACATAACTATGGAAGAGATGAACAATGTGAGAGTCCTACAATGTCAATCAATAAAGAACATTTGCAAGAAGATATCACATCCATCAATAGCATGAAAATCCTTCTCACACATCAGAGGCTTGTGCAAAGTCAAGAAAATCCAGAGCAACTGAGTCGGAGGCCTTCTTCAAATCAACAGACTGTTGGTTTCAAGCCGTATGAGTTGGGAGACAGGCCAAGGAATAAATGGATCCAGTTCCAACAAAGATTTGGCCTTGCTCAAACCAACGTGGATCATTACAATCAGACGTTTATTCCCTTAGATTACAGAAATGCTATGTTGAACATAGCAAAAACGCCAAAATATTCAGAATCCTCAACTTCTGAAGACAGTGACTCTGACTCTAGTGCTGAACATTTTACAAGTCCAGTTAAACAAAATCATGATTTCCATCTTCATGACAATCGATCGAAGGAAGCAGTTGATGACAAAAATGTGACAAAAACTGGAGGAGTGCATTTGTATCACAAATTCAATGTTGAATCCCAAAGTTTACAGATTCTCAATGGTGATCTTTCTTCGCATGGACACAGTTCTTCATTTCACCCAAGCAATTTACCTTCTCCAAAACATGATGTTAATGCTAATCATCTGAAAGTAGGTCACCAATTGCCAGAGAAAGACAATGTTTCTATAAAATGTAATGAATCTAAATTAAGACCCGGAAATGTCATTGCAAGTGATGATGTGTCATTAGCATCACCAATGAACCAGTTTACAGAATCACCAACAAAAAGAATAGACCATGCTCATCCTCAATGCATAGAAGGACCAATTGACAATCACCAAAATGACCTTCGACATGACCTAAATGTTGAAGATGCTCCAAATGACCTTGACTCTTCAGGCGACCTTGATCGTGACCTTGATCAGAAGGTCAGAGAAGGTCACTGTTCTCCTCTGGAAGCAATTGGAATAGATCTCGACAGTGATTTGTTCAATTCATCGAAGAAGCAACGGAGGAATCGGACGACCTTCTCCGCGGAGCAATTGCGCCACCTGGAGACTGTGTTCAGACATACGCATTACCCAGACTGCACTATGAGGGAACAAATCGCTGACAAAGTGCATTTGACTGAAGCTAGAGTGCAGGTCAGTAAGGCTGATTATCTATCTATCTGTCTATCTATCTATCTATCTATCTATCTATCTATCTATCTATCTATCTATCTATCTAGCTATCTATCTATCTATCTGTCTATCTATCTATCTATATATATATCTATCTGTCTGTCTATCTGTCTATTGCTAATCTGTCAACATCATTATTCAGATAGAGTGTATTTTAAAGGAAAAACTGACAGAGAAAATACATTTTATGAAAAAAAGATATTCAAAAACAAGATGTACTATATATATATATATATACAGATTATTATTATGTATAATGTGTAGCTTTGAGGTTCAATTGTGGGTGGGGATTGCTTTTGGTAATCCAGTAGTTCTTGTTTTCTAAAATTTCCAGTTAATTATTTTTGTCTGTAGACTGTAGGTATAGATTTGTAAATTTATCTGAACTTAATATTGCATCCACTTGGATATTCCGACATTCTGAATCCCCGACCTTCGCTTTTTGACTACATTGACCCTTAGCACCAAGTGGCTAATTACAATGTTCGCAGTCTTACTTCAAAGGCAATTAATGAGGGGGCATGATATGCTCATATGTACAATTAATTATTATGCAACATCAGTTGATCTCTTGATAGTATTACTTCCTTTAATAATGAGTATCTTGTTATCCAATAATTTTACATACATGAGATAAGTTGATGTATATAATGATATCAAAACCGCACATCAATAGCACATGTCATTACACTGCTAATTGAATAAACAATATAATCTGCTTTGATATTGATTTGATATATTAATTTCATTGGCTTTTCCTCAGGATCAGCAAGGCTCTTCCTAATTTATCTCCTTAATTGAATTATTCCTGGGAGTCTCCCAATTACATTGATTTCGTGGGTTTATAATCACATGAGATAATGGGAATAGTTGTGTTGAAGTCAAGGGAATGTGCCAACGTCTGAATTTGTTCAATTTCCTAATCATGTTACAGTCTATCCACTCGTTATGCCAAAGAGAGGACTAGGTCACTGTGAAAAATGCACTTGGTGACTCATGATAGCCGATGATGTGCCAAAACCAGACATTTAACATGGGAACCATAGAGGCTGTTTGATTAGTCGTGATCAAGAGAAGTCCATTTGATTTGTCATAACTGATTTTAGAGTAAAACTTAGACGTATAATCCTTTCGTTTGCCTGTCACCAACAAGTTGGATTAGTCTCCTTAAATCAAATCAACATTGAAAGTATTGGATATGATTATGACAAATCATCAGTATGAGGACTCACTAAGTGCAACAGTCTACTCTTTTTGCTTATCAAGTTGACACTCTGCAATGCGATGGCAATGACACTGCATGCTATTTATTTTAGGTTGACAGACAGATGAATAGATAGATAGATAGATAGATATATAATATAGATAGATAGGTAGATAGGTCAATAGGTAGATAGATAGAAATATTAGAAATATTAGAAATATTAGAAATGTTGATTGATTGATTGATTGATTGATTGGTAGACAAATAGATTCAAAGTCAAGAAGACAGATAGATAGCATGATTGCAGAGTGGCATGAATCACAGGTGAATTTTAAAAAGATCTGAAAATTTAAGTGCATATTCTCAGTGATTGTTTACAAATCAGCATTGAAGTCCCATTCTCCACATGCCAACTAAAGCTACAGTGCCGCCTGTAAGTAAGTGAAACGCATGATATTGTGCCATTGCATCAATGTTAAACATCCTTCACCAAAATGCTTCTGGAAGGACGAATTCTCATCCGATGAGAGGAAAACATTTTGGGTCATAAAGGCCGATATGTGAGGCATGTGGGATAAAAATAACAGCCAACTTTCTTTCCTGTAGTTGGAGTTAGGTATGGGTCAAAGTCTTTGATAAGTAAGTGAAACACAGGCCCAATGTTAAAACATAGGGAAGGGTGGTTCACTTACTTATCAAAGATTTGACCCATACCTAACTCCGACTACAGTGAAGAAAATCGGCTGCAATTTTTATCCCACTTGCCTCACACATCGGCCTTTATGACCCACTTTGTTTCCATTTCATCCGATGAGAATTCATGCCTCCACAAGCAGTTTGGCTGAGGATGTTTAGCATTGATGCAATGGCACAATGTCATGCGTTTCACTTACTTACAGGCGGCACTGTATTTGCCAGGTTTGATTTCAAATTGATGTTGTTATGCAATTAACCACCTTAAAATTGGGGGTAGGGGGTTAAGTTAATCTCCCTTTTGGGGTGTTATTTGCTAATGATTGCTAATGATAGGGTATTATGGGTTTAAGGGTATCAAACAGTCCTCCTCTTTGGTATAACAAGAAAAGTACCCTTAAAAAAGGGTACTGTATCGATCTTACCATGAACCTGAGGACATAAGGCATGTAATAAAAAGTTTTAATATCTAAAAGGAGGCATTTCTATGAATAGTTGCCTATAGAAAAAAAAGTCAAGCCCCTCCCTTTGTTTCATAGAAGTCTGCATGACTCAACTAAGGATGTATGAAATAAAAGTACTTCAGTTATTTCAGCAACCTAAAAAAAGTTAAGTTCAGTCATATGAAAATATAAGCAAATATACCCCCTACAAAAATAATCCTGGATATGCCACTGGCTTGTTCACACTGGGTTTTAGAAATTGGCATTGTAACAGTGTAGTGCGCCGAAACGGCTTTTGCGAACTTAATATTGCAAATACAGCAAAATAAATAAGTGCATTGAATTCGGAGGAGTTTACTTGATATATTCAGGTTTTTAATTTTGAAAATCGGATGTGTATTAGGTTTTTAGAGCAGTTTTGCATTGAAAATGATATACACAATATTTGATGACTTTCACACGCAAAAAGTTTCACGAACGAAATTCCTTATCTTGTAGAATCGATGTATTGTTAAGAATACTTATATATAAGATTTTTTATAGGTTAAGACATCGATACAAAAAGGGGGAAAATAGTACTTAGAGACATAATGGTATTTGTCATTGCATAATAAGTATTTCTGGTCACTGAATACAAAATACTTACAAAATGCTTACAAAGTACTTAGCTAGAATTGACAATGAAATGACAAGAATTCGCCAGAGATTGAAAGAAATGGACAAGGGACTTACTCTATATCAGGAAATCGTGAAAAGAGAAGAGGAATGAAGAGTTGTATTCATTTTTAAGAGGATTTGCTCAGATCTCTTTCATTTGTCTGGATAATGATGATGCAGAGCCATGGAAATATTTAATTAACTAAGATTAATTGATAATGTGTAAATAAAAAAAATCGATTAGAATTGTAGTAATTGTAAGGGATTAATTAAGTTGCACTGGCTATATTGTTCCTGTGATTTAATTAAGTGACTTTATTTGATGCATCTAATAATGATAATCCTGGTTTTAAAATGCACGAGCCTTCTGCAGGGAAACATACAGGCATTATCATAATCATATTGAGTGACCATCAGTTTAAATGTTTTGTCCAAAAAAAAGGCACAGATACGAATGGGTGTGCACTTGTATCATGATACCATTTTATCATGCAAATATCTTGTTCCAGGTGTAGGCTTTTATTATAAATAACATTATGGCTGGTCTATTAGTTATGTTATTTCACTGTGGAAAATGCACTTTGTGACTCATGATAGCCAATGATGTGTCATCATTAAATTTTTTAATTGGAAACTATAGAAACTGTTTGATTAGTCATGATCAAGAAAATCCTATCTTATTTTGTCATATCTGATTTTAGAGTAAAAATCAGATACATAATCCTATCTAAGTTTGCCTGTCACAAACAACCAGTATTGGTCTCCTTAAATAAAATCACAATTGAAAATATTGGTATGATCATGACACATCATATGCTCCATGAACCATATTTAGTGCTATTTTCGGAATGAATAAAAAAAAGTTACTTATTTCCCATAACAAATAGACCAGCTGTAATTTTTTGGAATAACTAAACTTATTAGTTGAAGAAGGTTTGCTTGAGAATTTTTTTAAGCTTCACTTAAAATTATTTTCTCAGTTCAAACAGGAAATTTTCTTTTTAAAGAATGATTTTTCCATTTTACAATAATAGGGCATGACACAAAACAAGGGGAAAGGTGAAACAAAATAGCTAGTTTCCAAACTGTTCCTGACAGGGCTTGCAGGCATTATGTTGGTATAGGTCTACATCAAAGATGAAGTGCAGGGGCTACTTTGAAAGGAGTGTGGTCACCCGATCAATTAATTGTTTTCAGCTAAATGTGTTCTTATTGGCTACTTGACATTGAACATTGGATTGACACTTCTTGTAGTACCTGGTACTTGGCGGCTCACCAGGAGGCCAAATCCCCCCAATTAGTAAGGTTATATCCCTGTCAATGAGTTCACTTTATTTTTGTAACCATTCACTCTTTTAGAATGGTTCATTAGATTGTTTGGGGTAACTTAATTTCACCCCTGGTGGTCTGTTCAATAGTCCTGCCTAAAAGGGGTAATCTACTTTTTCGTTATAACACATAGAGAGTGAAAGGCAGTTGGCATGTGATAGCTTTTGATAATCAGAATGTTTCTTATTAACCAAGGTCTCACCTTCCGTTGATATCTGGAAGTGTGCTGGTTAGGGGGCGACCATTTAATTTCAAGCAGGGGGGGGGGTGGAGTTTTCCTTCGCGGGACATTATTTCTTTCAAGGTAACGGCGGCAGTAATTATTTATTAATTATTTATTTCAAGTGTGCAAAATCCCTGAATATTTGTTCCAAAGTCAAGCAACACCTTTTAAGAAATACCCCTAGCAGAAGTTATTTATTTCAAGATTGTCAAAAAAGAATTAATTCATTTAATTGAAAGTGAGTAAGAAATTTGTCATTACAAAAAAACTCTAAGCCCCTCCCCCTTGATCTTAAATGCTGGGCCCTAAGTACATGTATCACGGAAAATAGGAAAGTCTGGAATTCGCTTGGACTGCATCCCTGGTTGACCTCAAGAGTTACAAGGACCCCTCCTCCCTGTTCGTCATGCAAAATTGCAGGTGTTAAGAACCACTTGCTCAAGGTGCTCATGAAAAATGAATGCCCTTTCAAAATTGAAGATTTTCTCTTATTCACACATTTTTGGCAGCTCCATGCTGACATGCACAAATTCATATCATTTCCTCTTTAACGCCTGTTGGGGGGGGGGGGGGTGTTAGCTCAGTGGTAGATTGCTCCCTCTGAATCCCAGGGTCCAGGTTTAGAATCCAGCTCTACCCGGGTCACTGGTCTGGGCATATATGTTGGACAGCAGTTTCAATCATCCTTCACCTCATTGATGTCCTCCTCCTGTCCTAATTAGCCTACCAGTTGCAGGTGCATAATTACAGGGCTTTAAGCCCCAATGATCCAACCATCCATCTTTTACTCCTGTGTTGTGCAGTGCATTTTAAAAATGTGAAGATTGAGATTCTAAAAGAAATCACAGCAAAGTTTCAGTCTCTGACTCTCTGTTAATTCAATAATCAAGACTATCATGAATATAGGCATTGGAAAACTATATATGTCAAACAAAAGATCCGCAAATTGATAATTTCATAAGAAGAACCCGTGGATTGTGTGGTTGAAAGCTATTTGTGTGATCTGCAGCAATGTCCCAAAGCAACCATTGATGTCAGAAGTTTTACTTGAACCTGCGAATCACTGACTGTGTATGGGATATGTTAGATCCTTGGAATCTTTTTCCCTGAATGTTTGACCTATTTGAATTCCGAGTTAGACAATTTAAAAATTGCTACTCCTTTATGTCGGCTCCGTAGAACCTGTTTATATATGTTGGCAAATGTCATACAAATTAACAGCCTAGTTTTAGGCATGCTAAATTAGGATACAAGACGGGAAAATAAATTGAATAGAGTAGAATAGAAATTAATTTTCGACATCCACATCAATCAATGGCTCAACCATTTTAATTTCGATGTATTTTGTTTCAGGTTTGGTTTCAAAACAGACGAGCAAAGTGGCGCAAACAAGAAAAAACAGCACCCCACCACAGTGACACCTGGCAGGAGAGCAATGCACCAAGATCTGCAGCGCCACCAGTGGTGGGAAATACAGTGAACCACCAAGTGGCCGCTGCCGCCATTCCATTCACTCACGTGGCGGGGTTACCAGGACTCCCTCTCACTTCATTTCCATGGTTACCTCGACTTCCAATGTTACCCATGTCGCCCTACGCTAATTTGGCCTCCCTCAACCCCCTGCTGGTGGCGCCTCATTTAAGATGTAAGTTACCCATCTTCTAAATGTAAAGACATATTTCGAATTCCTGAAACATCTGATAAACTATTAAACTATGCAATTACTCTATTGAATGGAAAATTATTTTAATTAAGCATGCTATACAAATTTATATATTACATGTATATATGGATATTAAACTCTTTATACGACACACATTGTGAAAATAACAAAGTTTGTTTGACAAAAAATTATATTTTTTATAATGTTGATATTTTACTTCCAACAGACACTCAACACGGAATACAAAAATTCCAAATGGACGGCCACTCACAGCGCCATCTTGAGGAGGGTGCAGTGCAACATCATCTCCTAGCAGAAGATTTGAGAATCAATCACATTTCACCAAAGAAAGCTTAAAATTATGATAAAGTCTACAAAGAGACACTACTGCAATTCTGTCACATGACTGTTATGCATTTTTGCAAAAAGAGAAAGTTGTCACAAGTAATGAAATTAAATAATCATTTTCATTTATTTGAATGAATGTACAGTGTAAATATAATTTTTTTAATCCTATCCTACTTGTAAATATATCTTAAGGAATAGATTTTCTAGGTGCTAGTTTTCACTCGTTAATTATGTACTTTCCATGGGTTTATTAAAGACACATTTGCAATGTTTCATTTGTTTTTCGTTTCTTGATATTTTGCTGTCCTGGGACAACAGGGGGCCTCATCACATTTGTGGCAGTTTTGGTTAATTTTACGGGGTATAATTAGGGTTTGTACTGCTCAAATGAAGACACACTTACTGAAAAAGTCCAAGTGACATTCAAAGGTAATTGAAGCAGTCTGGTGAAAATGAGAACTGCATGCTGCTGCTGTCACAAAAGTTGATTTTGTATGCTACATCATTGCTGTCCCAAGAAATAGTTCCAACTTCATTGCACATTCACAAAATTTCTATTCATGTATACCAGAGTCAGACTCGGCAATCACATTCTCTAAGGAAGTATAGACAAGGCCATCAGCACACTCAGAAACAGCCCCGGTGTCTTCCAGACAAAATTGTGTGTGTTCCTCTGATCGAAATGATGTGGACGCTCGCAGGAGCTCACGGAATAGCACACTAATCACTAGGTGGCAACACAAGACAGCATATGTTCTGATCTGTGGCAATGCAAGAGCAGTCCACTTGTAGACAGTAATTGAAGGATATCAGGCCAACTATAACAGGAAGAGATGATGACCAGTACACTGTAAAACTGGATGAACTGAGTCAGCTTGAATGATTGACTGAGATGGTTGTTGTTTTCAGCCAAGATAACAGACTGATTATCTTAGCTGAAAACTACTAGCTGTGTAAGCCGAAAGGAATTGCGCAACCATCTCACTCAAATCATTTAAGCTGACTCAGTTCGTCCAATTTTACAGTGCAGGGGCTCCTGAATTAAGTTTACTGCAATGGGCCAAGTGATAGGAGGCGGCGCTCAGTCAACTGCAACAATCATGTTGTATATTCTTCGGGTTTATTTTCTGGGAAATCTGTTGAATGCACCTCATTGTGTACAAGAAACCAGTAGTCCAAAGAATTCTCAATCTTCATCTGACATGCATGTCGCATTTTTTGTGAAATATATGGACTTTTGTACACGCCCTTCCATCTCAATGTGCACTAACGAGGGGGGTACCCTCGCCATCAAGGCAGCCATTGAAACTCTCGATTCAAAGTAATTTTCTGTCATGCTGAGCTTATTACATAAAATGCAAAGCCAATATTGGTCAAGCATGTTGTCTCCATGTTAAACTCACCATAGGACTTGCGTTCCACTAGTGATTGGTCACAGAATTGTCAGATTTTCCATTTGAAATTAATTGCCGGGGCGAGGGTAACCACAAATACATCTCGAGGGTAACACCATTTTCAATTATTGTCATGGCGAGGGTACCACCTAAAATGACTGGTCTATTAATATTTAATTTTGGTGTTCAGCTATTGTTTCAGTGTGATATAAACAGCAGAAGTGATGTTACTAGATAGATTAGATTACATAGAGAAGACAGATAAGAAAGACAGACAAGAACGATTATAAATTATATAGATAGAAGATAGATAGATAGATGGTGGATAGATAGATAGATAGATAGATAGATAGATAGATAGATAGATAGATGGATAGATGGATAGATAGATGCTATCAAAGATAGACAGATGGTATCAAAGATAGATAGATGGTATCAGATACATACACAGTGGCGTAACTGGGGGGTCTCGAGCGGGGGGGCACCTGGGGGGCACGCGATCCTCTGGGGGCACCCTCCATACTAACTGTATATTTTAGCCAGAGTTGGAAAGTTCATATGGGGGGGGGCACCTGGGGGGGGGACAGGTCCAATAACATACATACATACATCCATATGCATACAGGATGGCCATTTCACAGGGGGCGGTCGCTATTTTGCCCTGAAATTTTAACATGTAATGGTTGTGACCGGGGTAGTTGATCTGCCCTGATATTGGTCAGGATTTGCCCTCATTTGCTAATTGCCCTGATCCCAGGGGGCTGCAGCCCCCTGACCCCTCGCAAAATATGCATATGGATGGATATATAGACAGCTAGACAGATAGATAGACAGACAGACTGATAGATAGATAGATAGATAGATAGATAGATAGATAGAGAGACAGATAGATAGATGACAACGAAATCTGGCAGTTTTATTTTCCTTTAGTTTATCAGTTAGGTTTTTCTCAAGTCACTTACATCACATACATTGAGGCAGATCCCATTTTTAATTTACAATTATTGTGGCCTACCAAGCATGATGTCTTCTGTGTTTGGGCATCACAATTTTGTAGACCAACACATGACCTGTTGTTATTCAATTCTCCACTATCTCAAATACATAAGAACATACATTCACATTATTTGAATAAAACGGATAGCTTGCAAAGTCTGTATTATTATCATTATAATGTTCAATAGTCGCAGATGTTTTATTGATTAGGTAATGGGCAAAAATCAAAGCCTAATACCACCTTTACGAAAGTGAACGTCTTGAAATGATATATCAGCCTTATCTGGCTATTTTCGAAATGTCTCCTTCCATGACATTATATTTTGCTAATGTGAAAACCGAAGTATATTGATTGAAAAGAGTCCACAGTTGTTAATATCTTGAGAGTAGTATTTGGCTTTAAGCTAAATGATTGGTTGATTGAATAAACTTTATTGAGCTCATTACACGTTAGCAGGGCACTTTGCTCTTGTATGATGCATTGAGCTTGGAGACTATCAAATGGTGCTTTTTGCACCACTGACTGATGATCCGTAACATTAAAAAGATGGTGAATCTCATATTAAAAGCTTATAATAAGCATGTTATTGTCACCGCACAAAAAAACCTGCACATATACACCCCAATCCAGGACGAAGCCATTTTTACTTTAAGAAGGTTTCACTGTGGATGGTACATGTATCACTTGGGATAAGGGCATTTTGAGCAACTTTTTGGATTAAAAAACTATAGTAATTATTTATAACTCTCCTCATGTCCTCTCTGTCTGTGAGCAACTCCTCCACCTTCTATGCAAACACATATACAGAAACATAAATTGTGATGCTAAATTTTGTGATTATGCTCCATTCTAATTAAGGATTATAAGAATCGACTCTCAGGTTAATGAATGTGCCAGTCAGATTTTAGAGTTGAGAATTTAGTTATGGTTTTAGCAATGGGGATCTGCTTACTTTTCCAGAGCTTTTATGTAGGCCTGACTGGTTATATATCAATCTAACCAATCTGTTTTTATATACAAGTCCCTGCAGTTCAAAAAGCCACAATTTGCAGACTTCCACAGTGGGGTACTAATTATGCCCTGTATTGGGCAATTGTTTCCTCACCTGGGAGGTTGTCAATTAATTTGAATATTTTTCTGTATTGATAGGGCATTGTAATTGTGTCCTTGATTGGAGTTTCTGATTGGTATTAACTTCAGAAGTGCAATCATGTGTCAGTACAATGGCATGCTGTTATCTATTGCAACACAGAGTAAATTGAATAGGCTGATTCATTGCTTCTCCTTACAAGACAGTTTGCTCAGATTGCTCAAACAATATCTTGCTTTACCCTCGCCAATATCTTTTTGGTGGGTACCCTCGCCAACCGGAAATGACCCTCGCCCAAATCTTGCAGTACCCTCGCCACTTCCGGGTTGGTACCCTCGCCAATTCTGTTGGTACCCTCGCCAAAAAGTGCTGGTACCCTCGCCAAAATGTTGGTACCCTCGCCCCTCCATTTTTCGTTTTTTGCGGTACCCTCACCTCGAGTGATTTCTAATTTCTAAAATATCTTACTTCATGTTGCTTGTTTGAATCTGGCACTTGGCAGTGATTCATTCCACATGCTTTTTTGGTTGTCTTCAAACTTTGAAAACCTGACTCCCCCTAGATTTTTGGCAATTTCACTTTGAAATCACGAAGCTGTAGTTGTAATGGCTGCCCTGATGGCGAGGGTACCCCCCCGTTAGTGCACAGTGAATCTCGTCAGGCTTGGCCAACTGAAATGGGCCTGCAAGAGCAAAATCCCAGCTCTATGAGATCCATCGGATGACATGTTAAATTTGTGATGACCCCTGCTCTCTCTCTCTCAACTTCCCAATCCAGTGGCGGATCCAGACACGGTAGGCACGGGGGGGGGGCGTATTTCGGCATTCGTGAGCGCGCAGTATCGCATTTTCTGCTAAATGTCACTATCTATCTTGTTGGTCTGGGGGGGGGTGGCACCCTGGATCCGCCACTACAATCAACCGTCACACTATAGAGCTGATGAGGGAAAATCGTTGGGATCAATGGAAGCATCAGATCATCTACATCCAGGGGCCAGTCATTGAGAGTAGGTCATCCCTCCCTCTCTGGAGCCCAGGGAGAACCATCCTCCATCTGACACTCTTACAGGAATTAGGGTTTGCACATGTCGTCCTGCCTCTTCCTCTTATGAAGCTCCTCTGGTATCAATCATACAATCTACATTGCAAAAATTTGGGCGAGAAATTGTAATTTTTTTTGCAATAATCGAGCTATAAAACAGCTCCAAAAAAGGGTTTAGCAGACATGCAGACGTCTGTATTTAGCATTTTTTGCCTGTAGCAGACGTCTGGATCTATCAATAATTAGCCTGTAACAGACGGTCTGGATTGCAAATGCAGACGGTCTGTATAATTACTTACAGACGTCTGGAATAGATGGATTTTAGAGTGCTACCAGACTTCTGGTAATGCAAGATAAAGGCCACTTACAGACACTCTGTATCACAAACAAATTCAGAACTTGCAGACACTAGCAAGATGTATGGTCATTTAAATCAATATCATTGCTGTCTGTATCTGGCATTTTTCCAGATTAACCAGACGTCTGTAGCTTTCATTTTTCCAAATTAACCAGACGTCTGTATCTGGTTATTTTCGGTAATCAGACATCTGTATAACATCTATTCATTAGGAACTAGACTTCTGTAAGAGCAGTTAGTCTTAATTGTGCAGCCGTCTGTAAAATGCCTAACCGACAAACAGTGAGTGTTAAAAATCCTCCGTTGTCTGTGAAATGCTAAAAAGAGTAAGAACTAGACGTCTGTAAGAGCACTAAATCTTGACTGTGCAGACGTCTGTAAAATGCACAACAGACGAACAGAGTAGTGAGTGTTGAGCACTCCTCAGTTGTCTGTATATTGCTAAATCTGTAAAATGCAGACGTCTGTAAGGGCAGTAATTCTGACCTAAGCAGACGTCTGTACAGAGCAATAAATGAGGACTTCCAGACGTCTGTAATGACTATATTAAGGAAAATGCAGACGTCTGCATGTCTGCTATCCTTAAAAATTGCCATGTTTTATATATGCAATAATCGTAGGAATATATTATGTACAAAAATTGTCAAAATACAAAAATCTTAGAATTTTGAAAAATCTAAACTTGTACTTTTCTTCTAAAATCATAGCATGTTTGTGTGCAATTATTGCACAAATATTTCTGCAATAATCATAGAATAATCACCCAAATGTGTACGGTTATTGCAGATTTTTTTGTGATTACTGTAAAAAATTTTGAGATAATCGTTGAATTTCTGAGATTATCTTAGAAAATATTTATGATTATTTCAGAAATTCTTGCAATGTACATTGTACGATTGATACCAGAGGAGCTGAAAGGACCTTCGTTCTCTCAAGTGCATTTTCAAACGGAGTAACTGGGAGACCAAAATGTTGAATGACTTTCACTGGAGGACAATTAGAATTTGTCTATGTACACTCAAGTTTCTTTGGAAATTTTCCCTAGAGTCCAAAATTAGCCCTCAGTTAAAGTGTTTTGCCATCAGAAACTAAGGCCTGACACATTTGATTTTGAACTTCTCGGATCGACCGACCCAACAGATTTTCTGCCTACGAGACCAAGAATATAGAAAAAGAGGCGATTTTAAATTAGGCAAATATGAGATCACAGCTTTTTTCATCCTTCCAACTGACCACAGAAAGAGTGCCTCGAGAAGATCCGAGAAGCAAAAAATCGATTATGTCTGGCTTAAGGGATGTTTGCTGCACTGCAAAGAATGGTTTCCTCCCCCCCCCAAAAAAAAATCTCAATATGCTGCTCTATTTCTCTCCCATGTCATCAATGAACCCTTGTGAGTGGTGTGAACTGGCCTTGAGGGCTGCAATTACCATATGTCAATGAATCGCATCCGTCACATTTGATTTCAATTAACTATTGGTAATGTAGGCCTGCCACATTTGTACAAAGAGGTAAAGAGCTGTAAAGAAATCTAATTTCATTTCAAACAGAAAATATAAAAGAATAACAAAAAATATATACTTTTTCTTTGCTGTAAAGAAGTTGCTCTACAAATGCCTTTCTGGGAAGGCACTATATATAGCGACAATGGCTTTTCAGGTCATCTTTGGAAGTGCCAGACCAGAACGTTAAAGGATGGCTGCACATAGCATGTTTACCTTGAAAAATAACACTATGTTGACCAATGGAGGTGTTCATGTCTTTCAATAAAAATATGCTTTAGTCAAAAAAATTTAATGCAAGTGAAACTTCAGTGCAAATCAGTCAATAATTGTATCAAGAATTTGTCGGATTTTTGAAAGGATTGTGATTATCAGACAGTAACATAAACACTAACTTCCTTTTTTCAGCAGAATGAAGCGGAGCATGGCATATGGCAATTCTGGGAAGGAGCTATACTTGGCACTGCATACCTGAAGGAACAGCCTGTTGTGCAGACCTGTATTAGTCCGAGTGATTGACTGTCAGGGGCGGACTGGCCCCGCAGTGGGCCCCTAGGCAAGATCATTGACGGGCCCCTATAATCTCAATAGCGGAATTTTCAGAACATACTTTGCTCTTACCCGCACGTTATGATATGAAATTATGAATATATATAGTATATACGTGTAGTATGAAATTAAGCAAAAACTTAATTATGATAACGGAGTGGGCCCTCGCTTTTGTGATATCACTGACTTGTAAATTATCATCATGCAAAAATATTTTAAAGTCAAAAGTCAGAGACCACATTCCTCCCTCATACAGTTAATTGAGGGGCAGGGAAAAGGCGATTCAGAAGGGGGGCCAAGGGGACCCATACAAGGAGGACCTCCGAAAGTCCAGGCATAATCTCAGGGCCCCTCCAGGGCCCTCCTAGAGGACCATATCCAAAACTGAGATAGGGGCCCCAAACTTCATTATTTATTATGCTTGTCAAGTTTTAATTGAAGATTTTTTGATATTTCTGTTAGGCTCAGAATTTGATTTTTACCTCTTTTACAGCATTTTTGATAATTTAGATTTTTTAAAGTTGCTGGTGGGCCCCCCTGATGTGTTGGGCCCCAGGGCACTGCCCTCTGGCCCATAGGGCCAGTCTGCCCCTGCCGACTGTCAATGTTACGCCCGTTTGGAAAAGAAAATAACATGGTCCGCATTTTACTTTCTCTAGAATACTGAAAATCTTATTGACTAATTATTTTAGCCAAAATTACAAAGTAGTCATTTGACAAATTTACATGTTCAGTTGACAAATAGAGCTAGAAATTAAATTAGCCAATTGTCTAATTTTGAGGGTTTGACAAACTTGATTAGTCAAAAAGCTTTTCAGTAAAAAGAGAAAAGGGACATGGTCACACCAGCTCAGTATTTCGTCAACAGAGCTTCAGTAAGTTGAGTTGACGGAGCTGAAGCACCGACACAGTCCACTCACCATATTATTTTACTTTCCCTGTGCTGAAGACTGATTGCGATCACTTGCCTGTCTCGGAAGGAGTAGCTAATGACAATCACATTTTATTTATTTTGTACATAACCATGGATCTTTTACCTTTTTAAAGCCAGGATCTACTGGCACTGTTAGGGGGCGACCATTTGTTTTCCAGGGGGGCTTGCAGTTTTCCTTGGCGGGTAATTATTTATTTTGAGTGTGCTAAGCCACCGAATATTCATTCTAAAATCAAGCATCTCCTTGTTGAGAAATACCCCTTCCAGAAATTATTTATTTCGAGACTGGCCAAAAAGAATTTATTTATTTCACCAAAACTGAGCAAGAAATTATTTATTTAAAAAAAAATCCAAGCCCTCCCCCTTGATATCAAGTGGTTGCCCCCTTACGGCCTGCTGGCAATAATGCAGTGAATAAGCAGTCGATTTATGGTTGGTTTTGCAATAATTAACATTTTAAAAATATGTTTAAAAGAGCACTTCCATGCAAAAGTTTGTTCGCCACATGACCCTGAAAAAATTAAGTTTCATCAGAACATGAAAATAAATAAAAGGCTTATGTCCACCGATGGCTAGGGTACCTTAATGTCAAAATTGCAATACAAAAGTTTACAGCTCCGTTGCACATGAAAAAAGAGTTTGTCATTGCTTGGTGTGGAAAAAATCCATAGCCCCCCGTGCCCCAACTGTCATCTGGTCGGCCCCTGGTGATAAAAACTTCAAATTGTTGGAATGTTTTTCCAGTTGCTTGTCGTTTGAGCTCTCTTCTGAGCAGGTGAAGTGTGACATGAACATTCAAGTGCAGCCGACCACTTCGGACTAACACTCTTAGCCACATATGATTTAGTGTCAGTCTGACACAAGCGGTTTGCCCAACCTGAGAAAAGTTGTGACTTCAAGAAAATGTCGCTCAAAAGAAAAGAGAATCGGGAGGTGCTCGCGTCGGGAGTAGTTGGGCGCAATCGCGCTACGGTGTCGCAGTGACGAAGATGAGCAGGTAGGTCTCTTTTGATTTTAATTCATGTTTCAGCTGATTTTAATTTAATGCCATAATAATGGGAAGTATAGTCATGTTATACTTCAATGGCTTTGTGCAGCCTCTGAATATTGTTGTACTTATTTTATGACCCGCAACATGTTTCAGTTGATTTTAATTTAATTAATTGGAAGTATGGGGCAAAACCCAGTATAGTAGCAATTATTAGATATTCCAGTGCCTTTTTTATGATCTGCAACTCCACTAGACCGGAACAGTGTAACTTTTATGTCCAATGGCACGAGTATATTTGCATCAATCTATTTAGTTAAAGCAAAAGAAAATATTTGCACATGCCCATTCAGGAATTTATCGTTTTTGTTTAAACCCTTTTAAATTCTGGTTGAATCTGGCCAGCAATTCTATCTACCTGACTTATAGCAAGTAGTTGCCATCTTGTCGATCAACCCTTGTGAGCGGTGTGAAGTGGCCGCCAGGGGAGGATCCAGCAAATTCCGGTGGGGGAGTCTATTGGGCTTTAGTGTCGCGGAACGCATAATTCGCGACTTTACGCCACTGCGCGCGGATAAAATTAACATGTAAAAAGGGGATGCATCCTGCGTCCGTCCCTGCTGGCCTTAGAAGGCCACACTTGCCAAATGTCAATCTATCAAATCTGGTGCATTTGATTTGGATTGGTTTATTTTAGCGTCATCAGCTACATATTAGTCCTACAATTGTGGAGGTAAGTAAAGAAAAAGACAGGAAGATGTTGTTTTATTTATGAAGGTGCAGCGTATTGTACTGCAACTCACTACACTGTGCGGTGATGGACCACACTTCACATTAGTGCACACTGTCTTTGATGCTAAATTGTGTGATCTTTACTAAGGCAGCAGTAAGATTGCATTGCCACGAAAACTGCATGTTTGTTGAACTTTGCCAAGAATAATATTCTGGATCAACTGTAATAAAACTTTTTCATGTTTAGTGTGCAGGCTCTTACTCCACTTTAAGTTATTAATTTTTGGATATTTTTCCAAGTACAAAAAATCTATTCAAGTGAAGCAAAAGTATGATTACTATATGTTAGCAATTTACATTCGGGTTGTGTGTTTGCTTCCCCAAAATTATAGCTTGGTTACACCAAGGAAGTCTAGGATATGTAAAACTGCTAAAATCACTGATTGACGGCTCAGATCCATGAACGAATACAGAAAGGATTGACTTCCTTTGTGACATCACTGACATGTTACGAAAAATGTACACATTTTAGTTCATTAAAACCAAGTGACACTTTTTAATGCGAAATAATGCAAAGTAAATATATCTATTTTCTTCAGCCTCTTAAATAAGCAAAAACATTACTTTGAATTTTATTTTGCTCTCTTAGGGGAGGGAAATTCATCCTCTATGAAGTTGTATGTATGTAAAAGGTAGGAACCCAGTAGGAACCTGCATGTCAAGGTGATCCAACATTGTATGCAAAAAATCATATCTCCCAAAACCCATAATTTTGAAAGTAAAAATTCATGAGCACATTAGCAAAACAGTCAGAGTGCAAGATTCACATTCTTGAAATTTAGAAGCAAGTTTTTACCTTCAGCGAACTTGTTCGCAGAAGGTATTGTTATCACTAGGGCAAAATGTTGTCCGTCCGCCGGGCGGGCGGCGGGCGGATAGATTGTTTCCGGGCCAGCACTCGGCCCCTATTCAATATACGTGTATGAAATTTGGTACACATATAGCCTGTATGGTCTAGTTGTGCCTTTTGATGGTCTGATGGATAGATATACTATACTTTTTGAAATAATTTAAAAAACATAAAAATTATTTTTGTTCGTTTCCGGGCCAAGGCTCAGTCACTATTGCTTGTGCATGGATGAAATTTGGTACAGATGTGGCCTATATGGTCTAGTTGTGCCTTTTGATGGTCTCATTGATAGATATTCTATATGTTTTGAACAAATTACAAAAAATATAAAAATACTTTTTTTTTGTTTTCGGGCTGAGACTCGGTTACTATTGCACGTACATGGATAAAGTTTGGTACACATATGCCTTATATGGTCTAGTAGTGCCTTTTGACAGGTCTGATGCAAAATGTTATATACTTTTTGAAATATTGAAAACCTAAAAGATTATTTTTTGTTTCTGGCCCAGGACTCAGTCACAATTGCATGTACAATTGCACATGGATTAAGTTTGGTACACATATGGCTTACATGGTCTAGGTTTGCCTTTTCATGGTCATACTGATAGATAGTCTATACTTTTTGTGTAATTTTGAGAAAAAATATTTAAAATACTTCTTTTTCGCATCGGAGCCAAAACTTGCCCACTATTGCATATACAGCAACGAAATGTTCCACACATATCACCTATACAATGTAGCAGAGCCGTTTGATGTGTAAAAAATTGAGAAAACTAAAGCAGCATTATATTTTTTTGGTTTCCAACTGACAGCTCATAACCTATACTTTGTATATGCATGAAACTGTACCATATGCATAATTTAGCCTAATAAGGCCTTTTTTATTGTTTTTACAAACTCTGGCAAGCAAATAGGTAGATGGCAGGGCAGCGGGCAAATAGAAGGCCATGACTTGACCACTATTGCTCACCAATGTGTAATTTGGTAAACACATCAATTTTATCTTCTGAATGTGTTATTCGCTGAAGGTATGCTGCTGCGCAGCCTAGCTATGTTTTCGACATCTTACAGCATATCAATTTACCTAATAAACATACAATAAAAAGGAAAAATTGCATGCATGCATCAAACTCCCAGTACTTCTATTAAACAATTTAATGAACATAAAACAGTATATTTGGGCAATGTATTTGTACACTGGGTGCCAGTACCTTGGTATGTATGGGTGTGCAATCATGGTGCCATAAAATGCTTGACGGCTTATGGGAATTTAGCTGTTGGTCTGGACGAGTACACTCTCATGACAGAACTGCACTTCGTGACTCATGATAGCTGTTGAAGTGTCATCTTCTCTAAATTCAACATGGGAAACATAGAGGCTGTTTGATTAGTCATGATCAAGAGAAGGCCATTTGACTTCTCATAACGGACTTAGAGTGAAAATCAGATGAATAATCCTTTCGTTTGGCTGTCACCAACAAGCGGGATAAAAGAAAAAACAACCTTCAAATTAACATTGAAAGTATTGGGTATGATCATGACAAATCATTAGTATGATGACACACGAAGTTCCATTGTCACAGTGCAACAGTCCACTCTTTTTCTATATCAAAGTGACAGACTGTAGGGGACCAATTAAATGATACCAAAGGTGGGGAGGGGTGCATAGATTATACACCCACAGGGATTTTTTTATGCTTGAAGCAGCTTATGAAGCTAAATAAACAATTTTTCATGTGTGAAGGGGTGCAAACATTTTTATCGCAATTTTAACATATAAAATGGAACTCTACAGCTAGAAATTGAAACAAATCTTTTTTCATTTTCATATGCATGCTGATCAGGGTTGGGCACGATAACACCCCAATGTACCTGAGTACGAGTACTTGCCAAAGTCATAAGTGCAAGTACGAGTGCAAGTACAAGTACAGCATTTAATGAATGTACTCGGGTACGAATAGGCTATGAGTACTTTCAAATGTCCTCAAGTACGAGTACTATCAGTTACACCCTGCTCGTTTCGAGGGTACGGGAATATACACCACGAAGGACTCCATACACCACGAAGCCGAAGGCTGAGTGGTGTATGGAGGCCTGAGTGGTGTATATTCCCGTACCCTCGAAAAACGAGCAGGGTGTAACGGTTTTATCCTCATAGTTAGGTCCACTGTGTAATTTCGTTGGAATTTTGTGGAGAAATTGAAAACTATACATTTTTGGAAAGCTTAGAGTTTAACCAATCAGAAAAACAATGTTTCCATTTTCCCTGATAAATTCATGGCGGCCATCTTGGATTCTACAAAATGGCTGCCGTGATAGGGGTTTTCTGTCAATAACTCACCTTCTAATTAACATAGAGGTACAATTTAAAGTGCTATACCACCATTTTCTGGGCCAAGGAATCCAATGGTATCAAAATGAATAATCTAGATTCAAGCAGTAACTCATTATGACCAAACCCGTCCTTTTTATTAACCATTTTACAAAAAATAATTAAATGTGATTCAACCACTAAGTTTTGTTAAATTATGCTCCCCATGGTAGAAATGGATTTAATCTTTTAGACAACTAAGAAGTCTTTACATATCATCAGCATCACTGTCACCATCTTACACCAAGAGCTAACCAGCTTAAGGATGGCCTGTGGGGCTGGAAGAGTACAGATCTGTCATGTTCGATTTAAGATTTTCTGTTATAGCCATTCTGCAGAGGATCCAACGGAGGATCCTGCAGAGCAATACTGGCTTGAATAAGGCTCTCAGAACATTCAGTCGCAGTGCTCCAAGAGTGGGTGGTAGCTTGTCACTTTCAGCCATATGCTTGCAGAAGAGATGCCAGTTCCCATGTAGTCTTGATATATATTCATTTGGGGAAGTTTGTTTGTTTCTTTGTGTTTTACACTTCTGCAGCACCTAAGTGGGCTATATCGAGACAGGCGATCGCCATATCCCATATGATTATGAGATGAGAAGACTGTGAGTCTGGCACATACCCTATTAATTCAGGGACGTTCATGGTCTTTCAGTTGCCCCAGCATAGAATACTGGATACAACCCACCTCCATTTAATGTCCCATGGGCTCGGACTAAAGTGAGTTCCCGGGGTGAGAGTTGAACCCGCGCCCTCAAAGCCGGTTGACAAGCGCACTTACCAATAAGGCCACGGGGCAACTCATTTGGGGAAGTAAGCAACACAGACAAACCCAGTGTGGCTAGCACAGATTCGGTTACTTCTGCATTCTGTTGGAGCGTGTTAAGTGCACTGAAGACATCTGCATCTTCATGTACACTTGCAGCGCGGTAACTTTGCTTCAGCCTTTGCCTTTTCTGGTCCCATGGTTCTCCATACTAGCTCTATCCTTACATCTTCACAGACCATGGAAATTGATGTCTACTGCAGCAAAAGGTGATAGTTTGCTGGTACTAGCACAAGGATGTCTGTATTGGCACAAGAAGACCATCTGTAATTTCTCTCAGATCCTACAACTGCCTGGTTGATCCAGAGTGTCCGCTTCCTCATGGCCGTTTAAATGGAAAAGCAAATATGTGTTGCTCCTGGTACGTCCTGCGGAAGAGGTGATGACCAGTTTTTGGGATGCATCATTGAACTCCAGAATTTTAGCAACAAGGACGTTTGTTAGGTCTGCCTTTGTCTTCTCATGTGAAAGGAACCTGCTCATTGGGATATGTTGGATATTTGTATCATCCCGGACCTGATACTGGATTGGCTGTCTTCCTTTCCTTCTATATTCTTTGGTGGCACTTTTCCGAGACTCATCCCTACATGGTGTCAAACACGAGTATAATCTCATCAAAGTCCTGTGTGAGGCACATCAACCTGTTGTTGAAGCATTCATATAGATTTTTGATTGTTACTATAGTTGCTGGTTTCCTTGCAACTTGGAGCATCTGGTGTATTATATACATTTTATCTACCGGCTCTTGCTCTTCCTGTGGAGTTTCTGCTGCGGACAACTTGCTAAGGTGGTGAGTCAACTTTGATTTGTCCATATTAGACTGTGCCTCTTGGAGCAAAAAGGGCTCCTGGTGTGAGAGTGAATTCATGGTTCCCAGTGGGGTCTTTCTGTTGATGTCTCTGCTGGATCTGGCTAGTACCATTAGTCTGCCATACAAGTCAATTGTTAAAGAGAACTGATAACTCAGTTGTTGCATAGATGATTATTCAATCATTCATCACAACTAACTTAGAGCATCTGAAACTCATATAGTGACAAGCCTCTCTCTTGTCGAAGCAGAAAAGTGGACTACAGCTTGAGAAATTCAAGTCAATTGGGAACAAGTTTAATTGAATCTGCACCTACAACTAATCAGGTCCACGTCTCGCGTAACTGTTGGAATTCGGCTGCAGTGCATGTGAGTGCAGACTTCATATAGCACCACTGAGTTCTGAGGAAATGTAGCTCGGTTCCTCAGAGTCACAAATGAACAGGCTGCTATAGTCTGACAATGACCATGTCAATTAACATGTTGAATCAATTGTATAAGGTTCAACAACGCTGAGAGTTCATAGCTCTATGATCGTACATATTGCACAATAATTCTTAATAAATTGAGCTGCATTTGTATTAGTTGGCAAGTTGGGGAAAATGATGTTATGTTTCCTAAAAGCATATAAAAAAATTCTGCCTCAAATGCGAATGGTATTTACTGTAATTAAAAAAATCATGCTTTTTTTGCCTTCTGGAGCTGCAAAATTTACTCAGCATTGTCAGCTTGATCATGTTAAATCATAACTAATAAGTTGAACGGAAAACAGCTGGGCCCCATCTCTGTTTGAGACAAGGTTTACAATTAAACCCAGTCTTAACCTAATTTCACACTGTACTTGTACTATACTGTTTCGTTACTGAAATTGGGTGCTAATAAATGCAGCAAGACAAGTTCTAATACTCTTAGTAGCGTAGGTAGGCATTATTCAAAACTTAAATTCCTGTTAATCTGGTAAAGTTTTATGTCGTAGTACTTTTTAACTATAGTAAGGTAATGATTTTCAGCAATGCACAATTTTTCAATAGTACAAATGGCTCAATATTTTGGTATCAAGTCAACTAGTAACCATGTCAACTGGTAACCAAACCAACTGGTAACCAATGATATGCCTGAATGCCCGAAATAGTAAAGATGGCTACCCACGCCAGTAAAAGCATGCAACAACCATAATATATCTATTATGATCATCAGTTATAAATGTTGCATATACAGATTTTAAAACAATGTTTTTGGTGGACTCCTGCTCTCTCTCCCATCTCATCAATCAACCCTCATGAGCGCCCAGAACTGGGCTTAGATGGCTGCACTTACCATATCTATCTATCTATGTATCTATAGTTTTTTGTTTCTTGCCTAATTGACATAACTAGCATAACGACCTGAAAACATCCATGTGAAGGAAGGGGGGGGAAATAAAGGATGTTTTGTAATGGCCTATAGTTAGATTGTGGGAAGCATCACCGGAATTTCTGTGACTGTAATTTGCACATGAAACATGGCTAAGGACTTTGTAGGAGTAGCGTAAGGGGTCCGTTAATTAATAGTATGATACCTGACTATTGTTATTAACATGGTTCTGATTTTGGCATCTTGTGGATCATAATTTTTATAGCTTATTCTTGTTGGCTGATAGCTTTTGTTGGTCAGGCTTTATTGGACCTGTATCTTTGGTAAATTCAGCTGATTATGGCAGTACGAAGCAGATTATGCATAATAATATAATGATGCTGCATACGGTATGCAGTATTTTACCCATTTCCAGGTCATTTATGTCCCAATTACGAACATGAAGTGACAATATCGGGGAAAATACAGAAAAACAAGTGAAAGTATTGAATTTGGAGGTATGATATGAAAATTACAGAAAGGGTATGGAGTTTAGAAAGAAGATAAGAACTTTAATATATATAAACTGAAATGTTTCTAATTCTTTTTTAAAAGCACAGCCCGTAAGTCGCCAAAGAATAAAGGTTAAAAGAAATGAGGATATGTAATCTAGAGAGAAATTATGACTTTAAATTAAAGAGGAGACATTCAAGTCAAGAGAAAGCCTGTTGGAAGTGTCAGTGTGAAAGAAAAGGTCAGTGACTCTGGAAGACTAAATATTTGTTTAGATTAGATTTCGCACTAAAAATTTGTATTGAAGAGAAGTTTGCCAGTAATTTTTTTGGTTCAAATAACCTCATTTCTTTTAACCTTTATTCTTTGGCGACTTACGGGCTGTGCTTTTCATTCTAAAAAAGAATTAGAAACATTGCTCGAATAGCTGATATAATTTGAGAAACTCAAATTGCATATTGTGCATTGACAAAACTAAAACATTTAGCTCTACCTTGCTAAGGTTGTCTTTGAACAAAAGTTATTTTCATGCAGCAAGATTCCGATGACTGGGCAAATTAATTTATGGTTGCCATCTTAGAAAATGGCTTCCAGAGCTAAAGATTTTAATAGAAAAATTACAAAACATCCTTTAATGAAATTATTTATATTTTGCGTCGTATTCTAGAAATCCTTCGCAGCAATTTTGGGCACCAAAACAGGGCAGTTGAAAAAAAGGGTATAATCCATAAATTAAAGTAAATTTATTTTATCAAGAGGCTTTTCTCAGCAATTGCTATTAATATATGATTTATCATCCTAAATATATATCTTTCTCTTTTGAAAAATGCTTGACAAATTTTACTAAATCAAAATACTTCATTGCAATTTAAGTAAATTGTGACATCAGAGAAGTCAGAAATATGGTGGCATTTCTTGTTCTGTTTAGCTGTTTTTACTGCTGTTGCTTAAAAACACATTGTATTGTAATGTTCACAATATATAGTGGCTAGTTGATAACCTATTACCATTTATCATTTATAAAAGTTATCTTTGACCCAAAAAACATGTGTATACAACTAAATATCATTTGCCGGCAGCTCCTGGTTGGGAAGGACGGAGATAATCAGGCAAATCAGGTCGCCATTTTGATAAAAATGGGGTTAAAGGCATTTTGAATTCACTAAAGTGTCATGAAACCTATTCTAATGAATTCCTCGTGATGGAAAACATATATTTTGATCCAAAGATCGCCATTCTAGCCCTATTAGGACCAATGATATAGGCAAAAATTGGTTTTGGCGGCCATCTTGGAAAATATCCAAGATGGCCGCCATATTGGACTTGGAAAAAATGGAAACATTGTTTTTCTGATTGATTAAACTCTAAGCTTTCCAAAAATGTATAGTTTTCAATTTCTCCACGAAATTCCAACGAAAGTTTAAATCTAAACGTAGTGGACCTGACTATCAGGCTTCTTGTTTTATTGATGCCCATAGATAATCTTGTAAACTCAGTCTGAAATGTCTTTCAGTAACAAAGCAACAGCATTGTGACCTCATCACCAGAGCTGTCACCTTGATGATGTCACAATGGCTCAAACAATGGCATTGTGACGTCATGACTATTGTTGCTACAAGGATGACGTCATAACAATCCTATGGTTGTAATTGTGACATCATTGTTTATCTCATACACCCTGTCTGGTGACGACAGACAGGGTGTACGGTGTCATACACCGCGGCTCTCAGCCAATCAGAATCAAGGATTCACACTGGACTGAGGATAATATCAGTTACACCCTGCTTGTTTGGAGGGTACGGGAATATACACCGTGAGGGACTCCATACACCAAGAAGCCGAAGGCTAAGTAGTGTATATGGAGGCCTGAATGGTGTATATTCCCGTACCCTCCAAAAACAAGCAGGGTGTAACGGTTTTATCCTCAGTCATCTCTCTTTTATGCTACATCGTTCCCAAGCAATTTTATTCTGGTCAGTGTTGATAAAATCGCGAGCAGACCCTTCATCCGTAATGGTGCACTGCTAGCATGGGATTGAATCCCAGAAACAGGAATGCCTGCCAATTGTTTAGCCAAAAGGTTAAGCCACCCGCTGCAACTTGAATTTTGTAAATCGGATGATTATTGAGTGCACAAGAAGATAAATCGTGTAATGCAGTACTCAGGCCTACCTATAGTCGCTGACCAGATCAAGATGCTTCACATCACGTGACGTCACCAACTGAAGTGATGTCACAAGGCCCTAGCAACCATTATGACATCATTGTTTTTCCTGTACACCCTGTCTGATGAGCACAGAAGGGGTGTACGGTCTCATACACCTCAGCTCTCAACCAATCAGAATCCAGGATTAACACTGGACTGAGGATAAAAGTACATCTCACCTTTCTTATTTCAAAACGTACAAAACAAACCAACTTTTCTATGTAATAAATTAAAATTTATATAATTCAAATAAATACAAGCAAACAGAACATGTTCCCAAAATTGGAGTGTATAATGGAATAATATTCAGCACAAATTGCTGAACACACTTTTTTTGCAAAAAGTTCATTGTTCCCTAACTGACCCTACAGTGCCAACATTTAGTCAGGTCCACTACGTTTAGATTTAAACTTTCGTTGGAATTTCGTGGAGAAATTGAAAACTATACATTTTTGGAAAGCTTAGAGTTTAATCAATCAGAAAAACAATGTTTCCATTTTTTCCAAGTCCAATATGGCGGCCATCTTGGATATTTTCCAAGATGGCCGCCAAAACCAATTTTTGCCTATATCATTGGTCCTAATAGGGCTAGAATGGCGATCTTTGGATCAAAATATATGTTTTCCATCACGAGGAATTCATTAGAATAGGTTTCATGACACTTTAGTGAATTCAAAATGCCTTTAACCCCATTTTTATCAAAATGGCGACCTGATTTGCCTGATTATCCCCGTCCTTCCCAACCAGGAGCTGCCGGCAAATGATATTTAGTTGTATACACATGTTTTTTGGGTCAAAGATAACTTTTATAAATGATAAATGGTAATAGGTTATCAACTAGCCACTATATATTGTGAACATTACAATACAATGTGTTTTTAAGCAACAGCAGTAAAAACAGCTAAACAGAACAAGAAATGCCACCATATTTCTGACTTCTCTGATGTCACAATTTACTTAAATTGCAATGAAGTATTTTGATTTAGTAAAATTTGTCAAGCATTTTTCAAAAGAGAAAGATATATATTTAGGATGATAAATCATATATTAATAGCAATTGCTGAGAAAAGCCTCTTGATAAAATAAATTTACTTTAATTTATGGATTATACCCTTTTTTTCAACTGCCCTGTTTTGGTGCCCAAAATTGCTGCGAAGGATTTCTAGAATACGACGCAAAATATAAATAATTTCATTAAAGGATGTTTTGTAATTTTTCTATTAAAATCTTTAGCTCTGGAAGCCATTTTCTAAGATGGCAACCATAAATTAATTTGCCCAGTCATCGGAATCTTGCTGCATGAAAATAACTTTTGTTCAAAGACAACCTTAGCAAGGTAGAGCTAAATGTTTTAGTTTTGTCAATGCACAATATGCAATTTGAGTTTCTCAAATTATATCAGCTATTCGAGCAATGTTTCTAATTCTTTTTTAGTATGAAAAGCACAGCCCGTAAGTCGCCAAAGAATAAAGGTTAAAAGAAATGAGGTTATTTGAACCAAAAAAATTACTGGCAAACTTCTCTTCAATACAAATTTTTAGTGCGAAATCTAATCTAAACAAATATTTAGTCTTCCAGAGTCACTGACCTTTTCTTTCACACTGACACTTCCAACAGGCCTTCTCTTGACTTGAATGTCTCCTCTTTAATTTAAAGTCATAATTTCTCTCTAGATTACATATCCTCATTTCTTTTAACCTTTATTCTTTGGCGACTTACGGGCTGTGCTTTTAAAAAAGAATTAGAAACATTTCAGTTTATATATATTAAAGTTCTTATCTTCTTTCTAAACTCCATACCCTTTCTGTAATTTTCATATCATACCTCCAAATTCAATACTTTCACTTGTTTTTCTGTATTTTCCCCGATATTGTCACTTCATGTTCGTAATTGGGACATAAATGACCTGGAAATGGGTAAAATACTGCATACCGTATGCAGCATCATTATATTATTATGCATAATCTGCTTCGTACTGCCATAATCAGCTGAATTTACCAAAGATACAGGTCCAATAAAGCCTGACCAACAAAAGCTATCAGCCAACAAGAATAAGCTATAAAAATAATGATCCACAAGATGCCAAAATCAGAACCATGTTAATAACAATAGTCAGGTATCATACTATTAATTAACGGACCCCTTACGCTACTCCTACAAAGTCCTTAGCCATGTTTCATGTGCAAATTACAGTCACAGAAATTCCGGTGATGCTTCCCACAATCTAACTATAGGCCATTACAAAACATCCTTTATTTACCCCCCCCCTTCCTTCACATGGATGTTTTCAGGTCGTTATGCTAGTTATGTCAATTAGGCAAGAAACAAAAAACTATAGATACATAGATAGATAGATATGGTAAGTGCAGCCATCTAAGCCCAGTTCTGGGCGCTCATGAGGGTTGATTGATGAGATGGGAGAGAGAGCAGGAGTCCACCAAAAACATTGTTTTAAAATCTGTATATGCAACATTTATAACTGATGATCATAATAGATATATTATGGTTGTTGCATGCTTTTACTGGCGTGGGTAGCCATCTTTACTATTTCGGGCATTCAGGCATATCATTGGTTACCAGTTGGTTTGGTTACCAGTTGACATGGTTACTAGTTGACTTGATACCAAAATATTGAGCCATTTGTATTATTGAAAAATTGTGCATTGCTGAAAAATCATTACCTTACTATAGTTAAAAAGTACTACGACATAAAACTTTACCAGATTAACAGGAATTTAAGTTTTGAATAATGCCTACCTACGCTACTAAGAGTATTAGAACTTGTCTTGCTGCATTTATTAGCACCCAATTTCAGTAACGAAACAGTATAGTACAAGTACAGTGTGAAATTAGGTTAAGACTGGGTTTAATTGTAAACCTTGTCTCAAACAGAGATGGGGCCCAGCTGTTTTCCGTTCAACTTATTAGTTATGATTTAACATGATCAAGCTGACAATGCTGAGTAAATTTTGCAGCTCCAGAAGGCAAAAAAAGCATGATTTTTTTAATTACAGTAAATACCATTCGCATTTGAGGCAGAATTTTTTTATATGCTTTTAGGAAACATAACATCATTTTCCCCAACTTGCCAACTAATACAAATGCAGCTCAATTTAATAAGAATTATTGTGCAATATGTACGATCATAGAGCTATGAACTCTCAGCGTTGTTGAACCTTATACAATTGATTCAACATGTTAATTGACATGGTCATTGTCAGACTATAGCAGCCTGTTCATTTGTGACTCTGAGGAACCGAGCTACAACATTTCCTCAGAACTCAGTGGTGCTATATGAAGTCTGCACTCACATGCACTGCAGCCGAATTCCAACAGTTACGCGAGACGTGGACCTGATTAGTTGTAGGTGCAGATTCAATTAAACTTGTTCCCAATTGACTTGAATTTCTCAAGCTGTAGTCCACTTTTCTGCTTCGACAAGAGAGAGGCTTGTCACTATGAGTTTCAGATGCTCTAAGTTAGTTGTGATGAATGATTGAATAATCATCTATGCAACAACTGAGTTATCAGTTCTCTTTAACAATTGACTTGTATGGCAGACTAATGGTACTAGCCAGATCCAGCAGAGACATCAACAGAAAGACCCCACTGGGAACCATGAATTCACTCTCACACCAGGAGCCCTTTTTGCTCCAAGAGGCACAGTCCAATATGGACAAATCAAAGTTGACTCACCACCTTAGCAAGTTGTCCGCAGCAGAAACTCCACAGGAAGAGCAAGAGCCGGTAGATAAAATGTATATAATACACCAGATGCTCCAAGTTGCAAGGAAACCAGCAACTATAGTAACAATCAAAAATCTATATGAATGCTTCAACAACAGGTTGATGTGCCTCACACAGGACTTTGATGAGATTATACTCGTGTTTGACACCAAGTAGGGATGAGTCTCGGAAAAGTGCCATCAAAGAATATAGAAGGAAAGGAAGACAGCCAATCCAGTATCAGGTCCGGGATGATACAAATATCCAACATATCCCAATGAGCAGGTTCCTTTCACATGAGAAGACAAAGGTAACAAACGTCCTTGTTGCTAAAATTCTGGAGTTCAATGATGCATCCCAAAAACTGGTCATCACCTCTTCCGCAGGACGTACCAGGAGCAACACATATTTGCTTTTCCATTTAAACGGCCATGAGGAAGCGGACACTCTGGATCAACCAGGCAGTTGTAGGATCTGAGAGAAATTACAGATGGTCTTCTTGTGCCAATACAGACATCCTTGTGCTAGTACCAGCAAACTATCACCTTTTGCTGCAGTAGACATCAATTTCCATGGTCTGTGAAGATGTAAGGATAGAGCTAGTATGGAGAACCATGGGACCAGAAAAGGCAAAGGCTGAAGCAAAGTTACCGCGCTGCAAGTGTACATGAAGATGCAGATGTCTTCAGTGCACTTAACACGCTCCAACAGAATGCAGAAGTAACCGAATCTGTGCTAGCCACACTGGGTTTGTCTGTGTTGCTTACTTCCCCAAATGAGTTGCCCCGTGGCCTTATTGGTAAGTGCGCTTGTCAACCGGCTTTGAGGGCGCGGGTTCAACTCTCACCCCGGGAACTCACTTTAGTCCGAGCCCATGGGACATTAAATGGAGGTGGGTTGTATCCAGTATTCTATGCTGGGGCAACTGAAAGACCATGAACGTCCCTGAATTAATAGGGTATGTGCCAGACTCACAGTCTTCTCATCTCATAATCATATGGGATATGGCGATCGCCTGTCTCGATATAGCCCACTTAGGTGCTGCAGAAGTGTAAAACACAAAGAAACAAACAAACTTCCCCAAATGAATATATATCAAGACTACATGGGAACTGGCATCTCTTCTGCAAGCATATGGCTGAAAGTGACAAGCTACCACCCACTCTTGGAGCACTGCGACTGAATGTTCTGAGAGCCTTATTCAAGCCAGTATTGCTCTGCAGGATCCTCCGTTGGATCCTCTGCAGAATGGCTATAACAGAAAATCTTAAATCGAACATGACAGATCTGTACTCTTCCAGCCCCACAGGCCATCCTTAAGCTGGTTAGCTCTTGGTGTAAGATGGTGACAGTGATGCTGATGATATGTAAAGACTTCTTAGTTGTCTAAAAGATTAAATCCATTTCTACCATGGGGAGCATAATTTAACAAAACTTAGTGGTTGAATCACATTTAATTATTTTTTGTAAAATGGTTAATAAAAAGGACGGGTTTGGTCATAATGAGTTACTGCTTGAATCTAGATTATTCATTTTGATACCATTGGATTCCTTGGCCCAGAAAATGGTGGTATAGCACTTTAAATTGTACCTCTATGTTAATTAGAAGGTGAGTTATTGACAGAAAACCCCTATCACGGCAGCCATTTTGTAGAATCCAAGATGGCCGCCATGAATTTATCAGGGAAAATGGAAACATTGTTTTTCTGATTGGTTAAACTCTAAGCTTTCCAAAAATGTATAGTTTTCAATTTCTCCACAAAATTCCAACGAAATTACACAGTGGACCTAACTAATTGCCAAACATCAGGTACTGCTTTGGATTTTGACTGGAATGACAAGCTTTCAACAAATATTTTTTCAGTAAGTAATTTGTGAATGGGAATTGTTGGATGCAAGTTGTTACAGACTCTTAAAAAAAGGTTTTTGTAAAGCAGACAAAACAAACATTATAGCAGTTGAAACTGCCATGAAAATTGATGATTCTTATTAATCAAATGTGTTATTTGTTAAAGAAAATGTAAAAAAAATGGCATAGCTTTTTGACTTCTCGAAAAAGATTTCTACGAATGTCTGCTAACATTCACTTGGTCAGTTTAACTCAATATTTTGGATTTCTGGCTTGGATATCTTTATAATCTTTTTATAGTGCAGAATATTAGCCCTTTCACAAATGTTGTGAAATCAATTTGATTTACAAATCAAATTCCAAAAGACTACAAAAATGCATATTGGAATTTGGAAACATCAAAATTGGATTCTTGCTTCCTCAGGTCTAAAGGGAATATCCAAGGATTTGTGTCAAACCAATTGTATATTTTCTTGAAGGTCATTTCGACCCTATTTTGTTCCTGGATTATTGTAGAATTAGATGTAACAGGTCAAATTTAAAAGTATAAACAAGTTATACTTGATGCTGGGAAAAAGAACCTGAATTGCTTCCATTTAAGCATTGCAGGATCTACTGGGAAGTTTAAAACGCTTTGCTGATATCTAGAATAGCAATAAGTTACTTCGAGAACATCCTGGAGACTCTGGATTTTTTGAGGCGATGCATCAGCCCCTCGCTGATATTATACAGTGTACTTACTGACTCTATATGGAGCCATTCGCCTCTGCATAGTTGAGCGCAGGCCTCCCGACAGGAGGCCAGAGGCCAACTCTGGAAAATCCGGCTGTGTTGAATCATCACTAGTTCACGGGTTAGTGTCGTAGGGGAGACCGGGGCTAGTTGTCCCAGGGGCAAGTTGTCACAATGCTGATTACTCAGCTATGGATGGTAGCAGATGCATGACAATTAAATCAATTTTGATATTTTTTGACATCTGAAATTTTTCTGTGATGATTTCACAAAAAATGTGTAGTCTTTCATGCGCTATGTGAAGATTTCTAAAAATGACAGTTTAAACTCAATTTTTTCACCATTTTGAAATTTTTCATCGTCTTCCAATTTGAGACAATTTTTGGGAGATTAAGGCGTTGATTCATGATGGCATTAACCCATAGTCTCCGTGAACAATCTGTCTGTTGCTTTTTAAGTGGAACCAGAATATATTCTCTTTTGATTACCGAGATATCAGATTGACTTCATGATCATTACGAGGATGGGCCGGGGCTAGTTGTCAGAGGGGCAAGTTGTCACAATCCTTATAACTTGGCTGTAGGTGGCAGCAGTTATGTCGTTATTAGATAGATAGATAGATAGATATGGTAAGTGCAGCCCTCTAAGCCCAGTTCTGGGCGCTCACGAGGTTTGATTGATGAGATGAGAGAGAGAGCGGGAGTCCTCAACATGTTACACATTTACCCCATGTGAGGGATCTTTTACTTGCCCAGCATAGACACTGATACAAGGGGCCGCCAATTTAACGTCTCATCTGAACGACATCCAGCTGGGATTTTGCTCATAAAGGCCCACTGAAAATTTTAGGTTCCCCACCCGGGGTTCGAACCCATGCAGGCAAATACCTTCAGCGGAGCAGGCGGGAACCTTAACCACTACACCACCCAGCTGCTTTTTCATTTATTAAATAAATTTCAATATCTGTTTGTTTGTAAAGCTTATTGTATGATGTGGTTGCCAAAAAGTATAATCTGTCATGTGATATGTGGACTTCTAAAAATGACTTTTACAACAGAAATTTTACAATCATTTCATTGTCCTCTGATTCAGGACGCAATTTTCTGGTAGAAATAGGCCCTAATTTATGGTGGCATTCATCCAAGGTCTTTGCAAGATGTGTATTTTTGATTTTTAAAAGGATTCAAATTTATTGCAAGCTCAGATTACAGAAAATCTGTCAAGATGTGTTAGATTGGCTAATGAGTGTGACAACTTGCCCCGGGCTCGGGGCAAGTTGTCACATTTTCACAAAAATGACTGAGTTACAACATGACCTACAAGGAAACAAGAAGTAAAAAAAATTGTGACAACTAGCCCCGGTCTTCCCTACGTAAAATATGGACGGCCAAATTTGCGGAACAGCGGGCCGCGGGATTTCGCAATAAAATGCGGATGGACAGTTGCGGAAGGGATGCATCTTGCGGGATTGTCCGTAAATAAATGCAGACAGGCTGAAATATGTGGAAGAAGCTGAATTTTCTTCAAAAATCGCCTCTATTTTTTTTTTTAATGTTCTTGTTCATGTAGCACACTGTAACCAGATGAGTGGATTTGGCCCATTTGGGGTTTCTTAATTCTTGCTGCTGACTGAATGATTATCAAAAGACGAAGAAAAAATTTAGGCAAACTCTTTTTTAAAAACAGGTGCTTTAAGATAGAATATCTATCTATCTATCTATCTATCTATCTATCTATCTATCTATCTATCTATCTATCTGCCTATCTATCTATCTATCTATCTATCTATCTATCTATCTATCTATCTATCTATCTATCTATCTATCTCATGAATTCCATGAAAAAGAGGAAAATTTGAGGAATATCACCTTTCTTTGTAGAAAGTGGCCTAGCGAACACAATTTATAATATATTTACATGAAATAAAATTGTTTTTAATATTGATAAGTTTGGTCATTTTTTACTTTTATTCATTTGTAGACTTTAATGCTGGTTAGATTGTTATCTTTAAGATATTGATGGAAATTGTGTTTTTTGGGGTTGTAATTGCTGAAAAATGCTAGAAATTGAGAAAAATGGTCTTTTTTGGAGGTCTTCTTATAAATGAAACACTGTATCTGCACTAGGGATATTGAATCCATCAGATTTACAATTTTTCATGAAGTTCTGACAATTTTTCAGTTTTGATGCCCTACTACCAATTTAAACTCACAAAATTGTTGAATGTGACTCTATCACGTCATCCAGTCACATCCAGTCACTTTTTTTGAGGAGCCGTGACGAAAATATATTAGACACTTTGGGACTTTGTTATTATTATTAACAATAGAGAACAGTCTAAATATTTGTATTATCTAGGAGTTTACACTCTGGTTTACACTCTGCCAGCCAAGTTGGGCCAGCAATTGGAGGATAGAGCACGTCTTGCGAGAATTAGGGAAAAATAAAGGTGACTCCGTCACGCGAAATGTTGAGGCTAAGCAATCCAAAATATTACTTCAAGATAAATTGTGTAAATTAATATACATCATATGTAATGAGTTTAACACAGAGTTATATTCATTTTCCGTCTGAACTTGTTTTACTCTGCACTGGGTCCATAGATATTCACAATTTTGTGCTCTGGGGTGACTCTGTCACGATGGAATTGGTGATCTATCTATCTATCTATCTATCTATCTATCTATCTATCTATCTATCTATCTATCTATCTATCTATCTATCTATCTATATATCTATATATGTATCTATCTATATCTATCTATCTATCTATCTATCTATCTATCTATCTATCTATCTATCTATCTATCTATCTATCTATCTATCTATCTTGAAAAAGAAGGCTTTTAATGAATTTTTAAACACTCGCCCTGACTGACTGCTGCTACTATCACTTAAGCAAAACCATGAATCTGTATGAGCAGAACATTTTTGGAAAAATTAGAGATTTTGTTAAGAAAATAAAAATTTGTTGTCACGGATGTGTACAAAAATTTTATCAAAGCAAGATAAAATTATGTTGCGACTGTATGCTAAGTTTCAATGTGATCGGCGAAACAGCGCAACCTCCTAAGTGGTCAGAACCTTCCTCTTTAGGGTTCAAAGTCCCATCGTGAGAAGAAAGGGGGAAGAAGGCCTGTATTTTTTAAAGGCCTCAAAATATAGTTTTTATTGAATTGTTTTGGCATAATAACCATAGATGCCCATTTACTATGCCTCTTTCGAAGCAGCCAAGTGACTTAGAATCCTATTGGAAAATATTCACAATTCTAAATAGCTTATGATAACAAAGCAAATGAAAACTGTCACACATGCGCATCGGACAAGAAGACAAGAAGGGGGGTCAACAACCAAAAGGTTACGGCCCAACCCAGTTATGAAGTTACGGAACTTTAGGCAATGTATGCAGTTGCTCCATCTTGATCATTAGCATTGACCAGGGTCCAGTTTTGCACAAGGTACAGTCATACATAAAGCATAGGGCAGATGTCACGAAAAGCTGCAAAATGACTTACCACAACTTGTCCACAAGTTACATTAGCACAATACTGATAAGGCCAGACATAATCGATTCATAGATTCTCAGATTTTCTCTGGGTGCTTCTTCTGAGGATAGCTGGCAGGACAAAAAAAGCTGAAATCTAAATCTTTTATTGTGTCAATCCATTAAATAAAATAATGGGTAAACACTCTTTTCTGTTGGATTGGTAGATCAGAGTAGCTAAAAATATGGCCTTGTGCTAATGTAACAACGATGAATGACGGAGGACGGAATTTTTTATGCCGGTCCTACTGCAATATGAATGAAGTCACCAGCAGGGTACCACCCCTGGCCTGCTCTTGGGAGACCTGGCTTTCAGTTCAGAAAAAATTTGAGATCTAATCATGTGTTCGTTAATGTAATTTTTATATACACATTTTGCTAATGTAACACTATGAAATGGACAGATGCGAAATTGCAGTTACATTAGCAATAAAAAACAAGGTACCACACCCAGTCGTTTATGTTTTTGGTGATGTATATAGGCAAATAAGACACGTTTTTAAATAAAATATTATAATTTCATTTTTTAAATTGGCATAAGTAGCGAGAACACAGAAAAATTCCAAAGTAAAAGTTGCTAATGTAACCTCAGTGACGGAATTGAGTTACATTAGCAGTCTTTTTTTATTTTTATTTTTTTTCAAGTTTTATAATGACCAACACAATTAAAAATGGTTCCAAAATAATTTTCAAGATGTTTTTTATCAATCACATATCATTACATTTTCCTGAATTGGTTTTAGCAGATTTCACAGAGTGCCAAAGTAAGCATGTCTGATCACCAGCAAGTTCGGTTGTCCTCATGAGGCATAAAAAATATCTTTTTAAGAGAAAAAAGCTACATATTTGAGGAATATTTTATTGATATTTATTCATTACCTCACAGATGTACTTAGTAATAGGTTTACTTCATTACCTCACAGATGTACTTAGTAAGGTTTACTTGCTTCAGGAAGCAACAGAGAGATAACAAAAGGGTTGAAAAGTTTAAGGTACCCTTTAAGAGCACTTTTCGTGAAATCTGCCGTAGGTAGGCTGGCGAGTTAAAAATGATATAATAAATATATAAATCTGTATCTGCTGATTGTGCCGTACCTGGAAAAATCATGCATGTAGAGTTTCGTTATAAAACATGCGGTGGTTTTACCTCAATCGTGGCAACAGATTCACAGACAGACAGCTAGACAGACTGACAGACACCTGCGAATGAAAACTTTAGCTCCCTACGATGGCGGGACTGTAAATAGGCAATATCCGCACTACCCTACCAGAATTCATGACATGTCAGTCCACCCAATATATAGCAATCATTAGATTGTGAATGCTTATGATATAGTTCCTGAACTAAATAACCCGTATCAAGAAATAGGAAAATATGAATAGGAACAAAGCCTGATCAATTGTGCCATAAACCTGAACGACTGTCCCACACAATGTCACTACTAAGCGTTTGATTGAAAAAATACTGTTATGCCAAATATTGAATTACTTAAATGTGGATGATTAAATAGACAAATATTCAAATTTCTGTGTAGCTCTGTTTTGAAAGGATTCAGATGATATGTCGGGTAGTCAAGCAAATGGCCTGACTAAGTTCTAAAAATGTTATTGATTTTCTCATTTCCTTTGAAATTAAAAAGAATTTTGTTGCAACGTTTCTGTTATATATGCTGTTTTTATTCGTGAGAGGCATTTATAAGTTATATACAAGTTTTATTTCTTCAAGCACAGTTAATTTTTATGTTGATGACATTTCTTCTTGCACTTGTAGCATTTCTTATCTGCAGAAGTTTTTGGTATTTTTACTGATTAACCTTGAATTTTTGGCAGACACCAATTTATGAAATGAAGTAAAAACACCAATAGCAAAAGAAAGGGCATGAATTCCAAAAAGAAATCGTTCGCAAGTGCTATGGATTTTTTGCTTGGACAATTTTTTGCCACACTGTTGAAAAATGTCAGTGGAATAAACAGTTTGATTCCATTAATTATACGGTCAAGTCCCCTATATGTATATGCTAATGAGTAAAAACCCTAATGTGTTGTTTGTCAATGAACTTAATGAGAAACAAATATTGACAAACTGTAAGGAGAAGACCATTTAATAATCAGGAGGGGGCTTGGAGTTTTCATCGACGGGAAGCTATTTAGCTCACGGTAACAACATGAGTAATTATTTATTTCAGGCACGCAAAGTCACCGAATATTATTTCCTGTATCACGCAACACCTTGATAAGAAATACCCCCCACCAGAAATGATTTATTTCAAGACTGCCTGGAAAGAATTTATTTATTTCACTAAAACTGAGCAAAAAATGATTTATTTGAAAAAAAGACTCTTAGCCCCCCTCCTGATATTTAATGGTCACCCCCTAATAACCATTTAACAACTCACAGTTCTATGGTTTTTGTTTGCAACCAATGCTGCCATTGTGATGTCCTTTCACCATTAGCTTTTATACAAGCATTATCCAGTCTGTTATTCCTTTTTGCATTATTTGTTGGTATGGAAATTTAACAAAACTGAATGTCAACAACCTTGATAGAATTAGTCCTATAAAATCAGCTAGAAGACTGGGATGTAATGAAATCGAAAACAAAAAATCATTTGTTCCATCCGCTATTTGTTTATGGGTCAAAATTTGAAAACCTTGAAATTTCAGCTGAAAAAATTTTGAAAATTTTTCGCTCCAGAAATGCCTTTTCAAGTTTGCGTTGGGTAGGAAAAATAATCAGCTATCACTGCACTTTCATGTCCAAGGGTGCCAATGCTCTGCTGATCTGTTCTGAGGTGATAAACACACCTGTAATGTTTTTGGACCGTCATTAAAATCGCACTTATAACTAAAAAATCCTGACCACTTAGGGCTAAAAAATCTATTGCCAATGATTAAGCAAGTTGCTTGCACATTTTGGGCCAAGTTCCAGGTCTCTAGTGCCAATTATTTTTTATAAATTAAAATACCAAATATGTGTGTCATTAGCATCATGCCTATAACTTGAAATCCGTGCCACTTAGAGCTGAAGAATGTATTACCAACATATGGGAAAGTGGCTATTCTGCACACATTGAGCTATATTTCAGGTCTCTATGACCGTTAGTTATTGAGATAGAACATATCCTTGAACCAGAAATTTAGGGGAATGAGGGGCAAAACGGAGCGGTGGGGCAAAATGGTTTTTTGATTTTCTCGGAACGTTTCCACCTGCCTTCTAATTTTTCGGTTGGAAAATAAAACATGATACATGACCAACTTTTCCTGAGAGTTTCGTTGATGAGAACGTTACAGGTATGCAGCTATGTTAATTGGAAGTTTTTGATCGATTTTCTTTAAAAAATCATAATTTTTGGAAATGGTGTAATACCTCCAATGACATTCCCAGCCAAATAATTCATAGTCAGTGTTATTAGAGGACTACTAAGCTTGCATATTAAGCAAAAAAATGTAGTCTGGTGCTTAGTCATGTGTAAGTAGGTCATTATTAATCTACCATGCATGTTTGGGGCAAGATGGAGTCCTCCTGCGGGGGCAAAATGGGAAGCACAAAAAAGCAATCCCAGCCTAGAAAGGTTGAAGATTGATATTGGGTCAATTCAACCATGACATTTGAGACATTTGAACATTTTCTGGTCTTATAACTGGCAAAATTTGAAAAAATCACAAGAGATTTGTGGATCTAATCCATGTCATCAGTAATACCTTGAGGATTTAGGCTTAGTGGTAAATTCCTGTATTGTTGAAACTGAAACGAATGTAACTGACTTTCAAAAAGCAAAGTCAAATCAAATACCAGTTAAATTGTTAAATTATTAAGAAAATTCGGAAATCAGAGTTATGTGAATATTCATCAAAATGTCACATTTCCACAAAATTTAACTAATTTTGTTTCTTTTGTAACCTAATGTTTATGGTTAAATAATTTGTCAAATAATTACGTAGAATGTAGAATTACTAGCATCACTTCCCAGCTATAATTGCATCCTGTATTGAGATGTTGATTTCATAATTTATTGCAATGTTACTCTTAGCATTCTGCAATATTCTCACATTGCAATGACATGAATTAATACATTTTTGTTTGTCAACATGCTTTTTAGTTAGGCTGTTACAAAACAGCTGATTTATTGCAAAACTTTTGCAATTTTATTTCTTCCCATTTTGCCCCACATGAAATTCCATTTTGCCCCAAGTATGGGGCAAAATGGGATAAAGTTGCATATTTGAAAATAGGGAAAAATTTGAATTGGAACTATTAAAAACACACTTTTCTGTGTTTGAGCAAGTGGTATTGGTACTTCTTCATGGATCAGACCTTATTTGGCATTCGCATGATATACCACCTTCGTGCAGCAAGCCTTCGAAGTTAGGCGGCCCGTTTTGCCCCTCGTTCCCCTACAAACTTGATCGTTTAGCTGATCGGAGATCCAAATTGTGTTTTAAACTTTTTGAACAGATGCAGTGTGAAAATCATAAGTTACATTCATTGCTGGTGCCATATATGAATGCTGATAGACAAACCAGAGTATCAAAAGATTTTAAGCTACCAATCTGTCGCACTAACAGATTAAAGGACAGTTTTATTCCTTCCTGTATCAACAGACTTTTAATTTCCTGATTTTATTATGTCTCTTATATTTTAAGTCAAACAACATTTTAAAATAATTTATAAGTCGTAATTTACTTTTATATGTATATTTTTAATTTACAGTCTGATTACATATCATTTATATTTATATCATACTATATACATAATTGTATCAATTTAACCTGTGTGGTTACAATGTAATAAAGCTTTATTAATTTTTTTATTTAAACACAAACGAAAATACTCTTTTCATCAATAGTTTGGATTCTGAAAAATTAAGATGATCTCCACTACTCCCTCCAGTACCCAATGTCTTTGCTAAACCATATTTCAGATGCTAGACAATGGTGAAATGTTACTGGCACCCCATATTTGATTAGTAGTTTCAGAGAAGCATCAAACTTCATACTAAGCATGTCAGGCGCAAGGAAAATGCAAAAATGTTATGTAATATTCTGTTGAAACATTTATTGATAATATATATTCAACTGATTTCAACTCCAGTCACCTACAACAAAATTTTAGTGAGGTAAAGGCAATAAGCCATTTTTGACATGATGCTAATGACAGCGTGATGCTAATGATAATTAAGGTAAAAATCTTTGTAGGGACCAGTGCAAAACTGGCAGTCTGGCAATATGTGCATGCAAAGACCTTATGAACACCAGAAATATGTTCACAGTGATTTTGGTCCAGAAATATGCAATCAAAATAGAGTAGCAAGGCCTTTGCTAATGACAAATTGAGATAGGACAACTGACATGCCAACAGAAACACTCTTATAATATATATATACATATATTCTTTTATTCACAACGAAATATCAACAAGATACATGTGTGATAATTTGGTTTACATAAATGATACAGAGCTACGGATAGTTATTTTCTTGGGTTTTCAGACAACGTCAGACACAAAGTTTTTTCACAGAATGTGTGTCTGTTTAATTTTCATTAAGAAAAAATCCGGTGTGATGCTAATGACCCAATATTAGAGACATTGACGCAACAACCTCCTGCTCTTATACAGAATATTATTTCAGGTATTGGTAACTAGATTTTAGAAGACTGACTGTCAAGTCTCCATGTATGGAAGAGTTAAATTGAATCAGGATCCTGTACTAGTTTTTGTGATGCGATCTTTCGAAGGAAATTTTGGTGGAGACGGGCCATTTTCAGGGGGGTTGGCCACTTCAATTCTATTTTTGGATGGGATAAAAATATTCTGGCCCATATTTTTTGTGTTATAAGTTTTGCTAATATCCTTGTCTGTGACAAATGACAACAAGAGGTCCTCGATGTGCCTTCCTGCCATCATGAATTATTGTTAAACACGGGAGACAAGAATTTCAGACTTATCAAATTTTGACCCTTATTTAACAAGTCATAATTTTTTTATTCTTGTCATACGTCATATGTTTTTGTTTTTACATGGTTTTACATAATTTTATCGTTGTTATATTACTTGGTTTTCTTGTCTGCAAAACGAGCTGGCAACACAATTTATGACCATTATGACCAATGGGAGAAAATATGGCAATTGGAAATTCTTTGCAAATGTTCTGTTTTGATTGGCAGCTCAAGCATATCTTTTAAAAATCTTGTTTCAAACTTGTATACGAGGTGTTAGTGCCTCATGCAAACTATTATTTTTTATTTATTTTTTATGAACACCAAGTATGAACTTCTTGTGCTCTCTCGCCAATAATTGCGCGTTTCATTCTTTTATTCAAATGTTTTTGAAGTAACATTAAAAATGCACACATTTTTTGAACTACTTAAAATCTAACTTGTCGTATAGATATTTTCATGCAACTTTAGTGTCGTCAGTTGACATTTATTTCGAGAGTCCAGAAAGCTTCATTACAGCCAGAAAATTTGATATGCAAAAAGAGTGGACTGCTGCACTGTGAAAATGGCACTTCTTATGTCGTCATTCTGATGATTTGTCATGATCATACCCAGTACTTTCAATGTTAAATTGATTTCGGGAGACTAGTCCCGCTTTTTGATGACAGGCAAAACAAAAGATTATGCATCTGAATTTTACTCTAAAACCAGTTATGACTAATAAAATGGCCCTCTCTTTATTATGACTAATCAAGCAGCCTCTACATGTATGTTTCCCAATTCCCATGTTAAATGTAGAGAAGATGACACTTCATCAGCTATCATGAGTCATGAAGTGCCATTTTCACAGTGCAATAGTCCACTCTTTTTGCATTCAAATTTCCTGGCTGTATGAAAAAAATGTGAATTGGCGTGATTAGTCCACTTTTAGTGCCACTTGTTCAAAAATCACAATCAATTACGAATTGGCCCAAATCAAGTCTCTCACAACTCAATGCCTGACGAGTGGAAATAATGGACGTGGTCCTCCTGGTCACTTGATACATTCTTTCTGCATTTTGTGTCATGTTTCACCATTTTGCATCATCCATTGACAACTGTCCTCATTGTGACAGACCTTTGAGATGAAATCTTGTTGGACATCGCTGTTGACCATTTAAAGTCACTAAACATGTGGCATGGCTGGTTCTCTGTTCTCCCCTCGTGGTTGTTTGACTTATAGCAATTTTCGAATTTGACATGTATAAGTGAGATGTGTAGGGTTCACCATTGCATACATAATTGCATATCCATTTTTTGCTGTTTTTGTAATAGCCCTATAAAAGAAACAGCTTTGGTAGGCTCAAAATAATGAAATTTGACCCAGAGGGAGGCAGATCATGTGTTAGAACAGTCAGCTGCAGTAAACAGAAGGCTAAATAGGATTATTACTCTCTTATTAATGACATTTTAATCTGTAAACTGTGTTAGATAAGTCCAGTTGGTCTGATTCTATTTTTTTGCTATGCAAGCAGTGGATGACACTTTGTTAAAATGTCAAAAGTGATTTTTTTGTGGAACCCTCACACAAGCAGACAGCAACATTTTGCATGGACAGTGCTGCCACCTTTGCCCACTGTGCAATAGGCCAATGGCCAAGCCATACATGAAATAGATGACAGATTATGATTGACTGCTGAATTTGACACCCGAAAGCTGTCAATTGGAAAGCAATCACATTCAAACAGAAACAATAAATCATGACCAACATCAGGGATGGACAAACCTATGAATCAAAGGTACAGTCATACGTAATAGTCAAACGTTCTTCAAACCTCTCAACCAAAGGTATGACTTACATAATAGTCTAAGGTTTTTAAAACCTCTCAACTGAATGTTCGACGAACCAATCAATCAAAGGTATGGTCATATGTTATAGTCAAACATTCTTCAAACCTCTCAACCAAAGGTATGACTTACGTATGACTGACACGTTTAGCCAAACGTCAAACGTTGTTCCAACCTCTCAACCAAAGGTATGACTTATGTGTGACTCGAACGTGAGGCCAAACTATAAAACAAACTATCTGCCAACCTCTTACTAAGGTTGCGACCTGCGTTTGGTTTTCCATCTGAGTGCAACGTTTGGAAATTACCTTTGTCCTACCTTTTTCATACATTGTTTGGCCCAACGTTTGATTCTAACCAAAATAATTACCTAGCGAAAGGCTTGATTTACGTTGCTGCTCGGGAGGGCTGGCGGCATTTCGGGCCCTGTGGCAAAATAAGTCAATAGGCCCCCACATCCCTACCGTCGGTGTTATTTCAAACTAAAGAAGAAAAATACTATAGGCCTTATCGGCAAACTGTTAATATTAGGTTGGGGGCCTCACAAAAGACAGTGTGATTGCTATACACAACCATGAATCTGAGCGTAAAATTTTGCTCTTTTCTTGAAATTTTTATTTTTTGACATCTTGCATGGGCCCCCTCAGTGCATGGGCCCGTGGCAGCTGCCACATTGCCACATAGGCCAGTCCGCCCCTGTCCAACATACAGACTATTAAGCTATGCAAATTTACTCTCTCTTCTGAGCAGAACTTCTGTCATTTAACTGAAAAATGACCGATTTCCGTACTTAAATTGCGGGAGGGTTCTGAAATTTTAGCGCAATATGTTTTGATGCATTTGCTATCCACTAATACCTGTATTAAGTGTATTTATCAAAACAGTCCCAAATAACTGCGACACGTCGTTTATGTGTCGGAACTGTATATATAGTGTGCAGCTCAGTCATACTAATGTCTCCCATCCTTCGCAGCTGCTTTGTGAAGGGGGTCTTCCTGTCTAGTGTCAAACCTTCTTTCAACCAATAAAATTTAGAGGAAAAATGACGTATTTTCTACCACTGATGTCTACAAATATGAAATCATCTGTGAATGGCCACATGCATGCTCCCTTGTATATATTTGCTGTCATTTTCCATTCTTCTGCATGATATATTCTTTTTGGTATAGTTAGTTTCCAGACGCGTGACTCAAACCCATGTTTCATGTACAGGTCCAGTCGTCTTACAAAATTATTTAGCCCCGGGGCAGATAAAAATTGAATGTGTGGATGATACTTATGCCATGCAATCACCAGCTTTGCCAACTATGTATAAATTCACAAATATACATTGCAAATACACCAAGCTCAAAGTGTTAATTTTTTCCTTTGCCCTAGTTCAAAGGTAGACCTTATTTACACTTGTTAGAAATTTTTTTTTGCAGTTGTCGCCAGTCTTACCCATGCCAGTTATGTCTGTACTAAAAGAAAAAAGATGATCACCAATCTGTCATTACCCTCGGCAATGTATATTGCCAAGGGTATTGTAATTTGTAGTTACTTTTGTGTATTGGCGTCTGCCACACAGGCATCCGGCCATCCGCCTATGTGTATTGGGTATTATGCGAAAACGAAGCCATGTAAATTTGTTATATTTAGCACATTGATGGACCTTACAACTTAGTTTTGCCTTTTGGGGTTAAATTCACGCACTAATGATACTTTTTTTTTAAAGAGAGAAAATTGGAAAAAGTATGTACAGTCCATAAAAATCAACAAAATGAGATAGGAGGTTCAGAAAATGCCAAATTGACTAGAACTAAGTCTGGGGTGGCACTGCAAAAAAATTTGATATTCATATTACAACAGAGCTAAGCAATACTGTGTACATAGGTATGTGTATTTCTTCTGTGGAGTGAGTGGTTGCCGAGATATCTGGCCAAACGTCAGTCCTCTGCTTGACGTGACAAACTATAGAATGCTTTCCCATCTTCTGTACGACTTAGAAAGTCAAATAACTTGGTCACTGATCTCATATTGTTTATCACTCCATATTTGGCCATGAACCAAAGCCAGTGGAATTCTTTTTGAAATCACTTATGAGGGCGACATCCAATTTTTCCTTTGTGCAGCAGGTCATAATGAACATTTAGCTTAAGGAAATATGATAATCATCCTCCACGACACTAGACACTAGGCAGTGAAACCCCGCCTCAAAAGGTCTTTTATCACAACTTCCAGATAGCATATAGAATAAATTGCTCGTGCTGTTCTTCCGAGATATTTAGATGACATGACATGTATAAGTAGCATGTGGATCACTCACAGCAATTTCGGCTTAAAGTAGCAAAAATTCTTGATTTGTATTGGTGGCTTTTTTACTTTTTGTCAAAATAAGTTGCACACCTCTTGTACACTGTAGTTCCCGGGCTCTGGCCACTTACTCGCAAAAAAAGTGCAACGGTCTTAAGTGATTTTTATGTTGTAGGATACACCAGCACATCACGGGGGGACTTTGGCTTATAGCCCCAAAAAACCTCTAAAACCTCAACCATGTTTTCAGGGAAATCTGAAAACCATATTTTTGACATTTGTGAAAAATTTGAAACATGTGCACAGTTTTTGGATTTTCCTGAACACATGGTTGAAGTTTTGGAGGTTTTTGGGGGCTATAAGCCAAAGTCCCCCCGTGGGACACTTAAGACGATAGTTTCCTGATGTGCTGATGTATTCTACAACATAAAAATCACTTAAGACCGCAAGCAAGACTTAGTGACCAGAGCCACATGGCAGCCATCTTGGACGCCATCTTGGATATCTTAATACGTTAGATATAAATAATACGGTTCTCATCAGATATGAGTTCAGTATTGTTTGATTGGCAAAAGGCAGCAATTACAGTTAGAAACTTGCATTTTTGGTCGAGTTAAGATGCATTTTTGAAATATTAGCATTCTAGACAAATTTGGGGTAAGGGTAGCTAAAAATAGTACTGAGTCCACATTTCTGGCAGCATGAAGTTCAAAAATGGCTCAAGATGTAACTATTGATATCAGGCAATTTTCTAGATCCATTAGAAGTCCTTCGGTGAGTATCTATTGGGTTCATGTATAATAGAATTCGGAAAACCTTCCTTGCTGAAAATAATTTTTGCACTGTTTTGAAGAAATAGTGGTTAAAATTCCATAGTTAGCTTTAAGGTGTGGTTATGAAAAGCTCAGGCATTTCAGTCCTATATATTAAGATGATGTATGAGAAATTTGAGTGACCTAGCGTCAAAAGTGTTTTCACAAATGTCAAAAATATGGTTTTCAGATTTCCCTGAAAACATGGTTGAGGTTTTAGAGGTTTTTTTGGGCATAAGCCAAAGTCCCCCCGTGGGACACTTAAGACGATGGTTTTCTGATGCGCTGTTGTATCCTACAACATAAAAATCACTTAAGACTGTTGCACTTTTTTTGCGAGTAAGTGGCCAGAGCCCGGGGACTAACCGTTGGCTCCATGCGAAGCGACCTAGTTAATCATAAAATCTTAAATTTTGGACCAGAAACCAATGTAATTACAATATAACATAGCCAGTATGCTGTATTTATGTATCAGAAATCTTGATGTGAAATTTAAAGCTTTAAATATTTACCAATCAAAAGATTTGACGATTCTAGTAAAAAATGCACTAAAATTTACTAAAACTGCCCAATCTCCCAGAAAACTTAAGTGATTGATTCCAAATTTTGTGTGTGTATTGTGTATACTATAAGACAGCATACTGGCTATATGGCAACGTTTGTTGTTTGCTCTATATATGAAAACTAGCAAAATGTAAACAAAGAAAATCCTTGATTGGGTTACTTGGTTGGTACACAGTGTATATGTTGACCAAGTGTGTATACATGGGTGACATTGCCTTCGTTACCAATTTCTTTATTTCACCCCAACAGTGGGTGGCACATCTTACTCTGCGACACAACTCACCCTGCGGCACAAATTACCCATCTCCCCTCTCCTGGTGTGCCCTTATGGAATTATTTTTGTTAAATATATGTTTCAACAATTTTATTGCAGTCGTGGCCCTTAGTGAGATGAAAGCCTTCTTTGGCCTGCAAGAAGCATTTGCTGACCTGCTTGAGGAGGTTGATCCCTCGATCCTTGGTTCGTTCATCAGCTGGTTGGACTTTAAGTTGGCAGACTACAAGGTCCATGGTCAATTTGTGAAGGGTACGTACCGATTGAATTTTGCCTAAAAATTAAATTTGTAATATTTAGCGAATGAAGAGTGAGCAAATTTGTAATAAATTTACCAATTAAATTGCAGATGACGAAGGGTGCAATACTACAATTGTCAATAGTCCTGAGGGAAACGGTGATCTTAAACATGCATGTTTGAGGAACGACAAAGCTGAAAAAGAAATAGGGAGTGAAAAATTGTCTGAGTCGGTCACTGGCAGCTTTCCAGGGACTCAACCTATTGATGAGAAGAAATATTTGAAGAAATCACTACTGGAGTCAACCACCCAGTCAGAAGCAGAGCCAATGAAGAAATCACTGCTAAAAGACGGTGTTCCAACAATAAGGCACCTACTTACAAGTGATTTCCCAACCAGTTGGAGCCCAAATACCAATGAGAAGATGCATCAGAACAAGGCCATCCAGCACAATAGCATCCATTCCACCACATTAGTACAATCGCCCAACACTGGTATGCCCCAGGACTGTCATGGCGTTCCATCTAAAGAAAATTTGTTGTGTGCATCAATTCATCAAGCGGTCGATCAGATGCTGAATAGTGATCAAAAGACAGAAAACCCCATGGAAACAGACACCAATGGGAGTGAGGCCAGGTTGTTTAGTAGAAATGAATTGTTGAAATACCTACTTACAGGTTCCGTGAATCAAAAACAAATATCCCAGATTGACAAGGCGCTTGTCAAAATGCTTCCAAATGGGGATGGATCAAGCGACGCCATTTCCCAGTCGGTGATCAACCCACCACTTGTAAATGCCAATGGTACATACCACCAGACCAAAGGTACATACCACCAGACTCTAAAGATAACAAATGTAAAAGACATTATGCAAAAGATAAATGGCAGAGCAAAACTGCCTCATGCTTCTAACATTGTTTGTCAGTCTCAGATCGGCCATCAACTGCCTTCCTTTAAACAGATCCCAAATGGCACCCAACTGCAATCGAACGATGTTGCTCGTAACATAGATAGTATTCAGGATTCAAATGTGCCTTTGTCCAGGTCACAGCCCCACTCTGCCCAGGCTGATTTTGCTTTTGATGAACTACCAAATGCAAAAGGCTTCCTAGTTCCAAGCCCTGTCTCGCCCGATTGCCCAGAATTGCCAATAAGTCCGGTCTCACGAAATTTTGAAGGATATACTCAAAATGGAGACGCCTATCTTACCACAAGCCACCAAGAAATTGTTAGCAACGAAACAACTGGGCTAGAAGAGAGAGTGGTGGACAGACTGAAAGAAATTGAGAGAGCCAAGAAGAGAGGACCGCCTCGACTGATAGAATTCAGGGAGGAGGAGCCGGTCGCGAAACGCCATGTGAGTGATTCCAGTGTGATGCCATACAAGCTCAGCAGATCTCAGAATATGCCAGAAAATGGAAGCTGGTCGGGTGGGGAATGTGCATGGCCTGCTCAACCAGCATCACCAGGACAGAGTGTTGATGGTTTTCAAACCAACCAAAGTGAAACTCTAGATCTATCAAGCAAAGCCAGTGTAATGACCATCACCACAGGGAGTGGCCCTGTCAGACATATCAACAAGCTTTACAAGTGTGGCATTTGCAACAGGACCTTGCTGAGCAGCGCTGGATACAATCGCCACATTCGAGTACATTCCGCACACCACTGTCAGAGATGCGGTGCAGTGTGTGACAGGAAGAACTACAAAACCCATCGCTGTTTCAACCAACCAACGGAATCAAAAGACTTCTTCATTACGTTTCCCCCACAGGTGGCTGTGGAAAAGCGAGTCAGTCCTGTTCATGTGGAACATGTCAGTAATGGGCCTCAACTGTCACCCGCAAAACAAGATGTCACTTCACTATCTCAGATGAGTCAACAACTTCACATGAGTCCACAACATCAGATGAGTCAACAACCTCACGTGAGTCAGCAAGCTCACATGAGTCCACATCATAGTCCTGTCCCAGTTAGCATGCTCAGCAGCTCCAGCGCCTTACGGACAATGTCATATTATGAAGCGGAAGAAGGGGAGGTCGTGCCAATGTACGTGAATCAAGACCGATCATCATTGGAAAGCACTCTGCTGGACTTGAGCAACCCTGGAAGTGATTCCATAAGCAGCACAACTGCAACTAGCATGGGGAATGTGGAGCTGGGTGTAGGTCAAAGTGGCTTCCATTCGCTGTCGGACCTTGATGCCCCGCAGGACAGCACTGCTTCTGGATTATCCTGCCCGATCTGCCACCGCACTTTCCTGCACCTGTCCAGCTTGAACCGCCACCTCAAGGTCCACCAGGGCATCTACACTCACGCCTGTGCTGTTTGTGGACGCCGCTTCACTCGCAATGAACATTTCCTTCAGCACAAATGCAGCCGCCGACCGAAGGACCCCAAGAGGATGGTGGAGAGCGACCGCCCCCTTGAGACCGCAGCCAAGATGGTCGCCTTCCCGCCCTCCATGGCCATGGCCCTAGTGGAGACCAGCGAAGGCGGGAGAAACAAAGCGGTCGAAAATGGTCCAGTCATGTTCGACACGTTGTTGTCTACGGGATCAGGTCCACATAGGCCTATGGCTGTTTAGGGTACTCATTAGGGTGTTTCAGGTGCCCCCAATATTTTCCGATCCTGCTTGACCTTGGTCTGGTATTGCGGTTTATATAGTAGAAGCCACATGTAAAATTTTGGTGAACTTGCAAATCCTGAAGATATTGCAAAAATCAATGAAGGAATAAATATTTTTTCCTTAATCCATAGTTTCTGAGTAAGTTTTGGGAGGGCAATTCAAATCTGGCATCAGCTATTTTACAGCAGGTCATCCTAATGAGCTAGGAAGTGTTGAATTTCCTAAAATTCTGCCATTTTATGCAGATTTTCACAAATTTGACAGCTTCTGGCAGCTTGGCAAATGAGGTTATACAAAAAATAACACCAGATTTGAATTTCCCTCCCAAAACTTACTCAGGGACTTTAGATTGAGAAAAAAATATTGATTTCTTCATTGGTTTTTGAAATATCTTGAGAATTTGCATGTTCGCCAATGGGGAATTACATTATAAACTTCAAGTGAATTCTGGTAAAGGTAAGTATTGATAGAATGGGCCAAAATTTTACATGTGACTTTAACTATATAAACTGCAATACCAGACCAAGGTCAAGCTGGATCGGAAAATATTGGGGGCACCTGAAACACCCTAGTACTCATGTTTCTTTGTCGATTTGTGATAGCGTAGTCTGATGGAATTTCCTTACGCAAAGTGATTATGTTACTGTTCTATGTGTAGACTATGGTTGATGCATCACTATAATAATTATATTGGTGACAATTATATTGATATTTATGAATGTTGTTAAATGCATACACAATTAATGCATTTTAGCTTTAAGCTGTTGATTAACTTGAATTTGGGTTTATGTTCTCTTGAATATTTTATACACCTAATGTACATAGTATATTAGGTCTAGATACTATGTTGTTGTTTTTTTCATGACATTTTTGCATCATATAATAGCTGGCAATTTAATTGCATACAGTTTGTATCATTAACAGGCCAATTTAATGGGCACAATAAATTAATTTTTTTCTATTTGTTAATATCTTTGATCCATTTTTATGTTAGATTTGATCTGAAACTAAAAGGTCAAAATGTAACTTTTAAAAGGTTTTTCATCAGTGTTGCCAGTTACTAAAAATCAGAAAAAGGAAAAACAACAATGATAAACATTGCTGTCAAACATTATGATAAAATACTTAGTGATGATAACAACTAGAATCGCAAGATATATTTATATGAGCGGCAGATGGTTATCTCCACCTGCTCATGTCTTCATTCTCGAATCTCCTCTTTGTATCCGTATCTCCATCTACTCATATCTCGGGGGGGGGGGGAGGGTTGGTCTAGTGGTAGCGCGCTGGGCTGCCAATCGCTGGGTCCTGGGTTCGAATCCAGCTCTTGCCGGGTCACCTGGGCCTATGTTGGACGGCTGTTTCAATCATCCTTCGCCTCATTGCCGTGTCCTCCTCCTGTCCTAATTAGCAAGTGCATAAATACAGGACGTAAAGCCCCAATCATCCATCCATCCATCTACTCATATCTCCATTCTCGTATCTCCTCTTTGTACTCGTATCTCCATCTACTCATATTATGTCTATTCTCGTACCTCCTCTTCATACCCGTATCTCCTTCTACTCATATCTCCATTGTCATATCTTCTCTTCGTATCCATATCTCCTAATTCTCATAGCACCTTCTACACGTATCTGCTCCTACTCTTTCCTTCATATACTGTTATCTCCAGCTCTTCCCAGCACAAAAATAAGTATAAAAGCAGTACAGCCTCTCAACGAGGAAGTACAAAATCAGTACAAAAGCAGTACAGTTCCAAGAAAACTTATGACAACTCCCCTGGTCGTGTTGTTTCACCTATGTCATTAAAACTTTGCTTGCAGCCTAAATATAATTTTATCTTGCTTCCATCAACTTTTGGTAAACTTCTGTGACATTAAAAGTTTTATTTACGAAACTAAAATGTTCGTTTTTGGCGGGAGTTTCAAATGATCAGCTGCAGTGAAACCAGCAGCAACAGCTGCAGCCAAATCCAGTCTTTGCAGATTCAAAAGAAAAAATAACGTGCAAGCACTTTAAGCGGCGTCAAAGCAGGTGTTATAGGCCTACTTGGTCCGTGGGCAAAGGTTTATGAATACATGTATGGTGTGTCGATCGATTGTACTTTCACTTGTGGCTTAACACATTGTTTCAATGATGTATTCCTAGGAATCACTGCTATCAAAAGCCAGAGTCATTCCAAATGAATTTCACTCCCATGTAATGCCCCCCCCCCCTTCAGGCCATTTCTAGATACGCCCCTGGCTGTTCACCAACATTCTTCAAAATGTTGGCAAACATGCTACCTGTTATGGTTGGTCTTTTGGTAAAGTGAAGGAATGCAAAAAGTGTCTCTCAGAAGAAAACACCATAAAATTTTAAAGACAATTTTTAAAAATAAATGTGGCGTTTCAGAAGAACAATTTTCAGGCCCGAAAGTCTTGATTATCCATGTATTTACACCTAAGCCGACCAGCAAACATTCCTCCTATTTATATTCTTGACCCATTACAGTTGTTATACAGGGCTCATCTAGCAAAATACACTTTATTACACTAAAATCGCTACAGGGTAAATTTATGTTAAAAATAGGTTAGATCTAAAACGAATGAGTCAAAGAAATATGTCAAATTTTTGCAAAATCCACGCTCATTGTCCCGTAAATATGGGTCTGACATCGAGGATAAGTCCTGGAACAAATTTTTGTGATGAAAAATATAATTTTAGAATTGTATTTTTGCATCAAGTTCACATACTTATTGCACTTGTGAGGACTTACTTTTAAAAGTCTGGTAAATGTGACTTTAGTTTTGGGCCAAAGGGGGGGGGTTCTGACCCCTATATCCCCCCCCTTGGCTACGCCCCTGCGTGAAAGTCAGTCCATTTATTCTGGTGAATGTATAGCTATAGTAAAGATATATGGAATCCCGGGAATGGACATTGATTGAATTGAAAAAGGTCAAATTATTGAGTAGACTATGTAGATGTATCAATTGACAAGCACTTAATTGACAGCTCGGAGGTGTGAAGGTGAATTACAATTGAATTGGCCTAAGTGAAGAGTAATTAATTTGGAATGACTCTAGCCTTTGGCAGTGATTGCTAGAACATAATTGGAATTAGGTGTCAAAAGTGAAAGTACAATCCATGTTGCTGGTTTGACAGCTGTAGGCCTATATATTTGTTTATTTATTTCATCCCCTTAAGGCCCGTGTGCAGTACTAGGATGCGTGCGCATCTCGATCATACTTGACCTTTGACCCCTGAAAGTCAGTCTATTTATTTTCTTTATTATTTTTTTTGTTAAAATGGACCACCAAAATCGACTGGCCTCAAGAGAAAATTCCACAGAAACTGCATTTCAAGTTTAAGTGTGAATGGTGAGAGAGGACGATCGCCAGAGTGCTAACAAGATTAGCAAAAATGCTAGGAACAACAGCTGGCTGACGCCGCTAAAAATGAAGGAAGAAAAAAGGCAGGAAAAAAGGAAGGAAACAAGGAAGAAAAAAGGAAAGTATAGGAAGGAAAATATGGGAAGGAAAAAAGGGATGGGGGATAGATAGATAGATAGATAGATAGATAGATAGATAGATAGATAGATAGATAGATAGATAGATAGATAGATAGATACTAAGTGTATCTACAAGCAGCTGTTAAAGTGCTTGCACATTATTTTTTACTGTAAATATGCTCCTTTTGTACTGTAAATGTGCTGCAAAAGTACTGCACTTGTACTTCAAATGCCAATTTTGTGTGAAAAGGTGTCTCAACCATGCAAATTGTGTAAAAATTGCATTCAGCTGCTCAAATAGAAAGGTCTGTCAAAAAGTTGGCTGAAATTTGTACCACTCCTCGTATAGATATAGGCCTAATAATAAAACTAGAGCCCTGTGACCAAGGTCGGTGATTATTTTATTGCCAAAGAAGAAATATAAAACTATTTAATGAAACGTAAAAAAACCCAGTTTAGAATAAGTATAAAACGCACATAAAATGTATACAAAACTTGTATAAGTTACGCTTGGCTTGTCAGTGGGAAACGGTGCTTCTGCGCCAATAAAGCCATTACTGTAAAGGAGGACAAAATTGGACTGTTAGAAAAAAAATTCGATGTGCTAGCAAAAAGGAAAACAGGAGGGCGCTCAACAGAAGTAGGCTAAAGTCCAGAAACAGAGAATGAAAGCAAGAAGCTGAGAAAACAAACAATGAAGACCAGAAAGGAAAGGCAGAAGCCCAAAAACAGAGGCAGGGCTTTGTTTTGGAGTTGTAGTCGTGGAGTTGAAGGTTTTCAGGTGGAGTCAGAGTTGCAGTCAAAGTTAGGTTTGCAGGTGGAGTCGGTGTGTGAGATAATTGACCAAAAAACGTAAGAATCAACAACCCCTTCCATCGAAAATTGATTTTAATAAAATTCTGCAGAAATATGATCATATCCAAACTTTTTTAAAGCAAAAACATGTGTTCACGTTGTCAACTCCCAGATTCTCACCCATTTCTGGCAACTTCTGCTGCCCCTCATGATTGCCAGTCAACCAGGCGATAGACAACCAGGCGACATCACTACCAACTGGCCGACAACCATCCAGGCCACAAACCACTACCAGCCAGACGACACGTTTTGACCAGCCAGGCGACAACAAGCACCAAGCAGGTGACAGGTATTTAACACGACATACCAACAAGGTGACATACATTCCCGATCCAGGCGACAGACTTCAAAACCTTAATTTCAGCTGATCTACATGACAAGAATCTGATGCAATCAATTATCTCTGGAATGGAGGGACGTTTATGCCGCCTGGTGGATAGCCCAGGTGCCCTTTACAGTTCAGAAACCAATCAATCATGGGTCAAACTTTATTGTCAATAGCAATAACCTTAAAATTGAGCATAAATACAGCTTTTTATTAATCATTCCAAGTCATTTAGCATTGCAAACAACAGTATCAGGACAAAGAGCTCAACTATTTCTGGCCCCTCTGGTGTGAAATTCCCAAAGCGTTCTCCACTGTAAACATCCTGTTTCATGGCTGAACTGTCTCCCAGTCAATTTAAAGTTTTTGTCGCCCATTAAAACTGTTTGCCGCTCAGTAAAAAGTGGTTGTCGCCTGACGCCTGGTACTAAAGCACATCGCCTGGACAGAAGTGCTGTGTCGCCTGGATGGAAGTGTCTGTCACCTGGATGGAAGTGTTTAAAAGTGTTTTTCAAATTTTGTGTAGCCTAGTTGGTAGTGGCATGGTGTCTGTCGCCTGGTTGACCACACCCCATGCTCAATTGCTCATGGCCCTCTGGTGGATGCTGTCTGCATGAAACCTTAATAAACAAGGTTCTGTCAAGATCCCGGGGGGGGGGGGGTACTCACTATGAAAGGGTGTATATAGAGGCTCCGCTGGATGGTTTAGGTTTTTTGGCCTTCCAGGATTAAAATGGTCTTGGTTTTCTAGGAATTCAGATTAATTTGGTTGCCCTTTTTGCACCCCCAACATGTTTGGTACCGTTAGAATCGGCTTGAAAAGACGATCACAACATTGGTATAAAATGATAAAGATTAAATTGGTTGTGGATATTTTTACTAAAAGATTAAAATGGTTTGTGGTTTTGGCATTCGTTTCGGATTAAAATGGTTTTGGTTTTCAAAATCGCCGTGGCGCATCCGTATGCAAAAGTCCGCGAAGTACCCCGGGGTCAAGATCATGAAATAACTTCAACTATTAATCGCCAACCTCATCATTACATCTGCCCGCTGGTAGTCTAATACAGAAAATGTGTTAAACTGGATTTTCTTTTTAAAGAGCAAATACACTAAACTTCCATAATATTAATCTGTTATTTGTGTGTAAAATCCTTTGTACATTTTATTTATTCTGCTCACCATGTGATATTGTGCGCGATAATGCTAATAAGTTAAGTAAGAGTCAGAGTCAAAATTCAGGAGACCTAATGAGTTGGAATCTTTTTTAGGAAGCCAAAGGTGTCGGGAGTCGGAGTCGCTTCACTTGTATTGAAAACCTGACTCCAAAGAACTGACTATAGAGGACTGAAGCAGTATGAAATTTTGCCAATCAAATATCATTTTAAACAATATATTTTATTCAAAAAATGTCCTTATGATTGCAGTTCACCAGCAACAGAAACACAATATGCTTGCAAATAAATCAAAATTTGAAAACCTTGAAATTTCATCCACAGAGATTTGAAAAAAAAAGTCACTCTCAAAATACCTTTGGCATTAATTGTGTCGATCGAGCCATCAGCTATCACTGAGCTTTCATGTCCACGGGTCCCAATGCTCTGCTGATCGGTACTGAGGTGATAAATATAGGGTAATGATTTTTGATCGTCATTAACATCACAAATGTAAACTCAAAATATTCACCACTTTGGGTTGAACAATCTACCACCAATGAAAAGAAGGTGTCTTGCACATTTTGGGTCAAATAATTTCAGGTCTCTAGCGCCGATACTTTTTAAGATACAGAATTTTTGTCAATTAGAATACCAAATATGAGTGTGATTAACATCACGCTTATCACTTGAATTTACACCACTTACAGCTGTACACCACTTACAGCTGAAGAATGTATTACCAACGGGTTATTCTGCACACATTAAGCTTCATTTCAAGTCTCTACCATCAATAGTTACTAAAATACAGCATTCCCTTGACTCTTACATTTACAAAAAGGAAGACAAATTCTTTTTCACCAATAGTATTGATTCGTGGTGGCAAATATTATCCCCACTACTCCCTCCAACACCCCGATGTCTTCACCGAACAATATTTCAGAAGTTACACAATGGTAAAATGTCATTGGCACCTCATAGCTTGTCGCAGGGTGTGGAAAAGCATCAAACTTAATAGTGAGCGTTCCAGAATCCATTCGATACAAGGAATCCAAAACCTTATTAAGTAATTCTTTTGTTCAAACATTAATTCATATAAATTCAATCAAATCCAACTCCAGTGTCCTCCAACAAAATTTCAGCCGAGAGTCAAGTCAGGTTGGGACATGGGGATAGCCGGGAGTCAAGTCGAGTTGGGACATGGGGATAGCCGGGAGTCGAGTCGAGTTGGGACATGGGGATAGCCGGGAGTCGAGTTGGGACATGGGGATAGCCGGGAGTCAAGTCGAGTTGGGACATGGGGATAGCCGGGAGTCAAGTCGAGTTGGGACATGGGGATAGCCGGGAGTCAAGTCGAGTTGGGACATGGGGATAGCCGGGAGTCAAGTCGAGTTGGGACATGGGGATAGCCGAGAGTCAAGTCGAGTTGGGACATGGGGATAGCCGAGAGTCAAGTCGAGTTGGGACATGGGGATAGCCGAGAGTCAAGTCGAGTTGGGACATGGGGATAGCCGAGAGTCAAGTCGAGTTGGGACATGGGGATAGCCGAGAGTCAAGTCGAGTTGGGACATGGGGATAGCCGGGAGTCAAGTCGAGTTGGGACATGGGGATAGCCGGGAGTCAAGTCGAGTTGGGACATGGGGATAGCCGAGAGTCAAGTCGAGTTGGGACATGGGGATAGCCGAGAGTCAAGTCGAGTTGGGACATGGGGATAGCCGAGAGTCAAGTCGAGTTGGGACATGGGGATAGCCGGGAGTCAAGTCGAGTTGGGACATGGGGATAGCCGGGAGTCAAGTCGAGTTGGGACATGGGGATAGCGTTGGAAGAAGGGAGTTGGGACATGGGGATAGCCGAGAGTCAAGTCGAGTTGGGACATGGGGATAGCCGGGAGTCAAGTCGAGTTGGGACATGGGGATAGCCGGGAGTCAAGTCGAGTTGGGACATGGGGATAGCCGGGAGTCGAGTCGAGTTGGGACATGGGGATAGAGTTGGAAGAAGGGAGTTGGGACATGGGGATAGCCGGGAGTCAAGTCGAGTTGGGACATGGGGATAGCCGGGAGTCAAGTCGAGTTGGGACATGGGGATAGCCGAGAGTCAAGTCGAGTTGGGACATGGGGATAGCCGAGAGTCAAGTCGAGTTGGGACATGGGGATAGCCGGGAGTCGAGTTGAGTTGGGACATGGGATAGCCGAGAGTCAAGTCGAGTTGGGACATGGGGATAGCCGGGAGTCAAGTCGAGTTGGGACATGGGGATAGAGTCGGAAGAAGGGAGTTGGGGAGTGTTCAGAGTTGAGATTCAAGAGTTGAGGTGAGTCAAATGGAGAGAGGTATGAGTCAGAAGAGGGGAATAGGGGTAGTTGGGAGTCTTGAGTCCCTTCCTGGCTCTACCCTGACTTTTAACTATACCTCGACTCCAAACTGTCCTTCTGACTTCCTTCTTAAATGAAAACGGTTTTGGATTAAATTGAATCGTTTTTGGCTAAAAACAAAAGGGCTGTTGGATTAATACAAAAGGTTTTTGGATTAAATCAAAAATCAAAAATCATTGGCAGTAACACGCTTCCGTTACAATCACACCATTGAAAAAAATTTAAAAAGGAAGAATTTACGATATTGCGGGATGTTCCAGATAACTCTGCCCTGGCACCTTCTTTACTGATTTTCTAGTAAGTAAAAGTTCCAAATCGATATTATGACATAATTTTTACAATTTCAGATGTTTGTTTCTTTCTCGAAATTTGCTACAGGTGGTACTCGACTAGGACTTCGTGCAAAACAAATTAACCTGCAATTTGCATCAATATGGCATTTGGCAAGCAAATTCCCTGTATTTTCCCTGATTTTTCCCTGCTTCATCGGACGTTTTCCCTGACGTTATTTGGCCTTATCGTTGTGTTTTCACCGCTAATCAGAAACCAAAAATTAACATTTTTACGGATTTTTGCTCAAAATAGAGGGCTTGTTTCATGCATTAATGCATGTTAAACCAAATTCCCTGTGTTTTCTCTGAATTTGAGGCCAAATTTCAAATTCCCTGTGTTTTCCCTGCAGGGAATTTTTTTTCACCATTTTCCCTGTCCGGTGGGGACCCTGTTAATATTATATATATATATATATATTATTTTATTGACATTTTCTATATCAAATAGATACATTTGTCAGTAGAAAACAATGAAATCGAAAACTACTCTACATCTACACACAATACAAATACAGTACAATTTTAAGTACATCAGTTTACAGTTAATTAAATATTAAATATCGGTCCCAGTTCTAATTATTGATGTATAAACGTCAGTAAAATGCAAGTAAATTCAAATTATAAATTGTTCATGTTTCGAATATTGATGCATGGACCCAGAACAATAGGTATGAAATATAAATTGGTGCACTCTACTGGCCTGAGGTTCGAGACAGGTGATTACAAAAAACAGTCAATGCCAAACAATGCTAAACTAAATAATCCAGTTTGCTATTTTGTAACAGGGCCTTAAAGCACTGTCAGAACATAAGAATTTGTGTGAATTACGCTCTGAAGACAAGTGATGGAGTTAAATTGTTTATTATAATTGATAATGAATTAATTTGGCAAATATGTACATGGAATAAATATTTAGGAACAATAGAAATAGCTACAATGTGAACATGTTGAGTATACGAGGTAATAATTAGATAGGAGTCAGAATATATACACATGGTGGTAAAAGTCCGAAAATCCTCACTTCTTGGGGAAGAACGTAGTGATAGGCCACAGTACACATAGAGATCTTTATTCGAGGTTGTACAACACATCCTGTAATATTACACTATCAGGAGTGATGAAAATTATTGGAAGGGTTGGCGGTGAAGGGGTGGATGGTGGGATCAGAAAAATTTTTAAGAATGGAAACGAGGCACGGCGCCAGTGCAGGAGTGGGTAAAACGCGGATCCAGCGGACTGAGGGCACTGAAGGCTGCAAATAATACTTCTTCGCTTTCCACACAAAAGATTTCCCCTTCGGTCAAACTTGTCTTTGTGTGAATTACGCTCTGAAGACAAGTGATGGAGTTAAATTGTTTATTATAATTGATAATGAATTAATTTGGCAAATATGTACATGGAATAAATATTTAGGAACAATAGAAATAGATATAATGTGAACATGTTGAGTATACGAGGTAATAATTAGATAGGAGTCAGAATATATACCCATGGTGGTAAAAGTCCGAAAATCCTCACTTCTTGGGGAAGAACGTAGTGATAGGCCAAACAACCCGCATAGTGGGTTGCGCCAAGAAGATGAGGAGAGGAGGAGAGGAGGAGCAGACAAGGGAGAGGACCATGACTTTTGGGATGGAAGGTTATCCTATGGAACTGAATTGTAAACCGGTATGGACTAGATGGTATAATAATAAGATAACCAGTGGTCTTACACCACGAGAATGAATATTGGTGGGCATGAGGATGAATAATGGGAATAAATAAGTTATCCTGTGGCATAACGCCGCGAGCATGAATATTGGGAATAAGTTATCCTGTGGCATAACGCCATCGGCATGAAAATTGGAATAATAACTTATCCTGTGGCATAACACCATGAGGATGAATCACGGGGATAATAAGTGATCCTGTGGCACAACGCCCTGGATGAGTAATGGGAATAATAAGTGAACCTGTGGCAGAACGCCATGAGGACGAATAACGGCAATAATAAGTTATCCTGTGGCATAAAATCATGAGGATGAATAATGGGAATGGCAACTTATCCTGTGGCATAACACCATGAGGATGAGAAAAAGGGAATGGTCAGGATACCAATCATATATGACGTCATCTTTGACATCGTGGCCACCCTGGATCACCATCGTGGCCATTGACTCCAGTTCAATGATCGTGGCAACCGGCAACCGTAAGGCATCTGGAGTGTGTCCTGTCAAGTCTGTATCCAATGGATGGACTAGGAGAATTGGCACAATCATGTTCTGATGCAGGCTTCACGCACGTGGTTTGCAGGTCTGCCCTCAGAAACGTCTGACAGTCCCAGTCCAGTTGGCCCCAAGACTCAGAATTCTTGCACAATAAGCTTGAGGTACGATGGAATGAGGCTGTAGCAAAATGAGCTGGCATGAGCACTGATTATTGTGTCCAAGTCCTCCACGCAATGTGTGATCCAACCATGTGGCTTCAACAGATCACAAAATACATGTAAAGTCCAAGCATGACAGGCCCCAAATAACATCCATATGATTCCTCCACAACAATAGTGTCGAAGGAATAGGTGTGACTTGGTGAAAGTTCTGGTAAAATTAGTGAATCCATGAATGATTGAGGGCTCCAGAACATGCGTCTGTCTTCATCAGAAAAATTTTTAAGAATGGAAACAAGGCACGGCGCCAGTGCAGGAGTGGGTAAAACGCGGATCCAGCGGACTGAGGGCACTGAAGGCTGCAAATAATACTTCTTCGCTTTCCACACAAAAGATTTCCCCTTCGGTCAAACTTGTCTATATGGCAGAGCAAGGGACTAATTGCCCAAGAAATAATAATTGGAACATTTGAACATCCATTTATCCACATGGAATTGTTAATGGACTACAACTATATTGCATGGGATATCTCTCAAATGGAATGGCTAGACAACCTGGAGAACACTAATTAACAAGACAAGGTAAAACAAATTCTCCTATGGCCATGTCAACACACATTTTTTTGCCAACTCACATGGAAACTGTTTAGGCAGTCAATCAATGATTTTCTCTAGCTGACAGCAATTTGATTTTGCATGAAGTGACTTTTCTGAAACATACATGTGCTTTCTCTAAGCCAATGTTTTGATGAAACAGGAAATCATGTATAGTGCTGCCACATTGTTGCGCCATGTTAATGGTCCTGGACTCAGAGAAGCACCACCTGGAGTTAATTTCTGGACCGTGACTCATGCTCTGTCATTTTAGAAATTCTTGTCAAAATATTAGCCTGGAACTTTATTATTAGAGCATTTTTCCAGTCCACATCTGGGCAAACTTATGAGGAATATCTCATGATGACAAGAGGTGAGATTTTTAATTTTTCACACACTGATTGCAGTGGCGTCACTAGAAATGAAATTTTGGGAGGGGGGAGGGCAGGAGTCCCAAAGTTTAGATGCGTTGTCAAAAGCGTGAAGGGTCGAAACGTTATCCAAAAAATGTCAGCCCCCCTCTAGCACCCACGCCCTATCGACGCCACTGAGTGATTGCAACTTTTTATTTCCATGGAAACAAATTAAGCATTTATTTTTATTTCAGTTCCCCCAGGTGGTTGTAGCACATTTTATGGAAACATTTAGTGCAAGGTTGCAGTACTTGTTCTGGCAAAGATGGAACTCAGCTACTGGCAATGAGAGGGCGATCAACCTGTAGACAGGGCCTGTATAAGTTTTGTGGGGGGCCTTCCATACTTTTACAAGAAAAGGAAGTTTGAAGATGGAGCAATAGACAATTTCTGAATCTTTAAACTTCATTTATTTCCAATAGTGAAGACGATCATAGGCAGTAGGCCACATGTATTAGTCATATGTGCCTGGATAAATTTAAATTAACAATATTTAAACTTCATATTTCTCAGTGCACTGCCACTGCCCCCTGCTGTCAATTTCACCAACCAGCAATTAGCCGCCATATTGAATGAGGGCTTATGCCCTCCACCCCCTGGTGTCGGTCCAGTGAGCTGGCAAAGTGTCCTTGCTTCATTTCTATGTCACCCCCTTTGGAGAGCCCTTCTTTGGAGGCCACCCCACTGGAGCTCCTGGGGTGCTGCTCATGATAGGGTCCTTTCTCACGCCTCTGCCATTGAGATAGGGTAGGGCAATACCTCATGGGGGGAGGTGCATGTTCAGCTATGTGCCTTATGGGCCTTAACCACTTCCTATAAGAAAGTCCCGCAAAAAGAAAATCATAAAACACATATTGTTCTCTGTGCTTCTTTTGAAAACACTGTGTTTCTTTTGAAAACATCCATTAACTGGCGAGTGTGGCAGTATTTAGAACTTAATCGGTGTTAGCGGAGTTAGCAATTAACTCTAACCAGGTTCTTTTTAACCCAAAAGTTCATTATTAGGTCTCACTTTCTTGTTGGGCTAATGGGTCATTGGTCACTAGAAAAAAAAAGTAAGAATAAGCACTGTTTCCCTTGTTCGTACAACGGAATGCCATGCACTTGATTTTCAAAATATGGCTTTTAAAATTTAAATTTTGATTAGTACTTAAATTAAAATCAAACTGTAATATTAATGATCTGAGACATTCAACACTGATACATTGATTTTAATTATTAACCATTTCCCAAATTCTACCCCATTTACCTTGTTCAGAAATGGCATTTAAAATGTGGAAATGCCCCCGTGCAGTGGCCTCTGCACAACTCTCCCATGACTTGTGCAGCCTTGATGCCGAGATAACAGCAATCAACGAAGCCTTTGTTTGAAGACCTCTGAGACGGGGGCTTGTAATATATGTGCCTTTTTTGAAAATGATTTTTGAAACTTGTGTAAATACTTAAACATGACAGCAGAAGAATGTCGACAGTGAAGAGCATTCTGGGTTATTCACTTGGGTAGAAGGAATATGTGATTTTTCCTGCAAGAGCTTTAGTCCAGGTGATAAACATATATAAGAAACCCATCAAAATTTAGAAAACACCTTGACAAGGAAATTGTTAAATTGCTGCCAATTCCCTTGTCATCCTCATGAGCATTTGGACTACAGAAATGGACTGCTGTAGTACATGTATGACAAACTTCGGGTTTGCCCAAAACTCGGCTGTTCGATTAATTTGGGAAAATGAAAAAACATGGCACTGTCAGCCAGAGTAAGAAACAAGTACACTGACTACCAATCTCAGCAAAGAATTCATTTCAAATTGATGACAACTACATGGAAGGCAGTGAACAATCAGGCACAACCATATATTTAAGAACTCATTCAAGTAAAATCTCTTCAAGATCATAACCTGAGAAGCAACCACAAGCTACTGTTAGCAGAACCTGCTCCATGCAACAAAAATAAGTTTGAAGACAGGGCATTTTCCTATGCAGCACCAAAGCTCTGGAACAGTTTGCCTGAAAAAGTGGGAACTGCAAAGACATTTAAAAACTTTTAAGAAGAATATAAAAACCCATCTGTTTCAGAATTCCTACAATTGGTATGAGCTGAAAAAGCACTGAAAATATAAATTATATAATTATATGAATTAAAATCATATAAATTCATATTATTAAATATTATACCATTATTATAGAATTCTTGATCTGTGATACTGTACCACATGGTATTCACAAGGATTATTTTGTGTGATAGACCGGGTCAAATGTACCAAAAGATCATGACCAACTGCAAAAGTCTTTGGTAGCTTTTGACACATTTGCTCCTATTGTCCCACGAATAATCTTCATGAATTTAATTTGATTTAGACAAGTATAATATCAGTAATGTTTAGTTTATAAATTGTTCGAATATGGCACCCGGGATGGCACTTGCCCTCTCAAATGGTTGGTTTTTACAGCTGCTTGCAGCCTGTATTACACAAGACATTTTTTGTAAGGTTCTGACCATATAGGAGGCCGCACTATTTCACCTATCACTTTGAAACTTAGTACACAGTCTCAATAGAATATTATCTTGCTTCCATCAACTTTTGGTAAACTTCTGTGACATTAAACTTTTTATTTATGAAACCAAAATGTTCGTTTTTGGCGCGAGTTTCAAATGACTGCAGTGAAACCAGCACCAACAGCAGCAGTCAGATCCAGTGTTTGCAGATTCAATAGAAAGAATTATGGAAGGGATGAAGAAAGGAAGGTATGAATGAACGAAGGAATGAACGAAGGAATGAAGGGGAAAAAAAGGAAGGAAAGTAGGAAGGAAAAAAGGGAGGGAGGGAGGGAGGGAGGGAGGATATACATGTAGATAGATAGATAGATAGATAGATAGACAGATAGACAGATAGATAGATAGATAGATAGATAAATAGATAGATAGATAGATACTAAGTCTATCTACAAGCAGCTGTTAAAGTGCTTGCACGTTATTTTTTAAATTTCATTATCAATTCTGATTTATTTGGAATTACAATTTGTTTTATAGCATTTATAAATTAGCAAGGAGTTAAGCACTGCCTCGTTTGCATATTGAACTGCATGAAATATATTCATGAACCTGCATGTATGCAAATGACCGGTGGCGACCAACCAATCAGCATCAGTCTCTCTTGGGCGTTCCACATGAGTGACTCATGGCTCCTCACAAAATGAAGAGAGAAACTCAAGATGGTCAAAGGTGTTACTGGCACAGGACAAGCAGGAATAACTTGGCCAGAAAAAAGGACAACAGCATAATCTAGAGATGAGGGATTTGTCAGAAACGAGATCACTGGCCTCCAAGGAGGCTGACGACAGGCTCCATCACTTGCACAGGGTAGGCCAGTTTTAGCTTTACTGTACAAGTGTACATGTATGCATGTCTTGTTTGATTCTAGGCCAATACCTTTAAGCAGTTACGTTTTTGATGTAAAAAATGCAATTGATAATATTATATCAGAGATTTTTTTTCAAAAACTTTGACCAACTCCTTGCCTTGACACGCTTCATTTTGAAAGACTTTCTCAAGTTTCTGATAAATTTGGCATTTTATATTCATTTTCTTTCTGTCAAGTTTATTAAAATTTTTAAGACTGGCCCCAAACATTTATAATTAATTCTTAAAGACTTTCTGATATATTCTGCATAAATTTATTGTGTAAATGTATACAATTTAATATCTGAGAATGGATCTGACTGGATCCATGCATGGCTGCTTCATTTTCGTCTCCATAGATATTAGAGTATAATAGGAATGCAGGGAGATAAATGAAAATCAAATTAATGGATGCACAATTGTTATTTCATACTAGTTTTAAAGTATATTTGTTTATTTTCACAGGACGGCAAGCCTTTAATGGAAAAACGCAGAAGGGCGAGAATAAATGAAAGTCTGTCCCGGCTGAAGCTGATGGTCCTGGGGGAAGTCAGAAGAAAGGTAACTCAACTGTTTTAACAAATTTTGAAAATTAGGCGTATTCCAATTTCTTGCCGACCAGATGATTCTTGGAAGGGGGCTTAGATTTTTTTTTGTGAAAAAAGAGTTTGTTTGACACATGATACTGAAATAAAAAGTTTGTTCAGCACATGAAAATAGAGGAAAAGTTTGTTTCCACCTTTAACAAATAAAAAGTTGTTGCTCCTTTGAATGTGAAAAATGGTTTGTTGTTACTTGTGTGCAAAAAGAAGTTTGTTCCGGGTAAAAATTCATAGCCTATTCCTGCCTCTTTTGGTGATGTAATCTTCCTAATAAGGTTCTGATTGCATGGTCAGTTTCTCCGCTCTTAATGCTGATTTGAAAGTGACGTGAGCAGCAGTGGTAAATGTCTAACCTTTTAAATACATGTGAGGTTAGGCCCCAATTGTATTTTCCACTATATAAGCCAGTCCTGTTTACAAATCATACTTTGTCCCTTAATTCCTTTTTCAGTGGATTAAACACCATGCAATTGAAAAATGTCCAATGAGATTTGGATATTATATTATAGGCCTATTGTTATTATTTCCTGAGTCTATTCTTCAACTGTTTTCCCTTCTATGTTTCAGAACACCAAAATATCAAAACTGGACAAAGCAGACATCCTGGAGATGACCGTGGAGTACGTCAACAGGATTGCTGGCAATGGTGAGCAGGCAGAGCCCTATTTTGGCTTCCTTTTATCAAGACATACCTAGATAGGAATTTATCACAATTATTCTGTAAAGTGACTCTAGTTTTAAAATGGTGTAAAGGAATCTAGTGACTGTCTTATCTTATTAGTAGTTTTAGTTTATACAAAATGTAATTAATAGGCCTATGTAATTTGTAACATTTCATTGTGATAATTTTGACAGACATGTAACTTATTAACTTGCTTTCATTTCATAGGCACACAGAAGCCGCAGTTTGACAAGTACCGTGCAGGATTTAACACGTGCGCTGACGAGGTTCGAAGCTACCTGGCAGGGCGCAAAGAGATTGACGTTGAGGTTCGCACTCGCGTCATCGACCACTTGGCCAACTTCATTCAGAATCTGCAATGGCTGAGAACAACGCAGAACCAAAATGGTCAGTTATCAAATGGACTAATTAATCAGAATATTACAAGCAAACTTGAAATCTCCACAAATTCCAACCAGGGGTTTTCCAACACTAATCCCTATCCGAACATGACGTCACACCTTCCAGTTGGAATTCCCTCAGCTACATTTCTACCTCCACCACATGAGAGTGCTTCTCAGACGAACAAAACCCAGAACAATTTCATTTCTTCTTCGCACATTTCCTCTTCTTTGCAACACCCCAAAAGTGAATCGTATACCATTTACCCGAACAAACACCATTCCACTTCCCCTGGTTCCACTTCTTCCCCAACTTCCCCCTCCATCTTCGCCAGCAGTCCCATCTTTCCCGCTTCCCCTCCCTTCGTATCGTCTGCTGTGATGCAGTCAAACAACAAACAACTTTCCACTTCCGTTTTTGTCTTCCCGGAACCAAGACTGTCCCAGGAAAACAGATTTGCGAATTCCAGAAGAGAAATCTCCAGACACAACACGTCCAGCAGGGACCCAATGTGGCGACCGTGGTGAAACACACAGACAATTTCAAGTGACTTTGGTGCCACTATAATCTATAGCCCATGCTGGTGCTGAACAAACGCACACTCCCTCACTCTTGTGACATTGGTGTTGAAAAAACAATTGCTACATTTGATTTAGTGTTCTGATTCATAAGCAGCCAAATGCAGCGAAAAATGCAACTCTACAATTTTTAAAATTTTCACTTGTTTATCAACATTCTCACTTTTTATGATGATTTGCATTTTCCTGAAAAATAATTCTGGGATAAAAGGCTTCCTAGCAGGAAGTTCCTACTTTAACAGAAGGATCAATGTAACAATAGGCCTATGGTATCTTCAACTATCTCGCAACTGCTCGTTGTACAATTTATGTGAAACTGTTGGGATTCAGTTCTCAACTATATATTCTGCAAGGACCATGCAGTTGCCCTGCGGATGGTCGTCAAGTGACATGCAACTCAGTTTGCTGCCCTTCTCAGGTTGATTTTGGATGTCTCAGATTATAAATGTTCATGTATATTACATTGTTGGTCATTATTCACCCATTCTGTTAACTTTACATGTACATTTTATGTGAATAATTCAATAAATGTTTTGTTGACCTAAATCTCGATTTTGTCATAAAACTGGTATCTTTTAAATATAAAACTACATGCTATGTCATTCATGCCCAGAAGGAATCGTTCTCCTCTGACGACAATGTCATAATTAATTATTATCAACCATCTTATGATTTGCTACAAAAAGAAATTTCACTGTTGTAATGAAGAAAAGAAATTTAGTTCCAATTACTATATAATTCATGGTTTTTGGTCATGGAGGATATATTTGAAGACGTTTTCATTACAGGAAGTTAGGAACATAGGCATAATGTAAAACGATGACCAGAAGGCCTAAATATAAAAGCCTATCAAGGCCTAGATATAAAGCCTATCAAGGCCTAGATATAAAAGCCTTTGGTCAGCATCAGAGCTTCGGTGACATACTCGTGCTGGGCAGTCCAGAAGCCAGGGTGAGAGGCGAGCAATTGTCCAAGCATGGAATTCAATTAGTGGGCGGCACTTGCCTGTAATTCGTGTGCTCTCTGAGCCCATATCCGATTCCTGACACCCTCTTGACTTATCAACACAACAACCCACAGGTCCATGGGTGATACGGAGGCCTGTGCTATTATCCTGGGGGTTAATGTGTTATTGGCTCTTTCAAGAAATATAATAAAAAGGTTCAAAGTTATTAAAGCTGAAAGATAACTTCAACAGTTAGTGGAGGCCACAGCCCTCAAATTATGCCATTTTCCTCCATCAATGATTAGAGAGCAACCCAGAGCACTTGACACAGTTGACACCAGAACAGCGGAGCACAATTAGTAGGTTCACCGAAGGCACTTGACCATGCTGACACCAGGAATGTTGATTAATGAAAGTGACACAGGTCGGAGAATGCAGCCCCAGGCAAAGAAACAACGCGGTGCAACGCTCAATAAGGGCATTGCCTCCCAGGCACACACTTGGTTGTTTTTTTGCCTCTAAACAGATGCCCCAAGTCACTTGAAGTCATCAAGAAAGCAAAATGCTCAACAATAAAAATAATAACATTCAGGAAGAGAGGAGAAAAGTTGGTTAACATGGTAAATCTATGCCTTTATTTAATTTTGTTCAGCAATTTCGTTTTATCGTGTTTTTTTTAAAAAGCCATTCATTTATACTAAGGTTATTTCATGAACAATCCACTTTAATATAGGCCGGTCGCAATAGAGCTCTATGTAGGATGTTGGGTCCAGTGACAGCTCTATAAAATGATGAAATAGGTCTCAAATAAAAAAGTATTTTATTACAATATGAAGTTTCCTGGTTGTCATTTACTCTGGTAGCATAGAGCTGCTGCATATCCTGGGAAAAAGTGAGGCGTACCCTGAAAATGGCCTTGATGTAATTTACTTTTTTTTCTGCCCGAGGGTCAGTGAGCCAATCTTCATTAGCATACACCTGCCTGAGTTGCAATGGGTTGCTAAATGACATTAGCATACCCAGAAATATTGCAGAAATATTCAAACATTTTCTTATCATGCTAATCAATATGCAGGTTTCTGGGCAATTGGCCCAAATGGGACAGGAGTTACAATAAATGATGATGTGTCCACTGGACCTTGGTAACTATGCATTTCTATGCTGTTAGATTCTCCTCAGATAGTCAAAACAAATTACTTTTTCACACCAATGATATTGTTTAATTTAAAGACCTAGTTATTCACACAAATGAAACTAATATTGGGTTTCTAATGTGTTTGATATGCACACCTGGTAAAAAAAGGTCAGCTGGTATAGCTGTTGTTTGGAAGAGTTAATTAAATTAATATTCGCACAGCGAAATGGCCGAAGGCCGTTTTGCGAAGCGAATTGAGCACAAGAAAGGACCCTAAAAATCTGTGCAGTGATGGTCTGAACCTCAACAGTCCACTGCCGGGAATTAGGTCAAGTGGGTCTAGCTTCTTATCAATGATTTAGTTTCGTATTTAACAAAACATAACTTCTTCATCTTCAAAAGTGTCTTAAAAATTCAATTTTCTTCAGTAATATGCCCTGTACCAGTGTTGGAGTCCTCGAGTTTGGCCTCGTCCTCGAGGCCACTTTTGATGGCCTCGGCCTCGGTCTCGGTCTCGGATGACTAATCCTTGGCCTTGGACTCGGTCTCGGGCCTTCTGGCCTCGGATATTTGTCCGAGGCACGTCCGAGGCCAGCGAAATTGATAAAGTACAATTTTGCTGGAACAGTCAAACAAAATTTCCCTGTCGGCTAGTATAATTATCTGTCAGTTTATTTAATATGAGGAACCTATTATCCAATAGATAAGAATCTGAAAGAATCATTTTCTGCTTGTCTTTTAAGACTGTTTATATCTAGGCCTATTTTATGCCGAGTGCCAAGTTATAAGCGATGCTATTTTTTGTGATAGATATGAAATTATAAATTGACCAACAGTATTTGTTTGAATATTTTTGATTTTTGATTTTCCTTCATTAATTGAGTCAAACATTATTTCTTGTAAATTTCGACCATATTTATGACCATTTGAAGTTTTGAAGATTTTGTTTACATGTGAAGCAAGATGCGTTAGTACCTGATCATTAACTTCACACACCAGCGTGTCTGGCTTAAAACACAACTCAAAAAATGGAATGGGACAAAATTTGTGACAGAATCTCATTCTTGAAATAAATTTCGGGCCGATGGCTATCTCAGTCTAAAATGTTTGATTTAGAAGTAGATAATTAAACATAATTGAGGTTGTCAGACACTCAAAACAAATCTAATCTGTCGCTGTTTCCGTAAAAAAAAATTGCAGTATTTGCAGTGAGATGAGTTCCATGCCCTGTTCTTTAAAAATGTAATGGTTGCCCCCTTATTGTCTTCATTTCAGAGATTTACTTGAGTCATTGAGTGAATCTTTAATTGCACTGTTATAGCCTTATCGTAAGGTCAATGCCGATAATATACCAAGCTAAAATAGTTTGGCAGTCAACTGTCTTTTTGTCGAGCCGGCCTAGTTCTCGGTTTTGGTCTCGGATGCTCATGCCTCGGTCTCGGTCTCGGTCTCGGTCTCGGAGGGCAATGCCTCGGTCTTGGTCTCGGTCTCGGATGCTCATGCCTCAGTCTCGGTCTTGGTCTCGGATGTCCTGGCCTCGACTCCAACACTGCCCTGTACCTATAATTTTTGTGGAATAGTTAATTATTAGCCTTGGCAAGCTAAATTAAGTTATTAGCAATGATTAATTTTGTCATTTACATATTAATGGTACTGCAGAAACATCAACAGGAGCTAGCAGAGCATCAGGAGCAATTCTGGCAAAACATAAACACTTAAATAGTTTAGGCTATAACACCTTCACCACGTTATACAATGCTTGTGTTAGCACAGTTCTCGATTATGCCAGTGGTATCTGGGGAGCTAAAGTGTTTGAAAAACTTGACCATGTGCAAAACAGAGCAATAAAGGCTTTCTTGGGTGTCCAAAACTTTGCACCCAATTTAGCAAAATCCAAGGTGACATGGGCTGGACCCATGGCAGTGTCAGATGTAAGGTAAACATGATTAGAACCTGGAATGACGAACATACATGAACTGCAACCGTTTAACGAAAAAAAAAGTAATTCATTTCTTTTCAAAACAGACAACAAGATGAAAAAAAAAACATAACAAATTTAAAGCTACATAATCATTATAAACGGATTATTATTTAACTGTGAGCAATTAATCTACATCTTCAATCATGTTATTGTTTTTTTATTGCTATTATGTTAATATATGTCTATCAACAATCTAGTATAAACTGAAATTTGTCAGCTTTAGTTTGTCTGCCTTTTTAGCTGATTATAATCTATCAATCCTATTTATCTATAATCATATCTATCTATCTATCTATCTATCTATCTATCTATCTATCTATCTATCTATCTATCTATCTGTCTGTCTGTCTGTCTGTCTGTCTGTCTGTCTAGCTGTCTGTCTAGCTGTCTAGCTGTCTGTCTGTCTGTCTGTCTAGCTGTCTGTCTATCTGTCTGTCTATCTGTCTAGCTGTCTATCTGTCTGTGCCTGGGAAAGTAGGAATACTCAGTAACGCACTACACAGGTCCTGAGCTCCTGAATTGTTTCCCATATACCAAGTGAGGTAGGCCTATAAGTTGAATTAATGAGTCGTGAAAAAAGTAACTGGACTGGGCAATTAATTGAGAGGGGCTCCTGCTGTGCTGGTTGCTGGTCTGTGCCCTTGGTCAAAAGGGAACCAGCAAGTGGCAACAACCAGAATAAGGAATGCTAATATAACGGAATTGTCATTATGAAACGAAACGTTGCTGGAGTTGGCAGTTCCCACGAAAAAATAACAAATCAATCATTTCACTTCTAAACAATTGAAGGTTAAAAATGGAAGCAATTAAAAGGAAGGGAATCCTGACCTATTGAGAGAATTTGTGTTTAAGAATTTCATAGACTAGGGGAGTTGGCTGAAGTAATTAGGCCTACTTTAATTACAAATTGCCTAAAAAAGTCTACGTATCAGAACTAAAGGCCTACTATTATCTGAGCATAGGCCTGTCTCAAAAGTTCAAGAGCTAATATGCCTAGGCCAAAAGACGTAGGCATATATATATATTAGGGTGCATCAGTTGCCCCAACATCAACCGATCCAGCTGTACCTTGGTCCATAGTTGGGTTTTACCACACAAAATAAGGTTATGAAATTTCAGCTTGATCGATGGATATTTAGGGGTGCCTCCGAGAGCATCTTTCTTTTGAGTTTTTCAGGATAAATTACGTTTCCGTAAGATCGCGGTTTGTGATAACTTGAGTTATATAGAAGATAGAAAAAAACTAATGACATATTTGGATTCTGCAGAAAATTTCCTTCAAAATGAATACCTGGAACCTATGTTTCTGTCAACATTATGGTGATCATGTACGGCAAGATATGCTTTTACTTCGATTATTATGTCCGACGTCACTGATATACACAAGTTTCTGTTTATATGACTGCATGGTACTTATTATTTGCTTTTCTCTTCATATAAATTATGTTTCATAAATATCAGCAGCGATTTACTGAGAATTCAATTTTGTCTCTCAAAGCAATTTCAATTATTCATGATGATCTCAAAAAGTTTTATGACTACGAAAAGAGAAAAAAAAACAAGTTTGCTATGCTATGTGGTGATAAGTGACCTTAAGTCCCAATTTATTGAAACCTTATGAAAAACTATCCCTAATGGAGACCACAGGTCTTGGCCCGTAGGGCCAAGACCGCATGGTCTTCAAATGGTAGAAGACAGAGCTACTCACACAGGGATATACTAAGGAAATTTTTTGCATGCGCCAAACAAAAAAGTGTGGTCGTTTATGTGACGTCATTACTGAATGAGACACAATGGTGGTGACGTCACAAGAGAGCCTGTCATAGATGACGTCACTTAAGCAAGCTATAAATAACTTCATAACGTCACCAAACAAGCAGAGCAGTGGCAGCCTGGCAGGAGCACTTGATCTATAGAGTCAGGGATGGTAAATCCGTCCACCCCCTATTATATGCATTTAAATACATCCAGTGCAGTTGTGTGAGTCTTAAATGGCAGAGGAATTTGTTTTAAACTGACTTAGTCGTTTTTATTGCTTTGATACCATTTTTAAACGTTATTTAGGTGATTTAACAATATGGGATAAAAAACAATAAAATTCTGTAACGTCATCACTGACATTTTGTGAATTTCAGCTTGTTGCTCATCCTATTCCTTTCAGCCTGTTTCCATCTACAAACAAAAGTATTTCTGGTAAAAAGTCATTGATTGGAACGTTAAAACTATATTGAATTTGTTCGATTACTTAAATGTGACACCTTCAATGGCAATACAATGCAAATTAAAGTGGACGGAATTACCATCATCATTTTAAGACTGACTTGATTGGGGGTTTGTAAATCCGTCCACCCACATTAAATATCATTCAGAGCACTTTTATGACTTTCAATATTCATAAATTACATACAACTGATAAGAGAAATTAGTTTGGAGCAATCATACCACTTTGATTCTGTTAACCTGGTTCTTTAATTTTAATTGTGCTGGTTAATTCAAATTCTGCATAGATAAATTAACCTTTATTAGCCAAATCTTCTATTATAAGTGCACTCAAAATCCCACTGTCCCAAAATCAACAGAAAATACTTTGTGAAAGTTAAAAGAATTTAAAACTTTAAAAAATAACAAGATATGATTGGTATTAGCTGTATAATGCCCTGTGGACGGATTTACCATCCTTGCTGGATGGATTTACCAGCAAAGTGAACGGATTTAGGTGCCCTGACCTTCAATTTTTGTTACCATGGTTTCAGCAATAATTATTTGAATATTTGACTTTTTTGGATGTTGATGATAGCACGAAATATGCCCCTTTCAATGGACTAATTTATATTTCTGTACCTATTCTCATTTGTCTGGAAATACAATTTTAGCCAAAAGTGGACGGATTTACCCTCCTTGACTCTAGATTGTGACGTTATGATTGTCTTTGTAAACACAAGAGTATGAAAGTTTTAGAAAAGTCAACCTGACCTCTTCAGGAATTTCTCTGATTGAGTCTCACAATAAGAACTACACTGTAAGCTTAGCTTCAGTAGCTTGGCATAAGTGAAAGCCAAATTTACAAGTTAGTCAATTTTGACCAGGTGAAGGTCAAGTGACAGCAGTCACTAAAATGAAGTAAACAGCAAAATCTCTGTGAAATCAGTGAAAATTTGCAATTTCACATGCTTATGGGCTATCATAAAGTAAACAAGAATGGATACAAATTTTAAGTAAGGCACATTGCCTTTGGCAGGGGAGACCATTTATTTAAATAAATAATTTCTTGCTCAGTTTTGGTGAATCAATAAATTCTTTCTGGGCAGCCTTTATTACAGTTTTTCTTTCTGAATGGTAATTTGTTCCATTTTTTTCTTTAAGTGAATTTTAATTAACAAAACCTTACTATATAATTATATATTATATATTATATCAATTATTATTATTATGAGAATCATAGAATCACAGTTGCATAAATGTTGAAAAAAAACAACAACAACCAACAATTCACTTTTAGATCACAGATCTGCATCCTGTGGTCTCCCTATGCTTTGGCATTATCATATTACTTTTTGTGGACAAGGAGATGGGTCCATTTACCATGTACATTAAGGTTCATCAGCTGTCCTATGAATAACAAAAAATAGAGCCGGGAAGCCGTACCATGGCTTGAGCTTGTGTTATGGTAGTTAGTGGAATGTAAGTACTACTTTTCTTTCTTTCTATATTTCTGCATTTGAAATGATATTCTCTTTCTTCATTATTAATTTACTGAAATATCTTAAACTTGACCATTCTTAACACGTGCAGGATGATTGGTTTTAATTAATTTAATCTGATTTAATTTATATTTTTGAAAATATACTTTTAAAAGGCCTATCCACCTTTGCCTCTCAAAGAATTTTCTTGAAGGTCACACAGTATGGCATCTAAAACATTTAACACTTATGCAGATCTCACACATTCCTAATGTAATGGAATTTAAGTAGAAAGGTTTGTACCCTTCTGCATGAGACTGCAAGTAATCAATACCTTTTTTAAAACGCCATGAAAGTTTGAGTAAAAATGTTAAATAAATATTACATTTATTAAATTGCTTCTATTCTTGTCATGGAATTGTGACTATAGATTAAATCTATGAAATAAATCCTCCTTGGACCTTGCCATCCATCTAGTGCAGGATATACAGATTATGTATATTGACAGTCTCGGTGAACATAGTCCCTGATAGGCCTATAGGCCTACTCTAAAAATGTTGGTTTGAAGCTTAATGTGGTCTCAGAAAGTACTTCCAGAAAATATACAATGTGCAGACAATATTTATATTTCATTAATTTGCAGAATATGAATGGTTGATTACAATATTATGTACAATTGTACATTGACACATCTTCTCGTGCACTATAATATCAGGCAAGTTTTCTCAGTGTTAAAACAGATCATGACTTCTTCATATCAGTAATGTTGTTTCTTAATTGTCATACAGTCATAAAACATTAATCAAGATCATTGAATTCTCGAATAATAGAAATAGCTTTGAGAGCCAAAGAGAAATACTGAGTATATTATTACTCATATGTACCAAACATATTAAATAAGAAAGGAACAATTAAAGACAAAGTATCTTGCAGTCATTTAAATAAAAAATTTTGTATATCAGTGAAGTCTAATAAAATATTCAAAATAAAAACACATCCTGCAGTAAGGCATCAACATTATCTCAACGAAAGTATAGGTTCCAGGTATTCATTTTGAAGGAAATTTTCAGCAGAATCCAAATATGTCATTATTTTTCTTCTATCTTTTATATTAGTTAAGATATCGCAAACCGCGATTCTGCGGAAACGTAACTTTTCTTGAAAAATGTCTTAGGAAATATGCTTCCGGAGGCACCCCTAAATATTATTTGATCTGGCTGATTTTTTAGTATGACCATCTGGCTACCAAAACACAACTTCATGACAAGGTACAGCTGCCTATCTCTATTTTTTATTTTTCATGGGGCGGCTGATGCACCCTAATATATATGGCTGCAGGACAATCATGCAAATAGCAGTATTTCAAAATAAACTGCTGATAACGGCTTTTACAGCGAAAAACTTTGATATGGAGTTAGAGTGGACTGTGGCACTGTGAAAATGGCACTTCGTGACTCATGATAGCCGAAGTGTCGTCTTATCAATTTTCAACATGGGAAAAATAGAGGCTGTTTGATTAGTCATGATCAAGAGAAAGCCATTTGACTTCTCATCGAAAGTATTGGGCTTGATCATGACAAATCATCAGCATGATGACTCACGAAGTGCCATTTTCACAGTGCCACAGTCCACTCTAATTCTATATCAAAGTGTTTCGCTGTAAGCGGTTCTTACTGTTTGTATGCCAAATTGCCAATGTTGAAATCTTTCAAGTCTTTAGCCTATAAGAAAGTTACTGAATAATTCAACCACCCTTGCCTTCAATATTTCCCAACTTTTAGCCCATTTTGAATCCCCTCAATGAAGAGCATTGTATGAATTATAAATGACTTTTTCCTGTTGGGGTCCTAACCCCAAAAAGGGAAATGTCCTCAGATCACAGGGCACTCCGAGGCAAGAAGGCAAGGTCATGACTTGAGTCACAAAGCGTAACTAAGGAGATGACGTCACTGGCACGTGCATCCCAGGGTGTCACATAGGATGCGATAAAGACATCAAAGAAAACTTTAGAAAAGTCCACTCAGGCCAGGACTACCAGTTTGTATCCTAAGATTTCAATTCAACCATTTGTTTTGGGTGGGCCCGCAAGCCTAATGCCCTATAGTTTGTTGGAGGCTATAGATATCTTCCCTCCTAACCTCCACAGAACTCTGGACTCACTTTCAAGAACAAGGAAATCACAAATGGGAGCTGTTTGACACATTTCAAATAGCCCTAACAAATCTTTGGTACAGTGTATATATACAGCTGCTATATATGCCCATCTTAGTTGATACATGAACGTCAACAAGCAAGATCACTTCGTTCATCGAGGGAACTATATCTTGCACCACCAAAATCGAGACTACGTTCCTATGGTGATCGAACATTCCAGTTTGCCGCTGCCACTGAGTGGAATGCACTCCCGAAGTTCCTCAGAGACTGTCAAACATTTACTGTTTTTAAAAAACACTTAAAGACTCACCTGTTTGGAATTGCTTTCAGTATTTAATCTATACTACATACTCTTATCTTATATTCTACATTTTACATTTTTATTGTGATCTTAATTTTACATGTGAAGCGCCTTAGAGCAGGATATATTCTGAATAAGGCGCTATAGAAATGCTTGTATAATAATAATAATAATAATAATAATAATCTTGCGTGCGAATATGATGCCCAGGCACCAGGAAGAACAAGCCTCATGGTCTAGTCTTGTCTGTCACTTGTATACTAGTGCAAGAAAGAAACAATTATATCAGATATGACAATAGGTTTGTGCCTGTGCTGTGATGAACGAACGGAGACCTTACATTCTGTAAATTTGTTGTGTAAAAACAGTGGATTGTTGCACTGTGAAAATGGCACTTTGCGAGTCATCATACGCGTACTGATCATTTGCAAGGTTATACCAATACTTTCAATGATACACCCAGGAAAACTTCATGTGCCATCATGCTGATGATTGGCCATGATCATATGAGGTTATACCATGGGTAGGTGCAGTACATCCCTGGTATACTCCCAGAGACCCCAGTATATTCCCGAGACCCGAAGGGTCGAGGGAATATACTGGGGTCGAGGGGAGTATACGGGGATGTACTGCACCTACCCATGGTATGACCTTTTTATCCCATGTCTAGGCACATTTTCAAAATAATATCAAACTTTTACTTATAAATAAATGTATTATAACTACTTCTTATAATTTTAGCTTGAACTGACAATTCTTGTTTCAGTAATATTTTTATTACGGCAAGAGTTTTTAAGATATCGCCTTAAAATTTTGCATCAACAACCTTTGGAATATGACAGACAGGACTGATGGAAATAATAGAGCTGGTGTAGTTAGATCCTGAGATATAAAATTAAACGGCCATGGAACTTAAAAACACGTTGACTCAAATTTGTAATTTTTTTGTTGGCAAGAGTTCTTAAGATATTGACGTGCAATTTTGGATCAATAACCATTGGAATATGATGGAAACGACTGGTGAATATCATGGAGCTGCTGTAATAAGATCTAGAGATACAAAATTAAATGGCCATGGAACTTTAAAGTATGTTGACTTAAATCTGTAATTTCACGCTAGAACTAAAAATTCTTGTTTCAGTTTTAATTTTTTGGTGGCAAGAGTTTTGGAGATATCGTCTTGAAATTTTGGATTTGCTATCTATACTATATTTATAACATTACCTGCTAATTTTTATACATCTGGGATGATTAGATTTAGAGAAATAAAATAAAACGGCAGTGGAATGCAGAAAAACGTTTCCGAAATAAATGAACCACAGTGCTGAAACCATACCAAAAAACAGAATTTATTGCTATTAGGGGAGAGCGGGGCACAGTGAGACGGCGGGCACAGTGAGACAAAGCCCATAGCGTCTAGCTGGTACCGTTTACAGATCAACCCTCTTTTGTATAGTACAAAAAGTAAGTAAGTGAGAGTCTGACCTATATCCGGAATGCCTACACAGCATATCGAGAGGGGAATTTCAATATTTAGGTTTTTAGCCGATAAAAGTAAATAATTTTGCTGAACGACTTTTTGTTATAATTCCCAAGAAAAATGGTATAACGCAAATCAATTGTCAGGAATTCAAACCTTGATTATTTAGTGAGATAATGAACCACAATACAGGCATCTGGTCCGCAGGATTCAAAAATTTAATAAAGAGAGCTGCGTGGGGCACAATGAGACAGTTGGAGGCGGGGCACAGTGAGACATGGTAAAATACACTCGAAACGACCTGAATGTAAGGCATAGCTTACAATTCACTATTAAAAACAAAATGCCTGCAATAAACTCCTGATTTTAGTGAGTCATATTCAAAGAGAAGCATCAGAATGAATTTTGATTAGTATGTAACAGGTGCGGCAGGTTAAATAAGTCGTACATGTGTCCTGTGCGATGAAGTTTCGAAACATGCTCAAAAACGGACCTAAAAAATCACCTAGCCAGCTGCTATTATAAGAGTACATTAGTTTCTGTAGCAACAATTGATGGAACAATTCTGTAGGTCCCGAGGATCGGGGGTTATGGCAGCAGATGCCCTGTCTCACTGTGCCCCGCCTGCTGTCTCACTGTGCCCCGCCCACGGGGCACAGTGAGACACTTAACGAGCATGGACGAAACTCAAAATTTCTCCAAACCTGCAAAAGGTAGGAACTTGAAACTACTTGACAATATACCCAACGTCATTACCTATAATGTAGACCTGATCTCATTTAACTCGTTACTGCCAACATTTTGGAACACTTGAAAATAAAAAAAGTGTCTCACTGTGCCCCGCTCTCCCCTACTTACTCATGTGTTGTGAAACATTGTCTAAAACAATATTAGAAAATAAAAAGGGGTCCTCATCACGATGGAAATTTATATAAATCAGTATTTGTACAACTAAGTCATTTCAGAAAAATTAAACAAGTTTTACGAAAATCGCATTGGATATTTTTCTTTACCAAATAGAAAGTTAAAACTTCGTAAGTCTAATGCACTATTTTCTTCTGGATCTAATGCTTCAAACCACTTCTTTCTAACCCAAATACATCCCTTACAAATTGCAAAAGAGACGCCGATTTTTGTGCTTGCAAAATTACAAGAAAAGATGATGAGCAGCAGCAGAGATTGTGACGCTATACTGAATTTGTGGGGGGTGTGTCTAAATGCAGCTCTCTCATTGGCTGTTTTCAGTTTATTCCCTGGCAAATGAGGGAGTATACTGGTCAGGTGACATATACTGCTTTTTCTCCCCGATACTGACTTTTTCCCTGCTGTATTGCACAGGGAAAATCACAGTATTGGGGAGAAAATGTGCCTAGACATGGGATAATACCAAATACTTTCAATGTTGATTTTATTTAAGGATACTAATATATATATCCCACTTGTTGGTGACAAGCAAAGAAAGGATTATGGATCAGATTTTCACTCTAAAATCAGTCATGACAAATGGCCTGCTCTTGTAAACAACCTCTGTGTTTCCCATGTTGAATGTAGAGAAGATGAGCCTTCATATCAGCTATCATGAATCACCAAGTGCCATTTTCACAGTGCAACAGTCCCTTCTTTTTGCATATCACATTTCTTGGCTGTAATTTGACTAATAAAAAAAGACTAATACTGCTTGTTGGATGTTGGTGACAGCCAAACAAAAGGATTGTGCATCTGACTTACTCTAAAATCAGTTGTGCAAATCAAGTAGCCTTCTCTTGATCATGACTAATCAAACAGATACTAGGCTATATGGTTCCCATGTTAAATGTATGATGATGAAACATCATCACCTATCATGAGCCACAAAGTGCATTTGTCACAGTGAAATGGTCCTCTCTTTTTGCATAACAAATTTACAGACTCTGATGTCTCTAATGCATGTTACCTAAATCTGGCATGAAATTCTGACAGTCATTTGGTTGCTGTTATAACCTATAGGGCCTACACGAGCACATGCAAATTCTTAAGACACATTGCTTTTTCGTTTGAGAAAGATATACAAATTATGTTCGGTTTTAGCCTTTTGGGTCTTTTTAGTGAAGTTTTCTCAGTCCCTCATCTCAAAATTCCAATGATCTTCTGAACATTGGAAGACATTTACTGCTGTGTGAAATGTGGCAGACGACATTCCATTGAGACGTCTGCCATTGGGTGAAATATGGCGCTCTCATTCACTGATCATCGTGAGCCCCTCAGTGAAGGTGAAAGGAGTTGAAAGGAATGGCCACAGACCTGTGAGGAACATATTGTCGTCTGCCATCAAACAAACCGCCAACAAACGAATCTTTGGCCTCTTCAGCAAATGCTGTGAATTATGACGTCGCCTCCCCCTACAGATTCCCACAACTCCAATTCTTTATCTTGAGATTTGGGCAAGGGGCAGAGGCCACTTTTTTTTCAAACAAATAAATTTTATTATGCGGGCTTTTGGGACACAAGAGAGACTTCAGTTACCGCCGCAAGGGGGCGTGTCCACTTCACCCCAGAGGGTAAAAACCACTTGCCCTTTTGCTGGACACAAGACCCCTCATTTGTGACCATTCCATTGAGAGAACAGCACTTAATACACACGGTCACTTGGTGACAGGGCTTGGTCCACAAATGGGTGAGCCATGCATCTCCTTCCGACTTGCAGTCACTCACAGCAGTTGTATATACCTATCCTTAAAAATGGTTGCAGGCAATTTGTAGTCAAAAGGTTTCGTAACATGAGTAAATAATGCGAATTTATTTTTACTTTTTTTTCAGACATTTTCCTGCATCTTGTGTTATTTTATTTTAAAGTTGTAATGTTCAAAACTGAAATACATATAAATTGGCCCGCAGTCAAATTGAATTCAGTGCCATTGCTCAATAAGGTTCCTGATCTTTCAATCAATATCCTTGGCAATGTCGGCCATTCAAGAATTTGATGGATCAACCTGTTTGTTTGAAAAAAAACCAATATGGCAATGTGCGAGGACATATTGCGTTTCTATGCTGTTACAAAAACACATTTTCTTCAATCGCATTATATTTTTGTCTTTCTATACTAGGCCTATAGGCTTGACAAGTTATTGTTTTAAGGTAGGCCTATTGCCATGGCCTAGATAGGCCTAACTATTCCTTATGCTGCTATTCTTTTCATATTCTACTCTAATTATATTATTCTATGTAAGTTTACCGGGGCATATTTAATTATATAGACATAGTTCTTGTATAGGCCTACGCATTGTAATTGAACTAACAATCTTAGGCCTATACTAAGCTCTGTCCTCAAATGATCAAATCTGGCTCAATCAATATCTATTGAATCGAATGCTGGATTATTGGGGAATAAGCCGTGACGTCATGGTAGCTTGACGACCTGATTGCTCCCATAGAATGTCCATAGAATGTTGTGGTTCATTTTTGATCAACCACCCAACAGGAGACATGGGCCTCGCTCTCAAGTCAATTGCCAGTCATGTTTGTCTCCCAGTGGTCTTCCTTTTTCAAGGTTAGAGGTTTTTTAAATACATAAAATGAAATTATGAGAAATTGCAAAAAAAAAGGCGAACTATTTGAAGTGAAACATCGAGTCCATATTCTGTAAATTGAGGAGTAGCCATAGTTGTCTTTGTCATGCTGTGTATATATAGGCCTAACATGCTCTCTCTACAAGATAAAACATAAAACATGAATGCAGTTACATCATAACATGCAACCTTTTGTAGTAATTTCAATTATTGGTATATCCGTACAAATTATTGGTATATCCGTACAAGCCTACTGTAGTCTGTATCTATATATTGACTTTTTATTTTCTTATTGTTCTAGTCTGCAGGTTAGCAGACGGCAATTGCACCTCGGTACCTGCAGCTCCCTTCGGAGGCCTGGACCTGGCAGCCACGACCCAGAATGACAGGGGCTCCTATGCAACAGGGGAGGTGGCCCTCTTCATCTGTGCGTCCTTTGGCTTCGGCCACCTCTACCTCAAGTGCGAGGGCTCTAACGTTTGGTCTGAACCGAGTAGGAATTGTACAGGTGAGTGTCTGGTATCTGACTACTAGGCCCGATTTCACCAACACGTTTAGACTGGTCCCGACTGTTAGAGACCAATCTCAAGTGCAAAAAACATTTCACCAACATCTGAGTTGCACAAACTTTAAAGTGAAGAAAGACCCCAAAAATAAGGGTTATTACTTTCAATCTGTCATGGATTGAGTACATACATAATTACTACTAATAGTCTTATTAGTCAGTTGATATTCGTAAAAAAATTAATTAAAAAACATATAAAATAAAAAATTAACTTTCAATATTTCACACGGAAATTGCTGCTTGACTTCCATTGGGTAGGTACATATACGGGAAAAATATTCCCGTATTTATTCTACCAGATTTTTATAGTAAAAATTCAAATAAACTTATTTGAGACTGGTCTCAATTAGACTGCTGGAAGAGACTCGAGTCCCAACGCATTTCACCAACTTTTTGAAGACCAGTCTGATTGCCAGAGAGACTGGACAGCTGTTGGCATGATACTTTGGACTTAAGCCTGTTTGTTACTGTTGTTAACTGTTTTGAAGAACTGTTATACATGGTAAAGTAAGCTGAGTCTCTGATTGCCTTGTGCATTCAATAAGCAGGAGAAAATTTCAAGTGGCAAAGAGGGAGGGGGTTAGGGGGTTTGGTCCCCCCCACCTCTGCATTGACCTTTTTACTTAATTAACATATTCATTTCCTTTTTCATTCCTCAGCCCTCCCGCTTCTGATGTTTTTCTGGATCCCCCTCTGCATCAGATGAGATGTTAATCAGCTGCCCCTTGCATCAGTGCGTGCTGGGCAAATAAAATATCCCTCTTATGGGGTAAATGTGTAAAATGTTAAGGACTCCCGCTCTTTCTCCTGTCTCAAGAATCAACCCTCGTGCTTACCATATCTATATATCAATTTTTTCTATCTACTTATCTATCTATCTATCTATCTATCTATCTATCTATCTATCTATCTATCTATCTATCTATCTATCTATCTATCTATCTATCTATCTATCTATGATCTATCTATCTATATATCTATCTGTCTATCAATCAATTCATCTATGTATCTATGTATCTATGTATCTATGTATCTATGTATCTATGTATCTATCTATCTATCTATCTATCTATCTATCTATCTATCTCATGATGCAGGTACATCAGTCGCAAAAATATTAACATAAATTATAGCCATTCTTTTCAAACATTCAAACAATAATCATTGTCCTGAAAAGTTTACAATTGCAGGGCTCAAGTTTCAGTCATTTCTCAAGACAAATCAGACTTGCTCACCAGTGAGAACTGCTGTTCAGACTAGCTCTGAGCAGGTCTCTATTTTGGCCTTCTTAGACTGTGACTTCCAGCTAATTCTTCCAAAAAGTTTGTTGGTGAAACTGTTTTTGTGATTTAATATTGTGATTCAGGTGTGATTCAGGTGTGAATAACATTGAAAAGATTGAGTGGGATTTGAGACCAGTCTGTTTGGTCAGTCTCAAAAGTTTAGACTTGTCACAAGTTGGTGAAATCGGGCCCTAAAGTCACAACTTCCACACAAACACAGTCACATCCATAGGCCTGCAGAGCATGCTGTTAGTCTGTTACACTATCATCCACAGAGTAATGCAACCACGATTCAATCAACTACTACCATCCGCAAGGTAACTCAATGGAATTATTCTATGGAGTTACTTTGCGGATGGTAGTAATGTTGGGGAGAGTTGGGACCAGTTGAACCAGCGGGTCAGTTGAACCACCCTTGATTTTTCATCAGGTTGAGCAGACACAGGAACATGCAAACCAGCTTGTGTTGGACCTCATTTGGCTTGTCTTTTCCATGTCGGTCTTTTGGCCAAGACACATGACGAAGAAACGATCACTTTTTTCGTTTTTCTCTTGTGAACTTCAGTTTATTACATTGAGATTGGACAACTGACCACTGCTTATCGCATTGATGCATTTGTTGCTCCAAACAACATCATATCAAATAGCCATTTGCAAACTGATTAATCTTATTTTCTACGTGGCTATTTACTCTAGAAAAACTCTTTCAATTAGGCCTACAATATGTTTGACTTATTCTTGTATTTATTTCTTGCAGATTCCATATCAGTGGACGGGGGCAGCATTGCAGGGATAGTTGTGGCAGCCCTGGTCGCCACTATGACAATCGTGTTTGTGATTGTTTCCAAGGTGACCAACAAGCAGAACAAAGGGCAGGATACAGATGACTCGCCGACAAATGCTTCTGCCAGCAAGGTGGGTTCATGGTTGCAGTGGTTGTGCCATAGACACTCATTTCAAATGGTCAAAAACAGTATTGAACTAAATTTGCGGCAACTGTGAATTGGGACACTTTTCACAACAAGAATTATGTGATTTAAAGCAGGAGAGATGCAACTAAGCAAGGGGATTAACCTGGTGGTATGAATCGACTCTGTCTCTTCGGGACTGCAGTTTGGTGGGAGAAGTCTGCACAGTCCATGGAAACTGAGAACTGCATGCTGCTGCCACCTGGCACAAAGTTAATTTTGTATGCTGCTCCAAGAAATGCAAGAAATAATTCCATTCTTTGCACATTCATTAAGTTTCGGTTCAATATCTTGGTCAACCCAAGTCAGAAAAACAAATGATGTTCTCTAAGAAAACAGACAAGGCCATCAGCACACTCTGGAACATCCCTGGTTTCTTCCTGACTAAAGTTGTGTGAGCTCCTCACACCCAGTTTCTGTTGACTGCTCAATCACTAAAGTTCGCAAAATTGACACTATGGGCAGCACATGACGGCAGCATAAATATGTTCTGACTGTGCTGGAACTCAGCTAACTGGCATTAAAACAGCAGTCAACTTGTAGAAAAAATCTGACTTGCATCAGATGAAATAAATTTCACATCCACGCAACACACTCAGTGGAGTTCAGTAAAAAGAAAACAACTCTTTTCAGACAATAGTTTCAAATCAAAATGTAAACAAGAACTCCCAGCCCTACAAGTTCACAATTAGGCCTACATCTTAGTCGCCAAATCCAATGGTGTTAAATCCCCTCCTTAAAAAAAGCTGTCTATGCACGACCCTTTCAAGTCTCTATTTTGGAGGTTTTGATTAGTGATGAATGGTTATTAGTGTAAATAGCCGGATACAGGATACTGGATAAACCGGCAACACCAACTGCCGGGTACCGGATAATAACCAGATAGTTGGAACCGGATAATAAACATACGAAAAAGTATATTTTTCAGCATTCGTGGTTGATTATGAAAATGGTTTTCTGAGAGCCGAGAGATATTTGTCCAACAGGAGGACTATTTCTCTGATGGAATGTTTTTCGTTATGCTCTGTAACTGAACTTCGATTTTGAAGATAGTTATGTCATGTTTTTGACTGCCTTCTTGTCACAACCTTATATTTATTAACAAGTTTTTTTAGCTGTTCACTTATTTTTGAGCATCTCAGATATCAGGTTCTGACACCCTAATTTTTCCGGATACCGGATATCCTGCAAATTCCAATATCCGGCCGGATACCGGATACCTTGCCGGATATCTGTACATCCCTAGTTTTGATGACCTTACATTAATTTATCAGATGGGAGGAGGCCTCTCATGAGTGCACCGGCATTACAATTTTAAAATTTTACACAGCACTTTTTTTTTCATTTCAGGTGACATTAGAAGGGAAGCCTGCATCTGGGAATGGAATTGCCAAAGAAACAATGATTTCAGAAACACAAGAGGACGCCACCAGTGGCACAGAGCTACCCCCTATCAGAGGAGACCCTGGTGAGACTGAAATCTGAAGAATCAAGACTTCTTTATGTTCTATTTCTGTTAGTGTGACCATAAGCAAAATATTAAAATTGCTTTTTTTGTTACTCTCTCTATCCGCCAGATAACAAGAACATCGCCTGAGCAAAAGGCCGAGCAAAAGGCCAACAAAGATCCAACTATCATTCAGTTCGTATTAACAATTTAACAGAGCCCCTAAGCGGATGTTGCAAATAAAATTGCCATTTTCACTCTGTCGCTGAGGGCCCTGGATAGCCCAGTTTTCTGCAGGTTCCAATGCTGCCAAATGACAAAGTTCAAGTAATTAATCGCTGGCCGATGATTCAATTTGCAGAAAGTCTATGTAATGCTTTTTTGTTCGCAATGTCTTCTTTGGGGCTGCTTGGTAATGATGGCTACTAAAATTATCTTATTTTGACACTCCCAAAACTTTTGACGTCTCGGCTTATTTGGAAAGAGAAGACCATTTTACAACGATGATGGCATTTTATGCCGTGAAACTAGCACTTGATGTGTCATGATCATTTGTTCATAGTACAATTTCAGGAATGCATGTTGGTGAATCACAATTGAATTATTGAAAGCATTATGTATACACTCTTAACGCAAAAGGTTGTTGATGGTATATATAAGGACCTACAGCGGAAAAAAGTTCTTAATTTTTTTAAGGGTTCAACTGAATTGAAAAGGTTCAATACTTGGTGGGAATGCCGTATGATAGGACCCCGTTCTTTCCAACTTGAGCTACAATTGTGGGAGTTCAGTGCAGCTGGATTATCTAAGTTTTGTTTTTGTTTACTGTTGGAACCTTTTCAAAAGTTGAATAATGAACCTTTTAGTTATAGAACCCTTAAAGGCTCCACATAAAAACCTTTTTGTTAAGAGTGTTTAATGTTTATCATGCTTAGATTGTTACACATTATCAGCTATCTCGTTCCCATAACCAATGAAGCCACTGTAGCAGTGTGTACTGGTTCATGATGTCTGAAAATTTTTCCCTTGACACAGTGCCCCTGAGCAATCTTTAAGATTAAAAAAAAAGCGAGAAGACAAATAGCACGCAGCTATAGAGCTAGGTCAGGAGAACATTTAAAGAAAAAATTCTGTTGGGCAAATTTTGAGTTATACCAATTTTAAGATTTTTGTTTATCACACCCACATTTTCTGCCTAATAGAGGGGTCATAAAAGTGGATATAAGTTATGTAAGTTATTTAAAGATACAGTTTTAGAAGGAAAGACAGTATTCTTTGATCACTGCGACTATAACGTGTGTGTGAAACATGTCATATAAAAAAATAGTGTGCAGAGTGTGATAAACTCACCTGACTGTATGTTTGTCAAAAATACTATGTATTTAGCCCTGCTAAATTGACTCTATTGTTTGTTTTGAGTGTTCAACTGTTTCTTGGTGGGTTTGAATTCAGCTAAGCCTTTCTTTGGAGTCTTTTGCTGTATGTCTAGACAAAATTTTGGCTCAGACATAGCTTTTAGGATCTTTTATATTATTGATATTTAAGAATAATCAATACAGGCACAGAGCAAGACTAGTATAATTGTCTTTAAACGATCATGTTAACAATGCATATCTGTTTGCAAATAACCCAAAGTCATGGTTTGTTTTGTTCTTAGAAGTGCATGTATGTACTAGTTATATCCCGCGTTTGAGGGAATATGTGATATATCCGAGGCGTTAGCCGAGGATTATCACATATTCACGAAAACAAGGGATATAACTGACTTATACCTCAAACAAAACAAAATAAAACAAAAACTTAAGAGATTTAAAAAAGGAAATAAAACAATAAGGATCTGAGAGAAAAAGAAAACAGTTACAAACAATGTGTCACGTGGGATTAATTTAATAACATGAAAGTATCAGAAAAGAATCATGTTTTATATACTGAAAATTCTTTGAATAAAAGAAATAAAATAACATAAACGCAAAATGTGGAAAAAATGTAAGGAAAAAAATTTGATGAAACAAAATAATAGAAGAAAAATTTGGGGGAATATTGCAACATATTTCAGGGGAAAATGTTTGTGAAAAAAACAAATTTGGAAAAAAATTAAGGAGGAGATGGGAAACTAAAAAAAAAAATTTTATAAAGAAAAAGAGTGGAAAAAATGATTTTGGTAAAAAATTAGGGGGAATTAGGAAAAATTATATATATGGGGGAAAATTGTAAGCAAAAGATAAATTGTGGACAAAAAATTGATAAAAAATCAGAAGAATATATATATGCATTTGAATTGTTAGGTTGCAACCATCAGATGAGAAAGGGGGGTTGGAGTTTTGATAGACACAAAATAATTAATTTCATGGAAACTGCAGCAGTAATTGTGCCCATTTATTTTGAGTATATGACATCAAATATTTCTTTCTAAATCAAACGAAATACCTCCACCACTTACTTTAAGACTACTCAAAAGGAATTAATTTATCTCACCAAAACTAGACGGACAAGGAATTATTATATGAACTTACCATATCCATTATTTATTTTCAAAAAAAAACTTCAAAGCTTCCTCCCCCTCCCTGAGATCTAATATGGTTGACCCCTTATCGTGTTATTGACATTAATTGACATTAAAATCTAAATTGGGGTCAAATTAAAGGATTAACGGATTTGTCGTTGGTGTTCCATTTTTATAATACTTTTGTTTTATTTTTGTTGAACTCTAGTTGGTAATTCACTGTTTGGTACAGTTCAGCTGTTTGTGTTATGAGCTTTGTTAAACAATGAGGCTTATATATCCTATATACTCCCATGGGCGTATAAGTGAACAACAAAGAATATGGGCTATATACCAGCCAAATACAGTCTTCTGATTGGCTGATGGCTCATAGGTATGGTATAAGACATTTTATGTATTAATGTTGAATGCGTGATTGTATTAATTTTAGGACAAAAAAGAAGAAATTAAAAAGACTTCAAGAGATTCTAGACCAATATATTTTGCAGGGGAGACTCAAATTAGCTTGATATTTATACCACACTGAGATTTGGCATTGAAACATGTTTGAATGATCATGAGTGTGCATACAATGGTGTACGTAGATCATTGGGCAATGGTGGGACAAATTAAAAAATCAATTATCTAATAAAAGTTGTTGGGAAAGGGAAGTGCGGAAAGGTGATTTCTGCGCCTGAAGACCATTGAGGATGCTGATTTATAAATGAAACTTCACAGATATGACTTACAACAACACAGTAAACAACATTCTGTGGCATGTTTGACATAAATCATTCTCTATATAAGTCTAATATAACTCAAATCCAGCCTATATACAATTCACAACGCAGAAACAATACAACTGATTTAGTCTGATTACTGGGGACAATGTTGGAAGGCTACAAACTTGCTCATCACTGTACTATTGGTCTGGAGCAAACAGTCAAATGTGTTTGTCACACTCAGCACACTATATTTAGGCAAAACATGTTTTACGAAAATGCAATGGTCACAGAAATTAATGATTTTGTCTTTCCATCAACAATTGTCCCTGCACATGATCTAAAATATTTCCTTCAAGGCCTATACCCCCGTTTCAGCATTGAAATATGAGTGTGATAAACCAAAAAACTTAAAATCGATATAACTCAAAATTTTCCCAACAGAATTTTTTCGTTTTTGTCTTGAAATGTTCTCCTGACCTTGCTCTATCTCTGCATACTATTCGTCTTCTCGCTTTATTTTCTTCTTAAAATTGCTCAGGGGCACTGTGTTGACTTATTACAGCACTGATTGCACAGAGTGCAATTGTGTAAAGTGTAATTACATTAACTATCAACTTTATGTCTATTAACATTTATTAACAAAGAATCACTAAGCACCATTTTGTTTTGGTTTTTTTGGGCACATTTTGGATAGTAGCATGAACCACACACTGAACAGTTTCGAAATGATTAAACATAAAATATTTCAAAACTAAACACGGTAATTTTTATTGGGAGAAATCTGAGAAGGGCAAAAATGAATAAATATACAGTGCTGCCTGTAAGTTTGTGAAACGGGCGAGTTTTGCCATTGCCGCAATGTTAAACATCCTTGACAAAACTGCTTATAGAAGCATGAATTCTCATCCGATTGAGGAAAACTTATTGGGTCACAAAGGCCAATATTTTAGGGATGTGGGATAACAATGGCTGCCAATTTTCTTGGCCCTTGGGTGTACTTAGAGTTAGGTATGGGTCAAAGTCTTTGATAAGTAAGTGAACCACCCCTCCCGTTGAAATAACATTGGGCCTGTGTTTCACATACTTATGAATGCCTTTGACCAATATCTAACTCCGAGTTTAGCATAGAGAGTTGGCAGCCATTTTTATCCCACATGTCTCAAATATCGACCTTTATGACCCAATACGGTTTGCTCTCATCGGATGAGAGTTCATGATTCTACAAGCAGTTTGGTGAAGGATGTTTCTAACATTGTGGCAATGGCAAAACTCGCCCATTTCACTTACTTGCACATGGCACTGTATCATTTGATGGAGTGACTTCCATGGCTATATCTGGACAGTATTGAAGTCTCCAGTTGAGATTATAACTTTCTTAAGCATACACTAAACAAGAGCACATGGTGGGTCGAACCTCGTTAATATCACAAAGATGTACAATTGATTTAACTTCTTGGCTGGCTTTGCTGTGACCTGAATATTTTAAGTTTCGAGTTCTCAATGGAGCGAAGCCGTTCAGAAACCTAATTTTTGATTGGTTTATTACAACAGAGAAACTGAAAGATTTTTTCAAATAGACTCATTCAACAGTTTTTTGAAAACTATCATTTGTTATTTGATGCAACATGTCACATTTCTGAAATCTTTATACTTTCAGGCAAAAAGACCAACGGAGCACAACTGAGCACCATCAGCAATGGTCATGGAGACTAATTAAATAACAACCAAGGATGGCATATATACTTGTATATCAAAACTTGATAAATATCATACAGTACTTTTTGACGGTTGATTAACCAAAAGTACTGGACTTTTGAAAGACAAACTGTCTTAAAAATGTTTGGTAAACTCAATTCAAACGCCTTCTTAAAATTTCAGTATTTGCAACTCAAATTTATCTTGTTCACTGCTTTTAAAATATGAATTATTAATAAGAGGGCTCATGGTTTAACAAATTAAAAGGATAAAGTCTCTTTTCTCTTATTTATTTGGATAATATAGCAAAATTGCTTACATATACATCAAGTGGAAGATAACAAATCTGTCCTTTTAGAACTTCTCACGTCCCTTGTCAAATTGCATTGTAGGTGCTATACATCACAACTGAGCATAAACAGTATATTTTTCATCATATTTATGGGCATCAAAAGTATGAATTCATGTATCATGCCATTGCATTTGCAAATGTCCAACAAGAGCAATAATCACAGAATTCTGTTTGTAGAAATTGCAATATCGGTTGAGTACGTTGTAAATCTTCCCAGGTCAATTTTCCTGGTGGGCATATCATAATTCAGACCTGATAGTGGAGACTCCACCTCCCTCGATAGACTGCACACACTCATAAAGTACCTTCTCCAGGTTCATGTAAATGGGGTAGTCCCCATCAGAATAAATGCTTAAGTAATTTGTGATGTAAGCCCAGGAGAGACTGTGCTCCTTGTCGAACATCCCCATCTGGCCGCCTATGCCCGGGTGTCCTGCGATGTACCTTTCCTGGAATAAAACAGAAAAAGAAGACTGAATATAGAATACATGTATTTTCCTCAGGTAATTACTCGGCCAGACAAGCTTGCCAAAAGTAAAACATTAGACCGGGCAATAGACCCTACCCTACGTACAGACGAGGAAAACATGGAGCCGATACTGACTCAACGGGATGCCTTTCTGGTTCTTTCTCGCAAAAATGTATTTAAAATGTATCAGGTCTCCATTAAAACATCACATTCCAGTCTATGGTGTCTTTGATTTTGTCGAATATGTCACTGTAACAATATTTCACCATGTACCTTTGGTTATGGAATCATGCTACTTCTACATATGTAAAGCTTCATGAAATAAGAACTGCTGACCTTCTTAGTAGCTTCAAACCTCTTGTACAACTTCATGCCATTGCTGAATATGGAGAGGTCAAGGATGATTTCATCATGGCCCATTGCCACAGGCTGTGTCAGGTTGTTGAGGGTTCTTGGTGAGAGAAGCACTTTAGATCCATCCGACCCTCCGTTGGCCAAGATCCCCATCAACTTAGCCACCGCCCGAGCCGTGCCGTATCCCTGGGCAGAAGCAAAAGGCATCTCTCGACGCTCCGGCTGGTTGTTGCGCTCCAACTGGAAGGAGGAAAGAAACTAACCTTCAGAAGTTTTTGCAAAATTAACTAAACAGTTCAACAAAAATAAGTCCCCCTTTATGAAAACTTGATAAATCACAAAGACCTCTTCTCCTTATCAATATCAAAGAAAACTAATTATTTTTAGGCCTACATATTGATATTGTGTCTGTGTATACTTGCAGCTTGATTGCTTCATTTTTGTCTGACTCAACAGACCCTGAGGGCACATACCTCTCTTTCCAAAAAAATGCTTGCTTTTCCAAAAAAAAAAAAATAATCAAAAATCAAAAAGGCGCTCAAACTCCACTCAAATTAGTTCTAATGTCACCAATGGAACCTAAACTGTGAAAATGTTATAAATAAGTCCTCATTTGTGACTTATCTACCAAATATGATTGAAAAAGAAATTTTCTCCTGTCACTTGATGAAGTGTGCCCAAAGATTATCCACCCACAGTCCCAGTTGGTGGCTCCCCTGCTTGGTGAAATCGGTCATATCCATCGGCAAAGCCACTGTATTTTGAGAACAAGGGTAGGTTCACTCGAAGGTTGCTGGCTCAGTCGATAATAATTATTATCATCTTTATTCAATCAAAAAAGATCACATAATTTTACAGAACGGATAAAAAATTAATAAAAACATAACACAATAAAAAGCAAGGAGCAAGTACATACAATAAGAGGAAACTATAACAAATTAAAAACAGAAAGAAAGAAAAAAAAAAAAAAAAAAAAAAAGAAAAAAAAAGAGTAAAGTAGCACTCACTGTACTGCCAAATAGTTAATTATCTCTTGTGCTTCACTGCGCGATAACACATGACTATAATACTCACAAGTATCTCTAACATCAACCAATTCTCTAATTTGATTACAGACCATGATATCCTGCTCAACTGGCACACACTTCTCATGAAATACTTTTAACAACTGACACAAAGGTTTATTTCTCACATCACAAGTAGAAATATTATACCTTCCCATAATAAATCTAAGATTTTTACTTAATCGTGAATTACCATAGATACTATTTTTAAATATAGAGCTAACAATCTTATTCTTATGCCTAAAAGCATTTATAAAATATTTAAAGAATCGTTTGTGAAAATACACATCCATTGGCAACATTCCAGTAAGAATCGGCAAAAACCTTCTATGACACATATTTGTGATATTCCAAACTCTGCGTTGTGCTTTCCTCACTGTAACAAGTAAGCGATCAAACTGTCTAGAATATATTGCACAATTCTGAAAGCCATAAAAGCTACAACAGTACTGTTTAAACAGTGTATTTTTTACAGTTGATGACACCGAAGAATAATCACCTATAAAAGCATTAAACTTTCTATTGAAATCACGGACAGCATCTTGTACCAGTGGATCATTTCGATCTCTGCTTATAGTGTGACCAAGATAGTTAATTTCTGTAAAGATTTTAACAATTTCACCATTTACAGTTATAGAGGGACAACAATCATTCCCAAAAATTATTAATTGACTTTTGCAACCATTAAATTTAATACTATGCTCAGTAGAGAATTCCTCACAGATTGATATCATTTTCCTAAGGGCATACTGAGTGGGTGAAAGTAACAAAATATCATCCGCATAAGCGAAAATCCCACAGTATTTTCCAGCCACATTACAACCATAACCTTCTTTCTCAAGGATACTTAAAAGATTATCAATATACACTGAGAACAGTATAGGGCTCAATACGCCTCCCTGCTTTACACCATTAGATACTGTGAACCACCTAGAATTATTACCATTAAATGACACACAGAGTTTCTGATTAATATACATGTCAAACAGAAGTCGAAGATACAACACGTTGACTTTTCTCTCTAACAGAATTTTAAACAATTTATATAAGTTCACCCTGTCAAAAGCTTTTGTGGCATCTAATGCCAGCCACTAAGCTGCAAATACACACATTTAAGATTGATGGACATTTTCATAAAAACTGCACTCACAGGAGGCATGTAGAGGTCCCGGGGCTGGATCATGACCTTCCTGGCCAGGGAGGAGGGGTGGAGGAGGGAGTCAATGAATATCCTGAAGTACTTCCAAGGCAGAGTGGGAATGGACCTCACAATGTTGCTCGAGTCCAACCTGGCCGCTCTGTGCTGGAGACGTCTGGGCAGACCGATGTGGAAGTCAATGCCTGGAAGAAGAGGAAATGACTGCGGCTAATTTGAAGAAAATTTAATACATTATATAGATGAATGAGTTTCAATGTTAGATGTGGTCACTGCAATCTTAGAAATTAATAGAGAAAATCGTGAAAGGTCGAACCCTGTGAGGTCCATGAGTGACAAGATTCTGACCTCTGCCATCAGAGAAGTGATTGGGTTATCCTGGGCTTTTGAAAGATCAGCAGAATTACTATATGTAGGCATTGCGTATATCAATTGACACTGTTATCCCAGAAACTTACTTGGTGTCTGATAAAACATTCAATTCTATATCTAGTGTCACGTGTCTAAGTTTATTATATATAAATAAAGCAACAAGCTTACAATCCATTCCATTTGTACAGTCTGCCTGTAAGTTATAGTGAAACAGGTGATTTTTGCCATTGGGTCAATGCTAAATATCCTCAACAAACTATTTGTGGAAACATGAATTCTCATCAAATGAGATGAAATAATATATCGGGTTAGAAACGGCAACATTTGAGGTGTGTGGGATACAAATGGCTGCCAATTGTGTGTAATGTAAATGTTTACAATGAAAAATATGAACGCAGGCCTGATGGAGCCTCTATGTTCAGATCTCATTGATGAGTGAATTATAGAGGGTTCTTGGGCTATCATTTGTATCTCACATTCTTCAAATATCGTCCTTTGTGACTCTGTATGTTTTTTCTCATCGTATGAGTATCCTTGCTTCCACAAGCAGTTTGGTAGAGGACGTTCAGCATTGAGCCAATAGCAAAACATCAATTTACAGGCGGCACTGTATTTCCTAAGCGATGCGAAAAAAATGGTTGAATACCACTGATTGGTCAACTAATGCCTAGATCACACGAGAGTGGTTAAGTGACGGCGAAGTTGTAGAGGTGCCAGGAACTTCATTTTCGCCAAATTTCGGCGTTTCAAGCCATTTTTGGACAATTATATAATCAATTAAAGGTTATTCATCGTCGTAGATTGATCCTAGGACGACGAGGCACTCGTTTTTTACGCCGAATCGCTCGTAATTACGGACGAGGCAAGAAGAGACTTGTGTCGGCGAGTTGTCAGGAGCCTCGACGCAGTTCCATTGCTTCAATGTTAAACTAGATTCGCCCAAGGAGTCTCTTTCTTCGCCCTAGCATGCTCTTGCTTCGCCCTAGCATCCTCTTACTTCGTCCTAATCTTCAATTACGCCCAAGCAAATACCTGTTACGGCCAAGCAAGTAGCTGTTTCGGCGTTTCAACAGCCTGTTTGTGTCGGCGAGTTGTTCTCTTTTTTCGCCGAAGTTCCATTGACTCAATGATAAGTAGCCTCGCCCAAGCTGTCTCTAAATTCGCCCAACCTGCCTCTAACTTCGCCCAAGCTGTCTGTACCTTCGCCCAAGCACTTTGGGGGTCTTTCAGGTCTTTTGCATCGTGACTTCTTGCTTCGTCAAGATTCAACAGGTTGAATCTTTGGTGAAGCAAGTTCTTGCTTCACTAATGCCTAGATCACACGAGAGTGGTTAAGTGACGGCGAAGTTGTAGAGGTGCCAGGAACTTCAGATTCGCCAACTTTCGGCGTTTCAAGCCATTTTTGGACAATTATATAATCAATTAGAGGTTCTAAATCGTCGTTGATGGTTCCTATTACGACGAGGCACTCGTTTTCTACGCCGAATCGCTCGTAATTGGAGCCGTAGCAACCCCCAAAGAGGAGCAGGACTGTGTCGGCGACTTGGTAGGAGCTTCGGTGAAGTTCCATTGCTTCCATGTTAAAGTAGCATCGCCCAAGCAAGCTCTAGCATCGCCCAAGCAGGTTCTAGCATCGCCCAAGCACCTGACAAATACTCTATTACGCCCAAGCAAATACCTGTTACGGCCAAGCAAGTAGCTGTTTCGGCGTTTCAACAGCCTGTTTGTGTCGGCGAGTTGTTCTCTTTTTTCGCCGAAGTTCCATTGACTCAATGATAAGTAGCCTCGCCCAACCTGCCTCTAACTTCGCCCAACCTGCCTCTAACTTCGCCCAAGCTGTCTCTAACTTCGCCCAATCATTTTGGGGGTCTTTCAGGTCTTTTGCATCGTGGCTTCTTGCTTCGTAAAGATTCAACAGGTTGAATCTTTCGTGAAGCAAGTTCTTGCCTCACCATAAGGTCATGTGACTTCTAGGAACTTTTGGCGAGGAAGTTTAAGAAGCGCCGTAGACGAAAATATCGTCGCCGAATTGTTGAATGTAGCTTAAGAACCTCTCACTTTCCTGGAAAAGCAAGAAGCGCCGCAACAGGAACCCTCTGTTACGTCTCCGTGTGATAGGGGCATTACCTGTCACGTGACTTCTAGGAACTTTTGGCGAGGCAGTTTAAGAAGCGCCGTAGACGAAAATATCGTCGCCGAATTGTTGAATGTAGTTTAAAAACCTCCCTCTTTCCTGGAAAAGCAAGAAGCGCCGCAACAGGAACCCTCTGTTACGTCTCCATGAGAACTAGGCATTAGATTGAAGAGCTTTATGTTTTGTTTCCATAATAAATATTTTAGCAAACCTATATGTCGGTATCATGAATCACATTGACCTTGATTTAAAGCATATGACACAGCAACGGAGATCTTTAAAAACATTTCAATGCTACTGCATGTGTACGTCCAGTCGTCCACACATCCCATAGGCCTATAGTGGACCGCCAGTACTTTCTATTGAGATGTTGCATGAGTATCAGCAGTTGTGAGTACTAGATTGGAGAGAATCACTTGCTCGCCTGTTGCAAGGCCTAATTGGTTGAATGTGTTCATCATTGGTTGAGTTAGTGCTTATCATGAGACACTGGTGCAAGCCAATCACTAAACATAGGTTAGTCCTGTTCACTGGGAATAGGGTAATACAAAGACCTATTCGCTATGAAACCAGAAGTTTTTAATATAATTTTCAAGGAAAGGGAATAGCATTGGTCGGTAAGCCGATCTATCTATCTATCGTAATTTACAGCGCCAATTCGAGATAATTTTTTCCACCGGAACTCACCATATTGAAGGGAAGTTGTACCAACATTATAGTGATAACATCATAGACATGGCCGGAGCCGGATTTGAATGCACATCCACTGCCCACAAGGCAGATGTGCTTACTACTGTGCTATGCAGCCATTATATATATCAATTTGTCTATCTTATTTATCGTATCCATATCTATCTTTCTATCTGTCTATCTATTCTTTATGACCCCATAAGATTTCAACTCATTGGATAATTAGAATTCATGCTTCCACAAGCAGTTTGGTTGAGGATATTTAGCATTGACCCAATGGCAAAAGTCACCCATTTCGCTTCCTTACTGGTGGCATGTATATAATACTAGAAATTCCCATTATGACAGGGATGAAAAGATTGGCTTTACATCCTGTATTTGTGCACTTGAAGGCTAATTATCTCCCATGCTATGCTATTGGGGATTCTACTTTTAATCTCCATTTCATGGTATCCATCTAATATCTCAAACACCACACCATGCACAATGCTCATCCTTTCCCGACATTCAAAGACCCTCCCAAACTTGTCAAATGTTACCATAAATCAATAAATATCATGACCATTTCCACATCTCAAATACTTTTTCAGCTTGGTTGCTGTGCTTTTGGACTGCAGCCATGTTTATTTTGTAAAGCGAAGTCCATGCACAGGTGTCTCCCAACCCTTACATGTATGCACAATTGTGCCCTGGTGAAAATATTTGGCATAATGAAAATTGGGATTTTGGTGGAGATGTGTAGGGCATGGGGGATATGGAGGCAGTATACCTGCTCTTGTTAGGACAGGACTCCAGGAGGAGACATGAATGAGGTAAAGGACTAAAAGTGCCCGTTGAAGACACTGTGTTTGGTTGAGGTGATGGAATCGAACTGTGGACAAGTGATTGGCAGCACAGTATTTTTTAAAAGAGTGAGTAAATGAGTGGTATATTTATGAAATGAACGCAATCATAAGTGCATTTGTGGGAGATGCATCCCTCCCTTTTCAGAGGCCAGGGAAAACCACTACTTTAACTGCTACCACGACGTGAATAGACAGTTAGAGGTGTGAATAGCATGTCACTGCGTATTAGAGGTAAAAGACTGTTCAGTAAAGATACAAATCTGTAGAGCTTTTAAAAAGATGAAGATTGATGTATGGCATGGTAAGATCCATCAGAAATGGGCAATCAGCATATATACAAAAACAAAATGTGACCAAAATATAATATATAAAATATACATAATGACTTTTATTATGGCTCTATTATAAAGTTAGACATGTGGCATTAGAATTTAATAGAATTTAACGTCTTATCACAGACACTAAGCTACCTATCTACCTATCTATCAATCTATCTACTAAGTTACTAACCAAAAGGGATGGCCACCTCCTCCTGGAAGAACTGTTGTATGCTCCTTCTTTGTGAATCGGCTCTTCTCACCAGTTGGTCGACGTACAGGCCGAAGGTGGCGGCGTGGTATCCATGCCTTGTTCCTGAAATAAAGGATACATTAATGTATAGGTAGAATGTATCTCACTGGCGCCACCAAACAATTTTAGGCACATTACAAACTAATTAAGTCAAAATGACTAGTTAAACACGTCAAATGACCAACTAAAATGGTCAATATGACTTATACTACTTATTAAATTAGTCAAATGACTCACTTAATTAGTCAAACGATAAACTAAATTGGTCAAATTACTAAGTTAATTAATCTACTAAATTACGCTGATGACCGACAGGACAAACTAAATTGGTCGTTTGGCCTATTTTGGTGGTTTGAACATAATGCGTCAAAAATATCACAGCAGATGTCGAAAGATATATTCTCACTCGCAAATATATCCACAAATTATATCCACAAAAGACAATGATTGATTTGGTCAAGACAGAAAAACTCTGCCCAAATGCTCTAAATCAATCATAGTCTTTTTAGTGATGTTAGTTGATATTTGTAAATATTAGCAAGAGTCAATGAGTGATAATATGGCATTTAGGTACACAATATCCTTGCCCAATCCACTCATTATCACTCTTTATGCTAAAAACTATTGAACAAATAATTGAGTCTATGGCAGAGTCCACCAAGTTCGAGTGAGTGACAACAAGTCACTTTGGCATGCGCCCAACGGACTTATATTTTGCCCATAGTATTCCTGGATATCTGAAAAAGAACCATTACATTGGGAAAGTCATGCTTATTTCCATAGGTTTTTTGAAGTCATCCTAATTTGGTTCCACTCACCAGGTTCCCAGGCTGGCACTTGTCTTTCCAACAATTTTGACAGTTCATCTGGATTGCGAATCAGAGGCACAAGTTCAAAGGGCTCTTCGATGACAGCTAAACCCGCCTGGCAATAAAAATGTCAATCTCATCAGGAAGATTTTCTGTTGTTTTTTTAAAACAATTTTTAACACATGTACATTCACGTTGTGTACTCATAACAAAGAAATAAAAAGTCCAAATAAATGATTCCAAAATTGGTTTTTCAAATTTTCGAAATTTGTCTTTACTCAATTTTCAAGATTGAAAGATGAAAAATACAACAAAATGCATAACAAATACGGCAAAATGCAAAAAAAACAAAACAAACTTCAGTTTGGAACCAAAACACTCTTCCCTGGAGTCTTGATTTGGGCATTATTAATTCAATTAATGTCAAGGAGGGAAACCTCGCATCAGAGTCATTACGCTCCAGCCACCTAGTGATGAGAGTCATTACGCTCCAGCCACCTAGTGGATTACCAGGAAGCCTCCATAAATAAATCATAACAAGCATACATAGTATACAAAATCCCCACGCACAAGAAATGTGGATTCCAGATGACATACCAGTCTGGACTGCTGCATACACGGAGGACCTCTGGCGAGCAGATGAGAGCAATGGCTGCCACACACCAAGTTCAATCAGCTTGTTGAAACACTCTTCCCTGGAGTCTTGATTTAGGCATTATTAATTCAATTAAAGCCAAATTTGACAACTTCAGACCATTTGGTGTATGCCCACCAATTTTCATGTGCATACATAGTGTGGTGTTTTTAATATTTGATGGATGCCATATATGGAAATCAAAACTAAATCCCCTGCAGCATAGCTGCGTGGGGTAATTAACCTTGTCCAATTTCGCATTTGTTGACTTTTTCTGGATCAGATTGGTCCTCTAGAGATGGAATCGGGAGTATGTCTCGGCATACGCCCGATTCCATCTCTACTTTATAATGGCTATATATAAAAGCCAACCGAGAGTACAGAAACTGAATCACTGAATCAGCAGTATGTTATGGAAAGGTGATTTTGGGATAGAAATGAAAGTCAGTTATGACAATCTAGCGTCCAAAGGGAAAACCTAGTAAGTCACAAATTGGGTCGAATTGAGTTAAGGTCAAAATATAACTTCTGAGACATGTTTCTATATATTCATTACGTTTAGATTTTCAAGAAGTGGCCCGTTACCCCAGAAGGACACTGACAAATCCCAGTAAGCCTATCTCTTACTGCAAGAACTGGAACTTCAAAGTGGATTATCTCAGAAACTCCAAAATGTGACTTACTAGGTTTTCCCTTTGGGCGCTAGCAATGGTATGAGACATTTCTGTTTGTGCTTGTTGATGGCAAGCTGATGAAGATGGGTGCTGCCCTCTGTGAAGAAATGGTTATGAGAATGAGGCTCCCTCTGTGGGAGAAAAGATGGGAGATATGGAGTTTCATGCACTCCTGGTGAGGAAGCAATGGTGATGTGGGGAAATAGAAATGAGAGAGCAGTTAGACCCTTGTGTGCTCCCATCTGCAGTAGTGGACAAAAAAAAAGAAGGTTATATGTAGATTGTTTTAGAGGTGTTTACAGCTGGCAACAAGAGTGGTTGAATGTGACCTGAGATTTAACTCAAATAATAGTGAATGCAAATTTGCCAACAATGTCGTTGTTCCTTTCTAAATATTATTCTATAAACCTTTCTAAATATTATTCTATAGTTATATTATTATCTAAATATTATTATATCATCATTTAATGAATTTGGGACAAAATTCTGCTGCTCATGCTGACAACTTGAGTGCTAAGAATGCCTAAGATGATGAAATGACCTGTCGTACTCACTTGGTGGCTCAGCAGTTCAGACACTGTGATGTTGGCTTTCCCATTCTGGGCAAATTCTGGCCAATAGTAGGACACCTTCTCTGTGTAGTTCAGCAACCCACTGGTTAACATAAAAAAATACTGTATAAGTAGCTGATACCAGGGGCGGACTGGCAGCATTTCGGGCCCGTGTCAAAATAAGTCTAGGGGCCCCCAAAATGCCTACTGTCAGAGTTTTTTCAAAACATGAAAAAGCAAAATGCTATTGCATATATAGTTTGGTAAAGTGTTATAAGGACGGGCCCCATGCGAAGGCTTCGATCCTATTCTGTTAATTTTCTTTCATTACAAAATCATAAAAATTATGGCAAATTTTGCTTTTAAGCTCTTTTATCAAAGTTTTAAATTTTTTAACATCTTGAATGGGGCCCCCTGACTGGATGGGCCCGTGGCAGCTGCCACTCTGCCACATAGGCCAGTCCGCCCCTGGCTGATACAGCATTATTGATTAAAGCACAGCTATCTATATCAAATTTATTGAACTTATCAACCCGCAAAATTCATGAAATTTGAGAAAATTGAAGCAATTTATTTGAAAAATTCTGAGATAAAAATCAAACGTTCTTGGACAGCATTTTTTAAATTGAAGGTGCCAAACAAAATCTGTGACAAAAAAAAAGAATTTCCCTCAAAATGCATCCTCTGGACAAATTGCATCAGAAAGTTAAAGGTTGCATTATACGACATTACAGCTTCTTAATTTAACAATGTTGCTGAATTTTGCAACCAAAGGTTGTAATCAAATGCAATGTTGCATTAAAAATAATGAGTTTTGCCAAACTGATTGTAAACTCAGAGGAGCTTACCGGTCAGCCAAGATGGCGGCACAAATTGCAGAAACGGCTTTAGTGACAGAGAACCATTTTGAGACGGTGTTGTCGTTCCAGAGCAAGTGAGAGGTCTTGTCAGCGTACCCTCCCCAGGTGTCCACCACCAACTCCCCCTTGTGGTAGACTGCAAAGGCCCCTCCGTAGTCGGCCCCTGAGTAGATCTGCTGCCTGCAACCAATTCACAAAGTTCTTTAGTATCCAAAATATCAAGAAAACCAAAAATTATCTTGAGGGCTTACTGCGCATTGATCAGCTGGATTTCTTCCAAGTGGGGTTGAATAGATCTACATTCATTTTCAGGATTTCACGTTTGGTCTTTTGATCTTTGAGAGAGAAACCACACGCAACATAGGCGTGCTGCAAGCAGATTATTTTTTGGGGGGGAGGAAGTGACGGTTGCTCCAACTTCACAACCCAGATAATTATATTTGACCATATGCCAGAGTTTTTAGCCTGAGACCTTCTCGTGTGGATTTTCAGTGTTTTCCGAAGCCCTCCACCTTATTATATTATTGAGAATTTCTTCTGATACGTATTGACTCAGTCTCTCTCCAGAAGCTTGACTCAAGCTAGTTTTTGAAAAGATTAACAATGTCAAATTTATCGATCCAGTATCCACTTGTCAAATTTATCTCTCTGGTCTTGTGATTTTCAGTTTTGACAATTAGCCGATTGGATCCCTTCTTGCTGCTCATCTCTCTCAGTTGCATGATGTAGACTTTAATATTTTATATATATATATGAGGGGCTGTACATGGGTAAAAATCGACATGATCGACGTGGCGACATGGCCCATGTTAAAAAGTGACATTGCGACACAGGCCCTCTTGAAAATCGACTGACACTAACAGGTTTACTCATAAAAAGTGACAGACGACATTTTGAAATACATGTATCTTTATCATTCATGTTTAGATAAAAAGTGACAAGAAACAGCTTTTTTGCCTTTAAATACCGACACTTGACACTCCATCTTTTTTAAGGACCCATGTGCACCCCTATATATGAAAGTTGAACATTCACAAATTTTGCAATCCTTGGGTTCTTGTTTTTTGGCCTGAACAGTGGCCAGTAGGCTTACGACTATGACAATTAAGTGTGAGTCCAATAGGCCTGCAATAATTGTCCTATAGCTCGGGTCCTATATATTGGGGAAATTGCCCTTTAGTTACCCTCTTCTATTAACAATATCTCATTTAGAAAAGGTCCGCCTGGGATACTATTCTGGCCTTTACATCATCGGTGCACACCCCTGCGGATGATATTCTCGCCCCTTGTACTTTCCTGCGGATGGTTGTGGCCTAGATGTTCTGCTTGGGGGAGTTGCAGTGAACCGTGCAGAGCTTGCTGTTTTCAGGGGGGAACTATCAAAATTTAAAAAAATCAACTACAGTTTGTCTCACAACATGCGAACTGGTGTTTGGTGTGATTCCCCTCATCTGCAGGTCACACAGTAGAAATATGCATACTCACGGATAGAAGAGCCAATTTGCAATTTATCAATGACATTTTGGTGCTTTTTTGGTCAGATTTTTGACGATGACCGTGCGTTCTATAGAAATAAGGCAGAGAGTATGCGAGTTTGCCTTTTGATTCAAATGTAATTTATTGATAGTTGAATTTGACATGATCTCACATTGACAGTAACCAACCCTAGTCCCTTCAAGGTCTTACCCAATGGTACTAGTTCTAGATATAACATTCGAATCAAACTTTCTCGGTTATTTTCCAAGAAATCCTCAAATCCAGATAACAAAGCAGATCTATGGCCAATTACTATATTTAGATACAATATTGATCAAGGTTCTGCTTCTATTGTCATACAGTTCAAGGAGATAAAACAATGGGCCCTATATAGGCCTATTGCATAGAACAACTTACAAATTTGTGGCTTTGTTACAACATCCATCCTGCTTAACAGGCCTAGCCCATGTAACAACACAAGGCTACTTTATATTTAAATTAAACTAAAAAAGAAAAATAAAGAAGAAAAAACACACACACACACAAAAAACATGTATTTGAAGGACAAGTGTCCTTATAAACAGTGTAGGCCTATTCAGAAAAGAAATTTGATACTTGATTTGAGGTAGATCTTGGGAAATAAAGTGATTTTTATGCATTTGTGAGGATAAAAAAAAAAGAAAAGAAAAAGAATATATATTATGAACACTAGACATACTATTAGGCCTACTGAAAATCTCTAGGTGTATACCTAGCTAGCCTGCTTTTGCAGCCAAAATTTTTATGCACGTGCTGCAGAGATCAGCTTGTGACGTCACAGAAAGCAGTGTGTGCAGTGTGGACACCCCCAGGCACCATTCATGATCTCATCAATCTTGCCATGTTTACTTTTTTGGCAGTTTCAATGGGGGCAATCATCATGGGAGCTCATGGTAAACCATTGGACTTTGAACAGCCTGTACTGCTGGCATTTCTTATCAATTGAACGTTTTAATTGATTGGGAAATAGCTGCAGGTGCCCCCCTCACTATCAGTGTCCATTTGATTCACCAGGTGACAGCTTTCGTCAGAGGCTTGTTTTGTAGCATTTCAGTTGCAACTCGTTGGATTTGGTTGTAAGAGCAAAATTCTCTCAAAATGAAGTCTGTGCTCTTTGCTATCTCCTTTGCAGCCTTCGTGGCTATCTCAGGTTAGTATTATTTCACCTGTCATCTGCATTTTGCTCTTGTAATCCTCACAACACCCAGCAGTTTGGGTTTCAAGGACAAAGCTGAACTGCAATGCTTGCCGACCGGTGTGGTTGGAGTTGTGCTGTGGTCTGAGACGGGCTTTAAATCCTTAAAGGGAATAAATAGTTAACTTAATTTGTTAGAATGGAAACGACATGATATCATGTATAGTTTAAACGCAGGCACCAATGTGGGTCATTGCCTTAATGAGAGTGCATTTAATTGAATACTGCTCCTGTACTATTGATCCATTTATGCAGGTAGAAGTTGACCCATATATATAAACTGCACTGCCACCGATCTCATTCAGCCTGTTTGAAGGTTAAACTATTCACACTTAGATACATAGATCTCCGACAAGTATAAACATCTTCAAATGTGATTTATGGCATTACCAAATGCCTTGGCACACCTAAATAAGCCCATCTCCTTGCAGTGTGTACTGCAGAAGCCTGTATGCTTGAATGTCACTCAAGGTGACTTTGCCACAACATGCTCTTCTCTCTGCACTCAAGCATTCTGCCCACTGGCTGCTCTCAGCAATTTTATTAGACCATTTCTGGTGCAAAAGACACAAAAAATGCATTCAACTGGGCAGAATAAGATGCCATTGAGCTTGAAACTTCAAACTACTGGATTGGCCGCTTTGATTTTCTGTCACATTTGATGTATACCTGCCCACCCCCTCAAAACAAGAGCAGTTCTAAGCCTATATTTCTGCCAAATATTGGCATCCTAGTCCCTATACTTTCAATGTAGGCCAACAATAAATCTATTTATTATAATAGTGGCTATCAACTGTTAGGCTATAGGCCACGTGAATATTGTATAGCCTCAGCATACACAAATCAACCGACTGTTTTAACAAAACATTAGTGGGCTATAAAACTCCCAGAACTCCCCAATGCATTGAATTCATGATATCAATAGGCCTATATAGATTGATTATGATTGCACAGTGTACACTTGTGCATTATACAAAGCCTGCTTTTGGCTATAGGCCTAAGTTTTGGTGCAATTTTTGGTCTGTACATGTATGTATTATACATGGCATGTTATTCATTGAAACAAGTTATTAAGTACCATGTTGTATACTTGATGTATTTGCAAATATTCTTGGAACAAAATGATGACAGTGTATTGAAAATACATAGGTCATGTTTCATTGTATCCTGCAGAAATCCCAATATCTGCAGACTGCTGGACACATAGGATGTCTAGGATGTGGTGTGCATGTCATTAATGTTTGTGTATGCAAATTCAAGACCCACCCCCTTTGAGGAATAATTCAAATAAAAAATTGCAGACTTTAATTTATTTTCATTAGTATTTTTTTGCATGCACTAGCTGTCAGTTGTTTTGATTGTGAAAATTCAATGTTGCAGCCTCTGCTTGGGAATATATAACTAGTAGGGCTGCACGATAATAGGCTGAGATGCGATAACTATGTCTCATATCGCGATGTTGATAAATTGTGCGATAAATTCACAAGTAGGAGATTTACCTGCAAACTCCCAAATTGTAGTAAAAAGATTGAATTTCATGAGAAGAAATTCCCCTTTTTGAGCAAAAACACAGGAAAATTTTGAAATTTATTTATCTCCCCTTTGAGCGATAACATTTTCGCCCTACTTGATATTGCGATGACGATAAATTTGCGATTTATTGTGCAGCCCTAATAATTAGGTAACTGCTATGATACAACCTGGACTGCAAGGCAGTAGGCCTACCAACATAGGCGTTTAAACGAGGCAGCAGGGAGGCAGGTGCCCTCCACAAAATGGGCAGCCTTATGAATTGACATTACACTCTGGCAGGGATCTCAAAAATTGGGACAGAGAGCCCGTTGCCTCAATAATGAACAGCCCCAATAAATAGATCGTGTCTTCTATGCCTATGAGCTCGAGAGGTCACAAATATATCCAATGGTCCCCTATGAAAGATCTGTTCGTCCCCTTCAGTGCTCTAATTTCAAATAATTAAAAAAATTGTTGTCCTTAATTAATATGGTGAAGTGTTGTTTTTTTTTCAGCCGGACTGGAATGCTACAAATGCCGGGAGTCTGTGGCGGGGGTGACGGAGCTGCCAAAGCTTGAGTGTCTGGACGCCTTCATTGAGGAGGATACATCATCCGCCCCAAGTGACGTGGAGGTAGAAACCTGTGAGGATGGGATGAAGCAGTGCTTCAAGTCAATTTCACAGTCCTACCAGCTCGGAATCCAAGGAAAATTCATCTGTAAGTGGATGAAGACTAGTGTATCTAGGGAATATACAGCAGCAGACCCAGAGCACGAGATGGGGCTTGTAGATTCAAATCTTACATTTTCTAGATATGCCCGTGGTGCTGCATATAATACAATAACAACCGGCAACCTTCGTTGTGGGCTTGTGGCCCTGGGCTTACAATTGGGCGCATTCATTTGATTATGATTTAAATTTCTGGCACGCAGAGAAATTATCTAAAATGATCCATAAATCATTTGACTTGTTGATATTTAGGTGCCAGCACCCCCCATAGATAATATCCTGACTACGGAATATAGGGTTTTCCATTTGGTGAAGAAGATTCCAACATAATTATACACCCAGGGAACGTGTTGAAGTGATGTTATATCACATATTTTACAAAAAATCTCAGGGATCGATAACTTGCCGAGACACATTTTGCATATCGTGACTAAAACTTTTGTTTAATTTTCCTTCCAGCATCTTACTCCATTGCCCGAGGCTGCCTGAACGACACACAGTCTGACACTGATGTCAAATGTGAAGAAGGGAAATCTGGCCAAGGATACCAAGCTGTTTGCTTCTGTACTGGAGATAAATGCAACTCAGCCGCCACCACCTACGCCAGTCTTGTCGCCCTCCTCGCATGCCTCCTCCTTTCTTACTTCCACTAGGACTGACTAATAGTCTTTTTTATGTCAAATACTACTTTACGTTACACAAAAACATCATTAAGTCTTAAGGCATTCATTTTGGATTTTTCGAACGTTTGTTACTTTTCACTAATTTTGATATCACATACTTGAACTAAAACACCTTTGTAATTAACAGGTAAATTTTTGCAATAAATGCTATAGGAATCATCTTTGTATTATGAACTTGAAATTGTTCATGAGAATCTTAACCAGTATAGGGATGCTAGTTGATAGAATGGTTTACATGTCACATGATTGTGTGAGGATGACCGAAAGATTAAAGATAGCTAGCCGTTTTGTCAAGTTGGCGTCCATTTATGTCCAGTTCAATGTTCTGTAATAAGTGAGGCTGTGCACATGACTTGAATTAAAGATACAGGATGAGACGCGTCCCCTACTTTGTACAAAGTGTGTTTTGACTGAAGGACTTTTGGGTCCATTAAAATGTCTCGGCATATCGAATATTATCTTCTTGCAGTTTATTATCATATTGCTTGTAATGTGAATTTTCAATTTTTATGGGACCAACTAAATTCTGCTTGTTGTCTTGTTAATGATAATGAAAATGTAATTTTTTACCGATTAAGATAGTATGAGGGCAGAAATGCCAGAAAGAAACATGTCAGGTCGTCAGAAGAGTTAATGTGATGAATTCATAAACACAGTGTTAATTGACTGGATAATGAGAATGTAATTTGTACTGATATACACTGTAGGCAATTAATTGATACTGGTTATAAAATGTTCCAATTTTGTGATGGCATTATCAATTTAATTTGGTCGAGTATATATATTCATATTGTCCTTGTCTTTATCAAAGTACATTTCATTGTCACCTTGGAGTTCGATATGGATTTGTGTGAGTGTGATACTATATGACTGGTACGGTGAAACTCTCATAATATCATCGTTCATTCTCATGCTATTCTCCTTTGGGTAGGTTAAAGCGGTTAAGTGTGAATTTTTTTTACCATGACGTAACATCAACTCTGATAACTGATCAGAGATACGAGATAGCATTTGTACATTTGTCAATGGTAGTGCTTCTGCACATATAGTTGATTATATATGACTAGTTATTTTTAACCTTGGATGATAGATGAGTTACTATTTCTGAATGGAAGCTTCTTAATGGTGCCTCTTTGATAAATTACCTCATTGACTGATTGATTGTTGACTGATAACTTACATCATTATGTAATTAAATGTTGAATCTTCACTATTCTTAGATCAATTTTAATTAAAATTTTACAAATCAAGGTAACCAATTCTGTGCATATATTCACACGATTGTAATTATTGTTTTTAATGACACTCATTGTATTCTACTATCTCACACTTTGACACATCAAGTAATGATCCCAGTCAATGTTAGCTTTTAATCCCCGATTATGAATTTGTCTGTTGCCATGTGTGTAGTAGCGCTGTACATGCTAACTCTATGCATAATCTATGCAAGTAAATCCATCTAAATCATCCCTGTAATCAAGGAAGCCTTAACTTGTTACAGATTTATATTTTTGTAAATATTACAGTTATTGTTACATTCCACTTATCTATATAAACTTACAAAAATCACTTGTATCCGCTGTAAGGGTATTTTAGAAACATTTGTATAAACTTCCTCGGGCATCTTAGATCTCCCAAGTTTAGGCTGTATTTGCCCTGTTATCATTAATAATAAATATAACAGTTTCATTAATTAGCTATTAACTGGAATTATTCTATCAGTAATTCCATAAGGAATAACATGAGTTACTCATTTACATTGTTGTTTGATGGCCAGTAAGCATGTATCCAAATGTGTACAAACTCCATGTGATTTAGTCAACACATTTTGCAAATGACGCACCAGTAATGTCGAGTTATGCATTTATATAGATGAAATAAATTCTGTTTAATTACAAGTGTCAGCCTTTGTGTGGTTTCTAGGTCAGAATTGAGCTGGAAATTCATTTGATGCAGGAATTCATGGAGATTGGAGATAAAATCAATATCCCTGGATTTGGTGCAGTAACAGATAATGCCATTTCAATCCCATTTGAGTAAACAAGTCATAATTTCCATTTTGAGCAACATCTGCCTGTGATCAATAAATGGCATCATAGGTTAGAGAAATACCAAGACCTGAGTGCCTGTGTCTCCTGAGGGTTAAGCAAGACTACTATAGATGTATCTACTCAGTGGTAATATGTCCAATCTCTTCACATTGATGCACACTTCGTTGGAGTTGTTACAACCGGGAGGCTTGGTCAGCCCAATCACTTGATCAGGCGTCCTTTGTCAACCTCCTGGACATCGATTTAATTAGCCCAAAAGCTTGCCTCTCGAATCAAGTGATCAAGAATCCTTGGCCCAAAGGCATGATCTGGGCCAAAAGGTTAGATGAATAGTTCCCTGGCCTTTCCAAAAGTCTTTATCTTCCTAAATCACTAAAACGTATTTTTGAAAGGCTTGACCCAAACTAGTTGCAAAGTTAATAGAACTATTAACTGATTTTTCCCCTTTTTACCCCTCGAAATTATGCATTTTTATTTCCAAATTTGTTCCCCCCAAATATACAGTGGGGTGCAAAAGTTTGGGTACCCATTGAGTGGGATCACATTTTTTCAAATTTCAGACAAACCATTTGCAGAATCTTTCCAACGTGAATTGTGTGAGTGAAGGATACCTATGCACTCAATTTTAGCTCGAAAGAACAATGGAAATATAAAAATTTAAAAAAACATAGGTCTTTTTGTCGTATTTTACATGTGCAAAAGTTTGGGCACCCCTACAGATTCTGATCTTGATTTTTCTGTAACTCAACATTAAAGCAATATATAAACTCTAAAACGCATTGGATAATAATGTAAGTATCCCAGGACTTCATTTCTTCGCATTTTTTATTGTGCTCCCCAACAGAGAGACTCCAAACGTTCCATCTTTGTGGTACCTATGGCATCAATTGCACATGTCCAGTTATACTGAGAGTTTTGAAAATTTCTTGGCCAGGAGACCTGGTTAGCCTCTCCTTTACCTAAAACTAACATTTTATCTAAAATAACCAAAAATATTTAAGATTTCCATTATTTATTTAGGTTAATATCCAGCAAAATTAAAGATATTAGTGTGCAGTTCAACTTTGTGTTGCCAGCCAGGGACTATTTTTGCTGAAACAATTTCAATTTGGGGTTAATTTTGTTTCTATTTAGTCAATTTTGCTATTTTGTAACAATAAAATCTTATATGTCAACCTCATAGACCTCCACAGGTGTGACACTGAACGTGTTCGACAGGTGCATCGTTCCACCGTCAGCATGCAGATGTGAAAAGCCAAGCTATACAAGGTATAAAAATTACATAGCTTAATCTGACTGTCCGAGTCATGCCAAAGGACCCATCTAGCTATTTGGATGCATTCTAGATCAGTCATTGTGGTGTTTGAGACAAGGGAGTAAAAAAATGCATTGAAATGGAATTGCTCCAATACACCAGGATGTGATAAACAAGTTTGACTCTCCAAGGGCAAGAATAGGCAGGCCGAAAATTATGGATGACAGCTGTATTAATTCTGAAATTGTCATTTCTACACAACACAACTCAAAAACAGCAGGTTTCAGAAATATTTTAACAAGAAAAGTCAAGTTACTCTGACATAGATGCCCATAAAGTTTAACTTTTGTGGCATTTTAGGTATTTTCGTTGGATATAGGTCTGAGCTTCTGTGAAATGTCATCAAAGAATAATCTGTCATGTTTAGGTAATGAAAAATAAACATGATAAATCAACTTTTTCAGCTACTGGACTCAAAATAATAGAAATTTTATTAAATAATCTGATGTACCTTGGGTAACTCCAATCTGCCAAGTTTGGAGTCATTCTGTTGGGGATTAAAAATAAAAATTCACACAAAATGAAGTCTCGGGATGTTTACATTATTATCCAAAGCATTTTAGAGCTTTTATATTGCTTTAATGTAGAGTTATACAAAAAGCAAGATCAGAATCTGCAGGGGTGCCCAAACTTTTGCACATGTAAAATCTAACAAAAATACCTATATTGTTTTACATTTTTATATTTCCATTGTTCTTTCTGGGTAAAATTGAGTGCATGGGTATCCTTCACTCAAACAATTCACTTTGGTAAGTTTCTGCAAATGGTTTGTCTCAAATTTGAAAAAATGCGACCCCACTCCAAGGGTGCCCAACAGTGATCTCTATGAATGGATAGGCTCGATCCCATTGGCTGCTACGTAACGTCACGAGCTGGCCTGGTGCCACCATGTTACTGGGAACCATGCAACGTCAACAAAGGCACGTGGGTTGACTGAACCTGTTCTCGTGACTGTTTATGGCTTATTACCCCATTTGGTATCAATCTTGTGTCAATAAACAATGTTCTACATAATGACAACAATATTCCCCGTCATTCTGTGTCTTCAAGTACTTACTTTGACATGATCCTCCAACAGAAATGAGTTGCCTGGTGAAGTAATGAGGCAAAAGATGCTATCTTCTGACATGTTTATTTTTGATCAATAAAGGATTTTTAAAATAATTAACTATTTCAGGGTGTGTTTCAATATTATTATGTTACATTTGAGGCTCTAGAGACGCAAAACCAAAAGTATTTAATTTTTGTAGGCAACCAAATTGCCTCTTAAAAATCATCAATTTAAGGCTAAATTTAGCACAAACAATAAACTAGAAGCGGGAATGGTGGCCAGAACTTTAAATCTTTTAAATAATGTTGAACTGTTGTTCTTAATTTTACTGGAAATGTGCTTTGTATATTTAATATATTTTTCTCCAGTTTAGTGACAGGCTAGATGACACACTGGAGTGTGGTCTATACAGCGCCCTACAGGCCAGCTGTACTTCCCCTCCTCCCAAAGAATCAACTGGTTGGCCAGTAAAAGTGTAATATTTAACAGTGACTGAATCAGACACTTTGAGTGTTTCAAAATGCTATTAAATTTTATCATCTCATTGGTCTTGGGGGGCCTTGGCTACCTAGGACCCCCCCCCCCCCCTGGAATATTTCTGAGAAGTCTCATACTCTGAAGAAATAATTGTATCTAGTTTGCCGTGAATTAAACACAGGAAATAATTTGCGTTGAGGGGCTAGGAAATTTTGGTTTAAAAAAAAAAAACTAGTTTGAGGCTCACTGCTAGTTGGCACTTATATAAATATGACTTTAGTTCATTCAGCCAGTCATTTTTCTAATTACAAAACATTTTTACAGAGGCAAAATGTAGCAACTGAGTGAAAGATCTGAGAGCTTTTGTATTAACCATTTAAATTTCTAAATAGGCAGATAGGCCTGTGATGTTATCATGGTTCATGTAATTGCATTAATTAATTTAGCCTCAAAGTTCAGTTTTGTATACTTTTTTGTATGTGTGTATGTACGTAGTTGAATTTCAATATGGTTTACAGGTCTACAGGATCCAGGAATTTTCTGATTGACAGGTTGAAAAATTGGTGAGGCCCGTTGGGTGTAAATAACATAACATAATCATTGCAGTCATTAACTCAGGCGCCAATTCCCTGAAAAAAAAAGTTGACTTCGAGGCAGTAGGCTTCATTTTAAAATTGGATAACAATTTGAAGAAAATATCTGCATCAATTTAAGAGGTCAGAATGAAGTTCAGGAATTTTAAAAACAGTCAGCTTCTGGGGGCCTTAAGTAACCTCTGCTTTTGCAGACCTCCCGTCGCCTGCCTGACTTCGCCATATCTACTTTTGTATAATGAACATAAATGTTATTGGTAACCCAAAGATGAGAGCTTCACACTCCCTTGCAACTTGACAAATATTATCCAAAGTAAAAAAAAAGTTTGTTTATTCTGATCATGGCATAAACATTATACACAAGTTTGTATAACTATCACTTACAGAAATTCTTGAAAAAAAACAAAAAAAAAACAGCATTTTTAGCTCTTATGCCATGCAAAACTTCCATGAAGGAAAAATAACCTTGAAACTGCTCAGAAGTCATGTCCAGCAACATAAAATAATTATGTTGGTTTCTGCGGGCGAAAAAGTGGGCCCCACACCGTATAGGCTTCGGCCCCTCCGGAGTCAGGGCCGCGCCAAGGTCATCTTGAAGAATCCCCCCCCCAACATGTTTCTGGCTACGCCCCTGTCCTCCAGTGTTGCTGATCTCCATGTGATGATGAGTTATGAGAAGACTGGGAATCTTGCACATACCCTATCAAAGTATTGCCCCAGTGGCGGATACCAATATAAACAAAGATCACTGCCCTAGGCCCCCCCCCATAGACCACCAAGATTAATAGTAGTAGCATTTTGAAGAAAAATTGTGATAACGCGGGCCCGCTACTGCCGAAAAGCGTCCCTCCCCCCCCAGACTATCGTGTCTGGATCCGCCACTGTGCCCAGGGTATTTCAGTTGCCCTAGCATAGAATACTGAATACAACTCGCCTCCATTTAATGTCCCATGGGCTTGAACTGAAGTAAGTTCAAGGGGTATGAACCCACTCCCTCAGATAGATAGATAGATAGATAGATAGATACACAGACAGGGAAAGTGCAGCCATCTAAGCCCAGTTCCGGGCGTCAGGAGGGGTTGATGATGAGATCGGAGACAAATCTGGAGTCCTCAACATGTTTCACATTTACCCCATCTGAGGGATCGTTTGCATGCCCAGCACAGACACTGATACGAGGGGCCGCTAATTTAATGTCTTATCCCAGCGACATCCAGCTGAGATTTTGCTTATGACGGTCGTTTAAATATTTCGGTTTCCCGTTTGGGTTCGAACCCATGTAGACAAAGAACTTTAACCACTGTGCAACCGAGCTGGCAGCTGCCATTAGATGCTCAAACAGGCGCTCTTATTCATTAGGCCAATTTTGCCCATCACAGACCAAAATATCAGAAAGACATTGTGAAGAGGTGATGGTTATCACAATTAACAAAAAACTCTTGACTCTACCAATATAAACAAAGATTACTGCATAACTAATTTGGCTGTCTGAAACATATAGGCCTTCATGACGGCATCATGATCTTCAAGACAAAATATAATCTAGGACTGATTGCTTGTAACCATCAAGCTTCCATACTGTTTAAACTGTAGGTCGAGAGCAGAACTTCTGTCTAAATTGACCTATATTTAACAAACCTCCTATTTCTATTATACTCAAAAGTTCATTTTTCTTTTTTAAAGCCCTTGTAACACAGATATTATTAATAAACACAAGTCTTGTGGTTGTTTAGTATAAGTGCCTTTAATGTTACATTTATGAAAATATACAGTTGTAGAAAATATGACACAAAATGATATTCTAACGATAGGAATTAATAGCAAAATTTTTTTTTCGAATAAAGCTATGCTATGCACCATGTACAGAGCTAGCATAAACGAAACAGGCTGAGTGAACTACAATGTTGGCTCTAACGATAGGAATTACTACATTCTCACACACTCAAGTGAAATTGGCCCAAGTAGGCCTATTTTGATAATGCGTTAAGCAATAAATAAGCATCCATCCTGTTTTAGTTTCAAGTTACAATACTCAATATAACTATGACAATCACTATAATGTATATATATATATATATATATATATATATGCAGAAATTGTTAGGCCTATCGCATTTACACCTTGTTGAGCACTGCAGCCACTGCTCTGCTGCTAGGCAGGGATGGTTCCTACACAAATTCATAATGCATTATCTCAAAACCAAGTATATTGAAACCAGTCCTACATCTCAAACAATAAGTCATTTACAAAATAAAAAGTTTGTTTAGCAACAAAAACAAATCAAATTTTTAGTCTGAACAAGTGGACCAAAATATTTAAAAGTCAGATTTTTATCTTGAAAATGTCTATCATTAATTCATTGACAAGTTCTCATGCTAAAAATGTTCAACAGAAGAATCTTATTTTATAAATCAATTATTATTTCATTTATCTAATTCCAATTTCCTAGGCATGGTTGATTGAATATTAGTCAAAACATGTTTTTTATCATCAAATCATGATTTATTTGACTAATTTTTCATTTTAATTGAAAATCATTTGATTTTTAAAATCTAAATAAAATCTATACAAATTTTAAACATGTTCCTTGATCACAGTAAATTTTGTGTTCCTTATGATTTTCCTCAATGGTCCCAAGAACTGCATTTTTAAAATAAATATTTTGAAGCAGTCAACTAAAAATGTCAAGTTGTGCAGAATCTTGTCCCTTATTATGATAGGGCTTATTGTGCGGCAGATACTTCAAGCTGCTTTTCAAATATATATATTTCAAATCCATACTATGACTAAGTAAAACAATCAGAAAAATCTTGATCGCGTGAATAGGTCTAATGGTAGGGCTGCACAATAAATCGCAAATTTATCGTTATCGCAATATCAGGTAGGGTGATAAATCATAATGTTATCGCACAAAGAGGCGATAAATAAATTTTAAAATTTTCCTGTATTTTTGCCCAAAAAGATACTCACGAAATTCAAACTTTTTACTGCAGTTTGTGAGTTTATGGGTAAATCTCTTGCTTGTGAATTTATCGCACAATTTATCGACATTGCGATATGAGACGTAGTTATCGCATCTCAGCCTATTATTGTGCAGCCCTGTCTAATGGGAAGCAATGGCCTTCATAATGCCAACCAAATGAAACCATACTTCAGGACAAATATGAATTACAAGCAAGACACATTTCAGTGAAGTCAAACAAAGATTAACAAGGTGTGACAGTCACAAAAGCTTCAAATTTACACAATAAATATTCAGTGGTCTTGTAGATTGATTGACCCTTGGCTTCTAAGTCAGGTTTTCAGGTCAAGAAATAATTTCAAATTGACAAAAACACATCAGCCACAACATGACTCTATTTATACATAATTAAATAGCACACACACTTAACTTCTCAAACAAGTATTCATATGAAATATGGAAAATTGTGAATTTCTCCCTCTTTTAAGTGCTAACAAAATGATATTGTGCACAATAATGCTGATAAGTGGCGTTGGGTCTCAGGACACCTAATAAGGAGCTTAAGTCAGTCGTTTTTTAGGAAGCCGAAGGAGTCCGTTGTTGGTTCACTTGATAGATCCGACTTAGCAGCACTGACTTGGCCTTCTATTTAATCACTGGGGTGACAGCCCAAAAAGAATGTCTTTGTCATTCTTCTAAAGTTGTTCAGATCTTCATTAGGCCTATATTGAGAATTAGTAGCAGCTGGAAGAAGATTTCCTGAATTGTCTGATGTTCAGTTTAACTGGTGTTAATCCAAATTGATGCAATAGCCACACAATTGTCAATTTCTCAGATAGAGTGGAGTGTACTGTACACTGGTACTGCAATGTGTAAGGTGGACTAAACAGCTGAGTGTATTAACAATCCTTATATTGTTTCAGTCTGATATTCACCATATTTGACAGACACAATGAAATTTCGTTTTGTCGAATTTGGAGGACAGTGATGAAATTCTGTGTATGATCCCACACAGAAGAACCTCTGAACCTGGGTTATGACAATATATTTCAGTCTAGGAAGTGTTTTCTAGATGAGTTATGCGAAGTAATGTGGGATGGTTTTGAAGGTGTCCGTCATCCCAACTGCATGAGTCTGAAATCATCAACCCGTCCTTCTGCTCTGGCTGGTCTTATAACAGGCACCCTGTAAAAAAACAAGAAAAGAAATATAGTATAGGGCTTTGATATTTATTAACATTTTTATGAGAAAAATAAATGTAATTTAATGACATTTAGTTAAGTACTACATTTATTGGTTTATATATAGTCATTTACATTACTTATTCAAATAATATCAATCCAAGGCCTATTATATCCTCCTACTGCAAATTTAATGGTAATAATATTTAACCAAGGACCAACTTGGCACTTGTGTCTAACTCTTTCAAGTATTTTGGCCTCTTCTGTATTTGTTGAAATGCTCACATGTTGATTGCACTTGAGAATAACACCTCTGAAGTTCACATGATGTGACACATCAATACCAATCAGGAACCATTATAAGCAATTGTTCAAGGGCCCAATTGGCTTATACAAACTCCTATACAGGTATATATGCCACTCACAACCCATCCATGTCATAATTCTGACCCCAGACAGTGCTGGGATAGGCTTAATTTGCAGTAAAATGCCCTTCATAGTGCAACAGCGCGGCGGCAAATACAGCCAAAAACGGCGATAATTGATGTTTACTTACTTGTGAAATGTGTTTTCACCTTCCTTAGAGGCCAGAATCCCATGTGAATCGCAGTTCATGCCATGATACAGCACAAATTAGCATTATTTTGTGTTTTCATCCAAGCTTTTCCATGCTTGTTTACATTGCTGTGCCAGCGCTTCCCAGCAACATGACGGCCCCACGTCATCTTGCCTCGTTGTGGTATTCAGCCAATCCAGACGTAGAGATCACTGGTGCCCAAACTTTCGCACCCCACTGTACCTTTATGCACATTACAGCTGGTCAGTTGATATGCACAAAGAATGGCCTGATCTCCTGTGAAAATTAAACTTGGTTGGTACTAACTTGGTATACACGGGTAATTGGCAATCGGTCAATTATTTGCCAAGACATTTTGTTACAGGTGATTTCATTAGTACGCGATTCTTAGGCTCTAGACCCACCAAATACATGTCATTTTCAGTTAATCTGATTGGTGTAGAAACAACAGAACGTCACACATTTGATTTATCAAACGTAGTAAGTGCTGGTTTAGCATTGATTCCTCACAGCCAAGTGTGAATGACAAGAATCGCATGGTAATGAAAACACCTAAGGGATGACTTCTGACCAGGGACGGACGCAGGGGGGGGGGATGGGGGGGATACATCCCCCCCCACCAGACCAAAATTTATATATTTTTACATGTTAATTTTATCAGCGCGCAGTCATCATGTCGCGAGCCATGCGTTCCGCGACGCGATAGCCCGATAGACCCCCCCACCGGAATTTTCTGTATCCCCCCCTGCTTCTGACGTCAAAAGAGTGAAAATCAATCATTAATAAAAATTAGCCCAGGGATTGTGATGATTAGCAGATTAGGCTTATAAATATATTGCATTTTATTCTTTACTAGTTATCTTCTAAGATATGCATGGTTGCAGTGATAACCAGGCACTGAGTGGCAAGCAGTAGCTCGGTCAAAGGTCTGAAGATAAGACAGAGATAAGGCTGAGATAACACTGCTCGACTCAGATAACAGCAGTTATTTCAACTCATATACTCTTCCCTGAGAATAGATGTTGAAGTGAATTTCTGGACTCTATTTTGAAAATTATAATTGATAATTATGATTTAGGAAAAGTTGTCAAACTTTACAAAAAGTAAAGCTTCCCACTCTCCACTGTTCATCATATTTTAAAACCATCTTAATATGTCATGTTCATTCTGGTAAATGCATGGAGTGTGGATCAATTTTCATTTTTAGAGTGTTCGTCAAAAGAAATCTCTTGCAGATTTTCAGTTTGTCAAAGTCCCACTAAACTAACATAATCCTAATCTTGTATTAATTTTATTTATATAAAATAACAACATTGGATGAGCACTGTCTTGGATACAAATAATCCATTGGTGAACTAATAGATGTTTGCATTCAAGTGGAATACATTAAAAATCAATAAGAAAGGGCTCAATAATATTGCCACTAACCTGGATTAGAAATGAGAAAATCGGATGAACGAAGAGAGATCTCTCCATTCGGCAAATTAAGATAAATTTAAATCTTATTGCAGTCTTCGAATTTCCAACATTACTTTATTTACTTCAAGGTCTATTACCGTTTCCAAGGCTCAACACAGATTGGAACAGATTAGAGGTGACCACCAAATATTGACTGGTATTGACACAACTGACATGACAGACCCCAACAACGATGCAGTGCAACCCACTACACTGTGTCTCAAAAGTTCGTTCACCTCATACTTAGCTCTTTTTTCAATTGAAAGAATGGCAAAAATTCCAATTTTTTTGTACATCAAGGATTGATTTCGAATACCAAACACTATCTTATAGTGTTTTTCCTTTGAATTTACCATAATTTTGAAATTTTGAGGTATGAAGTCTGGCATTCTATATGAGCCTCCAAAATCAGTTTCTTTTGGAGAGTGAGAGTGGGGTTACAAAAATGAATCACATTTGAAAACGGTAAAGGATTTTGATTTGAAATTAAGTCAGATGACTTGCCAAGATATTTTCCTTCATATTTGACATTTCAAAATTCCCTCAAAAAATTATTTGTACCGTAAAACGGAGTTACTTTGGCCGTTCTGTACTACTTTGGCTGCAAAATGAGAAAAAGATTCAGCATCCTGTATCTCTCAAACTAATACAGATATCAGGAAATTTCTTTTTGCATCTGCTAGAGTTACTTGTCTACTTTTTATGTACATACATTTTTTCCAACATCATAATACCAGCGCTTCTTGTGAAGGCCATTCTTGGAAAAAGCAGATTTGCAAAAAAGTGTGATTTTGCTGGGAAGTGTCTATTTTGTTCTGGGTGGGTCAAGTGCAAGCTTAATTACGCAGTGAAAACTGTGGACGATTTTTAAAGATAATACATCACAGATTCAAACTACACAGGATTTGTTTATATTTTATGCAATTTAGTGAGTTTTTGCTATGACCAATGTTACCCCAAATCTCCAAGTCAGTGTCGGGATTACTTTGGCCACCCCTGGAAATGGCAATTGGCAAGAGTTGGAACAGTTCGTAGCAAAATAGCAGTCAAGGAGGTATAAACCTTGATTTGACAAATACACTGTAGGTGAGTGACCCTAAAAATTATGTTGACTGCCATAGATGCCAAAAAATACCATAAATGGTCCAATGCAATAATTGCAATTTGTGTCATTTAACAAGCATGACATAGCGATGTTGTACTGGCTGCTAGGGAAGCTGTGAACCACCGTAGACATATGATTCCATCCAAAATAGCATTAGACAAAGTTATTTCATATTGGACTATTTTTTATGGTGTTTGTCATCTTAATGTTACATTGGTGAAATACGCAAAAAAATGAAAATTAGAATATAAATCTAAAATGTCATATATACATTTTGTTGTTATTATAAGGCATTACCAATTAAACCAATGAAACATGCAATCGAAAACATCCTTGGCATTACATGTAACCTGCACAAAACAAATTTCTTGCAAATTGGCAAAAAATGTGTTGAAAAAAGCTACTTTTGTTAACTCAATTAACCAAAAATTATTCAGACACTTCATGATGAAATGGAAAGTGAACTATTTACTATTATTTGTCAGTATTTATATCAAAATAATATTCATAAACTACCTGGGGACCATCATGACAGTGCATAGAATGACAGGTGTGACCATCAATTGAGAAAATTAGGATAAATATTGGAGATAAACATTATGTCCAGTTTATCACATTTTCTTGCACTCTTTAACCTCAATCATTACTTGCATTGATTCAAATTGCTTTAGTTTACCATAGAATTGTGTTCTTAAAACTTTGAGTCACAATATGAAACATTAGAGGCCGCATACTAAGTTCAGTGCGCTTTTGTATTTATTTGTCCAATTTTACCAAAACAAAAACATGTCCATGTGGCACCAAAATCTAACAAATTTTCGAAAAGCAAGATTCATTATCTATTTTAAGCTATATTCCATGCATGGTCCGAACAGCAACTCAATGGGGCACTTTGGACTTCATTTGGGAAGGGGGCAAAAATGTGGTTCTTCGGCCTCAATCATCAGTCAATGCTATTCCAATGGAGATTGCCCCATGAAAGCACCCTGTAGTTTTAGTATGGCACACCACTTGTAAACAACCGGCGTAAATGGGCTATCCTGTATATGCAATATAGAGTGAACAACCTCAGGAAGGCAATGCAACTTTATTTTAAGTGATTTGATGGATTGCAGTGGCTCAATGGGCAAGGATTCAGAGAGCAGTTGGAGCCAAAAACAGAAGGAAAATACCAAAGTGCATAAAAGTTTTCAAGTAGGCCTGTATTTCAATTTTATTTAGATAGAACAGTTAATAATTGTCATTTTATGATATTCTGAAATATTTCCAATTGATATCTGGGAGATTTCAGCCACATTAATCAAGAAAATGTGATAAACTGAATCAGATGTTTATCTCACATATTCATCCAAATTTTCTTAACTGATGATCACACCTGTCATCCAATGTGGCCACAAATGATTCCATGGTAGTTTATTAGCAATATTTGGGATAAATGTTACTAAAAAGTTCACTTTCTACAACTTTGTAAAAGTGTCTGAATAATTTCTGGTTCCTGAAATCGACAAAAGTAGCTATTTTTATCAGATTTTGTGTCAGTTTGCAATAAATTTGTATTGGATGGACAGGTTACACTTAATACCAAAGATGATTTTGACTGCATGTTTAATTGCTTACTTTGTAATTTCTTCAAAATGATAACAAAACAACGAGCGTCTGAATAATTCTTGGTCTGACTGTGGACTGTGGTACACATATCATTACTTAATTTTTGTTCGTAAATCTGCGAATTAGTCACAACTCATTTTAGATTACAAAAATACATTCCTCAGCTTATTGGGTGGCCAAAATAACATAACTAATTAAATTCTACTGCGGTACATGGTATTACATGCTCAAAATCTAAGGCGGCCAAAGTAACCCCAACTCCGGGGTTACTTTGGCCGACCCTTTAGTTATGTAATAAAACATAGAACCATCACAGATTTTGGAAAGCTTTTTGACAGATGGAAACCTCAATGTCCTGGCTATGTTATGGCACAAAACTGTTGATATTCAATGAATAGTTTTTCTCAAAACACAAATTTGATGCTCCGAAGCGCCCAAAGTAACCCCGTTTTACGGTACTGCAAAATTGCAATTCCCTTGAGCAACACATTACATCCAGCGCTATTCCACTGCATGACACCATATCTTGCATCTGGGGTTTCTTCCAGGTTTCTTCATGTTTGTATATTGTGAAACCATTTCAGTATCTGAAATATACTTACTAATGAGATCCATGCATTTATTTCTCCTTGTCACTGTTGCATTAGAATTATTGAGACCATACCTCTCATTACTCAGGTGACGCATGTTAACCAACCGGCATGGAGTACTCTGTTTGAATTGTGGATAGTTGGTAGAAAAACTGTTTTTTGGTATTTTCCTATCATTGAATGATAAAAGGGACTCTTTGCCACACATTTCCTTGGTTTTCAGCCATTTCCACTGAAAATATAGCACCTTACAGCCATAGAAACACATGTTTTTCTTTGCAAATTCATAAAATTCAATTAAGCTGGAACTTATATTACTTATTTGGCGTGTAAATTAATAATTCAACCTGAGAGAGATCCATTGTGTCCTTAGTCATTTGTTTCTTAAGTTTGGAATCAGGGCCTCCTGGCCTATGTGGCAAAGTGGCAGCTGCCACGCGCCAACCCACTCAGGGGGCCCATGCATTTAAAAAAAGAAGGTAAAAAACCACCAGGTTTAGGATTTTGTGATGCAACCTAATTAACTGAATAGGACAAGACCCTCTCACATGGGGCCCCACCCTAATACAAATTTACCAAATTATGTATGCCATAGTATTTTTCTTCTAAAATAACGCTGGTGGCAGGGACTAAGGGCCCATTGACTTAATTTGCCATGGGCCCGAAATGCCACCAGTCCGCCCCTGTTTGGAAGAGATACAGTGATTAATTTGGCCTTGGTGTCATTCTAGATTACTTTACTTCATGAAGCCAGTTTTCAGTTTTGCAGCAGCATTTGAAGGTGCCATAAACATGCCCATTTGAATTGGTTCCAGATATCGTTGAGCTGCTGGATTAAAACAAAAAGTATTCTGCACTCTTTTACAAGGTCTGGGTACCAATCTCTGAGATTTTGAAATAATTCTTACTGCCTAAACTTAAAACACAAAGTGGATACCACAAAATTATAGCTAGTCCACCTGGAGCCTTTTTCGTTATGAACAAGGTCTGTTCATCAATGCAAAAATGACGATTAAAATCATTCAAACAATTTCAAATTACTTTTATTTGGTAGCTGGAAGTTCAGTGATCAACCTGTAATAACATCATCCGATTGAGACTTCCAGTCTTGAAGATATCAGCAAAATTATAAAAGGTAGTGAGCTGAACGAACTTTTGAGACCTAGTGTACTGCAAACATTCAAGATAAGATGCTTAAGAATTTTGAAAGCTCTTAGTGTAGGGGAGAGTGGGGCAGAGTGAGATCCTAAGCAGGGCACATTGAGAAATTTCCATGAGGCCTCATCTCGGGATACACCCCCGGCGATACACCCGCACGTCCACAGGCTAACCACTGTTTTATTAACCGTAATACAAGGATGTTCGAATATGAACAGCAGGCATCTGTAACTGTTTGTGGAGACCAACTGCTTGTGTTTGCCATACACTTCAGTCTTCAGATAAGCACCTTGGTTATCAGCATGCTATCAACTATCACAATCCACCATAGGTGTCAGCTGTTGCAGCCAGCCTTGTAATGTACTGTGCTGCCTCTAGTGGATTTTGGAGTGTGCAATAAGACCCATTCTGCATGTTCTACAGAATACAGATTGGCACATAAAGGTTCTCAAAAATTGTATCTTGTCAGTTAGTAAGTCACACAGCTCTAGCAAGTTGTAGTGACACAACCAGGTAATTGCCAGAGGGCGGCAGAGGTGAGCGGTCTTTATGGCAGCTTTCGCCAACTCGTGCGATTGGAAAATTTGGGAAACTTTAACTCATGCTTAAAGGTCCACTATGAAAGACTGTAACACAATGGGCAGTGAATGTGATTCTTCCAGCAGAATCAGACAGAAAACATAAAAAAAAAATTCAGGAAAGTGTGTGGATGTATCACGTCGAAAGTTAAATTAAGAATTGCCAAATGTCATAAATTCCCAATGCACTTGCCCCTCCCGTCCTCCTCTGGCCTTGTTTAGCATTGACTGTTTGTTGTAAACACCTCTCTCTTGAAATAAGTAATATTAGAGCTTAAAAAATACCCCTCCATTGCTCTTACTCGATGCCAAATCACAACCTTCTTCTTCTTCTTCTGTGTGCTTTCCTGGATCAGCCAGGTTGCTCAACCCAGTGTTACTGGGGGGCAGCACTTTGATGTTTTCTCATTATTATTCTTATCCTTCTTGCTACCTCTTTGAGGGCGGCTGTGTTTTCTTCAAAGATGTCTTTAATCGAGACTGTCAGTTGGTTGTGGTTTTCATGGATTCCTTGGCATTTTTCCAAGATATGCTCCTGGTTCTCTGTCTCTTCTCTGCAGTTTCTGCATTCATGGTCTTGGTACTTATTCCTGAAGTTTTCCTTTACATCCAGCATTCTTGTCCTTGCTTTGAATATCAAGCTTACTTCTGCTCTCGTGCACTCCATCATGTATTTTGCACATGTACCAATGGTGCCTCTTGCTTTGTTGTCAATGTAGAACTTGGTTTTACTTTTTTCATTACCTCCTGTTTTTATGTCTTCTATCATCTTTTTCCTGACTGCTCGGTCCACCACTCGTTTTTTTGCCTGTTTTTTCTTGCCTTCAAGGCTTTCATGAACCATGGTGTCCTCCCTCAATTTTTGTGTTATCTTCCACCAGGCTTTATCCCGCTCTTCTTCTCTGATGGCCCTCAGGAGTGAGTTCTCACTGTGTTTGACCTTTTCTGCATACAGGATTCTGTTGCGGTTAATCAAGTAGTTGACCTCCATCAGGCCGGTTTCCAGGTACAGTGGTTCCCAGGGGGTTGTCCTTGGTGTTACAATAACCATTTTGATCAGGTTATCGATGATTTTCTTCAGTTCGTCCTTTTCTTTCTTTGTGGCTAACACTGCTTCCCATCCGTAGGTTGCTATCGGGAAGATGCATGATTTCACCAGGAGCCATATTGACCTCATTTCAATTCCTTTCAGGTCTGGGTTTCCAGCTATTGCCATGATAGTGTTGTAGGCTGCTTGTACTTTTCTTTTTACCTCCTTCAGATGCTCTTCCATCTTTCCGGTCTTTGCCATTGTCATTCCCAAGTACTTGTATTTTTCGCACTCTTGTAGTTCCATCAGGCCAAGGGAGAATTGTACCTCTGGTATTTTCTTGCCTATCCTTAGGATTTTACTCTTCTCCTCTCCAAATTTGATCCTGTACTTTATACTCATCTCGTTTGCTATATCTAGCATTCTTTGCAGTTCTTCTTTCGTTGTTGATATGAATGCTACGTCATCCATCCACAGGAGGCATCCAATTCTATCCCCCCCCAGGGGAATTCCTAGGTTCTCTCTCTTGACTCGCTTGGCAATTTCGTCCATTAAGGTTGCATACATGATGACTGACAGCACACCTCCTTGTCTGATGTTGTCCTTCATGTGGATTTTCCTTGTGGTTCCGTGTATCGTTTCTACTTGGGCAGTCAGGTCATCATTTAGTTTCTTGACTACTTCCCAGGTCCTGTCCGTTAGTCCCTGTTCATAGAGTACATGGAGGATCCCCGCTGCCCATGCCTTGTCATAGGCCTTGGTTACATCAAGGAAGGCGATGTAGACATTTTTTCCTTTTCTCACCAGTTCTGTCAGCGTTGTTATGTGGTCCACAGTCTGGGCTCCCTTTTTCCCTCCTCCTTGCATGTCGCTGACTTGGATGCTTCTGGTAGCTCTGTCATTGATAATTCTTTCGAAGAATTTTCCCATGTTGCTGCCAATTGTTATCCCTCTCTCCGTTTGGTGCTGAATTAGGGGTGAAAAGTTACCATATGGCTGAAACTCATGCAGTACAACATAGACGTATTTCACGGCATCAGGGCAAATGGCAAATCCCGACCGATATCAGTGTGACCAGGGAAATGAATCTGTAATCTGGTAACATTCGGTTCATGTTAAATGTCAGGGCAAAATAGCGACACCCCCTGCGAAATGTCCATT